>JAPPVO010000016.1:8535337-9087417 GCA_030407325.1 Camellia japonica
TTCAAATCTTATGGAAGGTCAGTGTAATTTATCCAAAAATTAATATTTTTATATGATTTTTTTTCTTTTTGGGGTAGAAATAATTTTTAGAAATTTAAAAATATTTTTTATATTTATTTTTTTAAACTAATTTATAATTTTTGAAAAAAAAAATAAAAAAAATTAAGTTATGAAAACTCAACCAATGAAAATTATAAATAAATTTTGAGAAAAATAAAATCATCCACGCCATGATTAGAAAATTCACTAAAAGTTTTCTTGCGACCTGACCTTAAGATTTGAACCTTAAGCATAATTTGATATATTTTATAAACATTTTATTTGCACTAAGTATATATAATAATATTATTCTGACATATAGAAAATACATAAACATATCCACAAAAATTATTCTTGCCAAATAACTCAACTAACAAAGGCCTTGAGACATAAGGGCTCATTGTGATATTCAATTTAAGACTTAAAAAAAATGTTGAATTGCTACTGATTTTGAAAATTGAGTTTATCCTGAAGGCAATTAATGTGGTTCCATAATTTATTTTTTTTTTTTTACTACAAAAAATCGTTGCTCCTACAACACTAGAACCACGTCAATTTGTGACCTACTACTCAAAGTACCTTATCTCTCAAAAACTCCAATATTTTTTTTCCCTTGAATTGCACAGTGAGTTAGATTGAGCTATAGTTTCTACAACAATATACGCATCATAGATATGTATGTGGTTTAATGGGACTAAATTTTGGAAAAAAATATTTGAGATTTGTCAATTTATTTCATTTTATAATCTTTTAGCCATGACAATAGAATTAAAAATATATTTACAAGGGTGAAGAAATTTGTTGGGAAACTCAATCTCTAGGAAAGAAAGTTTAGAGTTCACATATGAACCATTAAGGCTCTCGACATATATTAGTTTGAAATTAAAGTTCCGTTTGGGAAGATAGTTTATAGACTTTTTTGACTATTTTAGCCACAAAAGAGAAAATAGGCTAGTTTAGCCACAACAAACAAAACATCACATTCAACACATAATCATTACACTATTCTCTCATAAAAAAAGTAAAAAAAGTAAAAAAACCAAAAAATTCTTCCCAAATCAAGTTTTTTAACCCAGGCTAAAATAGTCAAAAAAATTAAAAAGTCAAAAAGCTAACCCACTTTCCAAACGAAGCCTCATATTTATTTTAAACTTTAAAAGAAAAATGTTTGAGACCCCTTTTTTTGGAGGCCCCCACGATCCTCTTTCGATCTCAACCATTAATGTATATGTAGGACTCATTCATGTATGTATGGAGCCCACACCATCAATGGTTGAGATCCAAAGAAGATTGTGGGGGTCTTCAAAAAAAAGAAATCTCAATCATTGTTAAATTTAAAATTGATTAGTGATAAGTCAATTCAATATATATTAAAACTCTATATATATATATATATATTTTTATATAGGCATCTTTACACATGTTTCAATAATTTGTCCTTCACGTATGAACCAGACATTGGAGCAATTATTCATTACCCTAAAAACATATTGACGTGACAATACCAAAAATTAATTCAAATCATTTATTTGTGTGAAACCCACAAATTAATTTATAATAATACCAAACACCGGGTCTAGTTTAAATTCTTCACAAGCCTAATCTGCCATTCACAATTTCACATAGATCTTTTCCTTAGATGTGATTAACTCTGACACCATCTTCAATCCATAGCTAGTTGTGTACACTCCAATAACAGACACTATGTTATCACTGAGACACTATGTTACGGAGACTCATCAATCGTTTGTATATTGAACTCTTTTTTTTTTTAACTCTATCAAGATTTACTTAAAGATTTTTCTGTTCTGACAAGTTGATTAAAAGTCAATTTTTTAATTTTTTGAATTTTTTGGATTATATTATTTTTTATACATTTTTTTTAAAAAAAAAAGTCAAAAAAAAATTAAAAAGTTAACTTTTAACCTACTTTCCAAAACACCCACATCAATTCAATCAAGATAATTCATTCGTACATTGTCGTCCGACAGGAAAATGATAATTTCAATCACTTTGTTTGATTTCAGTTTTCAGAATCCACTTTTCAGAAAATTTATTTTTTCATTTTCTATATTTTTTTGATTTCACTGAATTTTTTTAATATTTTAAGCAATTTTTTTATTTATTTTTGAGACACACGTAACATAAATACACTTAAAATGTATAATAGTTATGAAAAGATCTTTAAAAAATTTTAGTAAATACTAAAAATACAATATATATATATATATATATCATTATATACTCATTATAAATCATTCATAATGATGTGCCTAACTTTGAATCTTTGCAATAAGAAAAAATATTATTTTGTCCCTAAATTATTATGTGAAAATTAATTTGGTACTCAGATTTTGTATTATTTTAATTTGACTGCTAAATTTTTTAAAATTTGATTAATTTACCTTGTCATCTATTTCATTCTACAATGACACAGAACTTGCTGACGTGGTATCAAACTTCATATTAAAAATCAATTAGTCCACCAAATATAAAATTAAATTAAATTAAATTAAATTAAATATTTAATAAATAATTTTTTATCTCAAAATAAAAAAAATTAAATTTTAAATAATATCTTTGTAAAAAACTAATAAAAATCTTCATTTAGAATTATTTCTTTAAGTCTCAAATTATCTCGAATCGATCATGGAGAAATTAATTGAGTCAAAAATTTCTTAAGTACTCTATGTGTGCATGCACGTAATTGTAACTAGTTTATTTCCCAAATTAATTTCAATAGAATTAATCGATTAATAGTAATTTTGAAATTGAGTGAATAAAAAAAAAAAAAAAGTTCAATTACTGTCTTACAAATATTCAACAGAACTAATACTTAATTTTTTTATTTAAATTTTTTTTTTCATTTTTGAGATGAAAATTTATCTCACATGGTTTAGTTCCGATTTTCTAAATTTAATTTTTTTTAAATTGAGTTTGTATATATATATTTTTTGTTATTAGTGAATATTTTTAATTTCTTAAGAAAACTTTTTACTTTTTAGATGAACCTAATCTAAATGTGCCTAAAAAGTAAAATATTTGTAAAATGATATTAAAAAATGAATAAATACACATGAATATGAAAATGTACTGAATTTATATATATATATATATATATTTGTATTTAGTGATTTTTTTACAGATTTTTTGACAGATATTATACTTTTTAATTATATTTATAAGTGTATTTAAAAACTAAAAAAATTATTTAAAATATTAAAAAATTCAATGAAAACAAAATAAACATGAAAAATAAAAAAAATAAAAAACAAATTTTTAGAAAATTAGAACCAAACAAGGTGATTAATTAAATATTTAAATTTATATATTTAAAATATTTGGGTGACTAATTAATTTTTAAAGTATAGTTTGGAGGGTAAGATAAAATTATAAATGAACTTTGGTGACATGTCAGCAAATTCTATTTGATTATAGATGAAAACAAACGGCAAGAGATAAATTCATCAAATTTTTTTAAAAAAAAATTGAAAAGTCAAATTAAAATAATACAAAATCTGGATGCTAAATTAATTTTTGTGTAATAATTTAGACGGTAAATAATATTTTCTCTTACAATAATTATTGCAAAATCTCTTCTACGTAAATATGTAATTGCCATATATGTACAAATTTATTTTTTATTTTTTTTTAAAAAAAAATTAAGATGACAACCCACATTATTATGGTACACAAACAACATGATTAACGCTATATAATTAGTTTAAAAAGGAGAGAAAGATTCAATTGAACCTAACACATAGCCCCCTTCTCGATGATTCTTAATTGCAAATATGCAATTGTCACATGTGTATAACGTTTTTTTAACTAAGATAATAATTCACATTATTGTAGTCAACAAATATGATTAATGCTATATAATCAATTTGAAAATAGTATAAAAATCAAGGGTGAATTACAATGACACTTTTTGAGATTTGTCTTTAATATAAATACTCACCTCACTTTGGAAAATTGCATCCCTCTCTCTAATGTTTAAACTTCCATTACAATTTAGTCATTTCGTTTGTCAACTGTTAAGTCAACTAATGAAAAAAATTAATATTAGAAATTAATTTTTAGAAATTCCTATTTTATCTTTATTTGCATATATAAAATTGACAAACAATTTACTGTTTAAGAAAAATTTATATGCTCCAGTTATAGTCTTTGGTTATGACCTATTATGGTATTAGTTATAACTATTGATTATAACCTTATTTTGATTATGATTAAAAATGTATTTGATTATACCTTATGCGGTATTTGGTTATAACTATTTTTTTTAGTTATGATTGAAAAATGTCTAATTATAATATTTGTGATAATTAACACTACAAAAGCTTGTGTCCCATAGCATTACCTAAATATTTAATAGTATAATAATATATGTATTGAATGAATTTTTATAATTCCTTTCAGATTTTCTTTACTTATCTAATGAATTTTTTTAATTTTTTTTTAATAAGATTAAAATAGGCATTTAAAAAAAATTAAATTTTTATATTAATTTTTTTTTTGTTAGTTGACTTAACGGTTGATTTATGAAAAGATTAAACTGTAACAACTTAGGGAGGATAATGTAATTTTTAAGACGTGAGGGGAGACTTATATTAAAAACAAATCTCAAAGATATCAGTGTAATTTATTCAAAAATCAATTAAGCTAAACACACTACCATTCTAGATGTTTCTATCGCAAATGTGCCATCACTATATATGTATAATTTTTTATTGACTACGATAATAATTCACATTATTATATAGTCAACAAAAACGTGATTCTAATTCTAATTAATTTAAAAAATGATACAAATTTTAATTGTACCTAACACATTTGTTTGTATAGGGGACATATGTCATAGAAATTAGAAAGATAAAAATCGTAATATAGAAATTTGAGCATAATTTGAAAAGGGAGTCACCATCATCATCTTTTTATTTTTTGTTTTGTTTTTTATCAAGAAAAAAAATACTTTGTAACATATCATAATATTCATAAATTTTGACTTTAGAATAATTAATTACTGGTCAGATTTAACTCAACTTAAAAATAAATAAATAAATAAATAAATCTATTATTAAAACAAGAAAAGAATGTATCAATTGCTAATACAGAAGATAAAATTACGAGCGAAATACGCAATCAACTTCAACCGTTTACAAAAACGCTAATCACGTCCCTCAAGAATCGATCCGTGAGGCACCTTCTCACTCAACCACCCTGCTGGTCACCATCTTCTTTTGCTATCAAACTTTTCAACGAGTCAAAGGGACAAAATCAAAATGAGACTATCAGCCTTTTTTCTACAGAAACAAATGCCTCCCACCTAAGAAACATGGCCTGCTGCCCGCACGCGACAACAATTGTTTTTCCTTAATGGGCCACCATTATTGATCAATTTTTTCCCTTAGGTCAGAAGTGTAGGAACCATTTTATACACACCTCAATTATTTGTTTTTTCTCAACTGATCAACGGCAACTCATCACGCCGAAAATAAGAAACTCACGAAAATTTTTCTCACGGCATAATTTGATATATATTGAATAAATATTTTATTTGCATTTGCACTAAAATATATATAATAATATTTTTTGACGAAAAGAAAATAAATAAACATGTGTATAAAAATTAAAGTGTGAATTAAATTCATTCTCTATTTATTGTGGAGATTACAATACATCTCTTGTTTTTTAGCTTATTTTTGTGTTTTTTTATTATATAATATTTTTGTATGGAATGCAATAACCAGTTTGAATTTGTTATAAAACCCAATTACCACATTGTTTTAATGGAAGGTTATTTTATTTTATTTTTTTGATCTACAAAGAAAATAGGAAGCGCAATTGTTATAGTACAAAAGCGTAATTCTCCTTAAGGTTTAGTGGTAAAAATGATTGGAATTCCTAAATTATATCATTCCCACCTAAGTCATATCTTAGAGGGGTACGTTATACTGCTACGCCTATTACTGTCATTTTAAACGGCCACGTTTTGCTGTGATCTTGACTTTACTTTTTATTGTCTTTTGTGTAAACCACTATGATTTCTAAGCTTGAGAAGTCATTTGCTGTTGGATTTGTGCACTTTAATATGGTATTTGTAATATTTAGTATACTAGTATAAAATAAGAATTGTGGATTGTTAATATATGTTAATATATGCAAGCTTTAGTTTAGTGCTCCATTATTCTTATAGTGCAGATTAGTGCTCCATTGCTTTAGTTTAGTGCTCCATTATTCTTATAGTGCAGCAAGCTTTAGTTTAGTGCTTCATTATTCTTATAGTGCAGATTAGTGCTCCATTGTATCCCATTCTCTCTATAAAAGAGAGCTCATTCTCTCCATTATAAACACACCATTACAGATTAATACAGAGCTATCAGTTGCTCTCTCTCTCTTTCTCTCTCTCTCTCTCACACTATTGTTTCATGGTATCAGAGCCCAGTTATACAATTCTGGCATTCTTCAATTTTGGTGCTTAGTCCCGTACACAGTGGCATACACCAAACAGCTCGGAATCTCCTTACGATTCCAACGGCACCACGCCCGTCGTCAAAGACTCACTCACGCGCTCTCACGCGCCGAATTTGTGATCGGCGCGTCTCTTCTTCCGTTGCCACTCTCACACGCGCCTTCACGCGCCCACAGCTCTGCGCTTTCGTGCGCCGTACCTGCTACCGTGCACCCGCGTGCGCCATCTGTCTACCTTGAGCCGCGCCTGCGCCGTTCTGCTAACGTGCACCCGCGTGCGCCAGCTTGCTACCGTAAGCCCCGCGTGCGCCGTTCTGCTAACGTGCGCCGCTGACATCATTTTTCAGCCTGCTGACATCATCTCTGCACAGCTCACCTTTTCTAGCTATTTTCGACCTTCCAGACTCACTGGTACACTCTGTTTTACCTAATTTTGCTCCTACAGGTCTATTCCTATCAATTTAGCCCTACTCAACCATTATTATGGATCGTCCTGATGCCTCTCATCCCATTTCTGTTATTTTAAATGGCTCCAACTATGTTTTGTGGGCCCAAGCCATGTCTTCCTTCCTCAAAGGAAATAAGCTTTGGCGAATTATCACCGGGGATGTAACCTACCCAGTGAAAGACACTGCTGAAACTACTGCTACTACATATGAAGACCGACTTGAGGACTGGTACAGTAAAAATTACCAAATCATTACCTGGTTTCGAAATACATCTGTTACCTCTATCAGTCTTCAGTTTGGTCGCTTTCAGCTTGATTCTGTCACCACTCCTGCCAAGGACATCTGCGATTTTTTGAAAGAACGATACCAGACTACTGGTCTTGCTCATCAATATCAACTTCAGAGCCAACTTCATCGGATGCGCCAAGAATCTAGTCAGTCCATTAATGACTTCCTTTCTCAAATGTACTCCGTTTGGAACCAGCTTGCTCTTTCCGAGCCGACTTGGCCCCACCGAGAAGATGCTGCCTTGTTTACTGCCTATCGTAATCAGCAAAGGTTGGTGCACTTTCTTATGGCTCTCACTTCATCTTTTGAGCCCGTACGTGCCTCTCTTCTTCATCGCCATCCTTTGCCCACTCTGGAACAAGCCATTTCTGAGCTGCTATCAGAGGAGACTCGTCTTGGCACTCTCCAAACTCATCATGTGGACTCTGTTCTTGCCACTCCTCCGTACCGGCCATCATTTACCCAGCGGACCACTGCCTGCCTCTATTGTCAGAATCGGGGCCTTCCTTCCACACATCTCCTGGTCAATTGCCCTGTCAGAACCTGCCGATACTGCAACAAACTTAGTCCTGGTCATCTGCAACAGGATTGTTTTCGCAATCCATCCCGCTCCTCCTCCAACAACCACTCTTCTCGCGGTGGTTCTTCCCGGGGGAGCTTTCATTGTTCCGGGAATCAGTCTCATTCTGGGAATCAGTCTCATCACACTGTTGTTGCTGCCTCTACTGCTACCTCTGAGGGTTTTTCTGAGTCTCCTGCTCCATCTACCCCTCTCTTTTCTCCAACGGATGTAGAGGCCATGTTCAAACACCTTCTCTCCCCTTCCGGTACACCTCCTCCTACTGCTTTGTCTGTGATTCCAGGTAACTCTTCTTGGTATTTTGACTCTGCCTGTTGTAATCATATGACCTCCAGTTCTACTATATTTTCTTCTATCTCTTCATCTCCTCATATTCCCTCAATTCAAACTGCTGATGGTTCTCTCATGACTGTTCGTCATATTGGTACTGTTTCCACATCTTCTTTATCGTTGCCTCAAGTTTATCATATCCCTGCTCTCACTTTAAACCTTATTTCTATTGGTCAATTATGTGAACTGGTCTAACTGTCACATTTTCTTCTACTCATTGTTTGGTGCAGGACCCTCAGACGGGGCAGACTATTGGGATCGGCGTAAGCACGGACGTCTCTATGAGCTCATTCACCTTCATGTTCCTGACTCTCCTCAGATTGCTGCTCCTGCATCTGCTTCCTCCTTATCTCCTTTTCATCTTTGGCATTGTCGGTTAGGGCATATTTCTGTTAATCGCTTAAAGTCTTTGGTTTCTAGTGGACAATTGGGTCATGTACTTCCGGATACTTTCGATTGTATACCCTGTCAACTTGCCAAACAACCTGCTTTATCATTCAATAAAAGTACTTCTGTTTCCTGTGCCCCTTTTGATCTTATACATTCAGATATTTGGGGCCCTCTCCTACTCCTACTATGGGGGGTTATTTTGTTGTTTTTATTGATGATTTTTCACGGTTTACTTGGATTTTTCTCATGAAAACTCGGTCTGAACTCAAAACCATTTATTATAATTTTGCCCAAATGATCCACACCCAATTTTCCAAAACCATCAAACTTTTTCGCTCTGACAATGCTATGGAATATCGGGACTCAGATTTCCTTTCTTTTCTTCAGAGTCATGGTACACTGCCTCATCGTTCCTGTGCTGGCACGTCCCAGCAAAATGGCCGTGCTGAACGGAAACATAGGCATATTCTTGACACTACTCGCGCTCTCCTTCTCTCTTCTTCCTGCCCTGAAAACTTTTGGGGGGAAGCTGCCCTCACTGCTGTCTACACTATCAATTGTGCTCCTACCCCTGTCATCCATAATCAAACTCCCTTTGAACGTCTGCATGGCACTCCCCTCCATATACTAATCTTCGGGTTTTTGGCTCTGCCTGCTTTGTTCTACTTCAATCTCATGAACACACCAAGCTTGAACCTCGTTCTCGTCTTTGTTGCTTTCTTGGGTATGGAATTGAACATAAAGGCTTTCGCTGTTGGGACCCTCTCTCTAAACGTCTTCGTATCTCCCGCCATGTCGTTTTCTGGGAGCACAAAATGTTTTCCTCCCTTTCCTCCTTTCACTTACCCGCACTTTCCACCAATGTATTGTTTACTAATCCTTCCATAGATATCTTCTCTGATGATTTTGATACAGGTTCCTCCTTCATTGAGACGCCCTTGCTCACTTCTGCTCCCGACCAGACTGCTCTCCCTGAGGTCCACCTCTCATTTCACCACCTCCTTCTCCACCGGTTCTTCCTCCCACCGATCCTCCTACGGGTCGACCACACCGGGTAACTCAACCTCCTATTCATCTTCGTGATTATATTGTTGGATCTGATGCCTTTTCTACTTATAAACCTACCTCCTATCGTGAGGCTTGTACTAATCCTCTTTGGCAGCAAGCTATGACTGATGAACTCCAAGCTTTGGACAAAACTCATACTTGGGATATTGTTGATCTTCCTCCTGGCAAAACTGCGATTGGTTGCAAATGGGTTTACAAAATCAAGACTCATTCTGATGGCTCTATTGAACGCTACAATGCTCGTCTTGTTGCCAAAGGTTTCAACCAAGAATATGGGATTGATTATGAGGAAACCTTCTCCCCTGTTGCTCGGCTTACCTCTGTTCGCAGTTTACTTGCTGTTTCTGCTGCTCGCCAGTGGGAGCTCTTTCAGATGGATGTCAAAAATGCTTTCCTCAATGGTAATCTTCTTGAGGAGGTCTACATGCAACCTCCACCTGGGTCCACTTTTCCACCTCATAAGGTTTGCAAACTACAGCGTGCTCTCTATGGCCTCAAGCAAGCACCCCGCGCCTGGTTTGCTAAATTCAGTTCTACCATTCATGACTTTGGGTTCACCTCTAGCTCCTATGACTCTGCTCTTTTTATACGGACTACTCCTCATGGTACCACTCTTCTCCTTCTGTATGTGGATGATATGATTATCACTGGCAATGATGCAGCTGGTATTCTCCAACTCAAACGTTTTCTCCACCGTCAGTTTGAAATGAAGGACCTTGGTACTCTTAACTATTTTTTAGGCCTTGAAGTCTCTTATGATTCTACTGGTTCTTATTTATCTCAGGCCAAATATGCATCAGATCTTCTGGCTCGTGCTGGTCTTACCGATTGCAAAACTACCTCTACTCCAGTTGATCCTCAGATTCGTCTCACTCCTCTCGATGGGGATCTCCTCAATGATGCTACTCTTTATCGCCAGCTCGTCGGTAGTCTTGTCTATCTCACCGTGACTCGTCCTGACATTGCATATGCTGTTCACATTGTAAGTCAGTACATGTCGGCTCCTCGCACTCCCCACTATACTGCTCTACTCCACATCCTTCGATACCTCAAAGGCACTCTGTTCCATGGCCTTCACTACTCTGCTTCCTCCTCTCTTGAACTGCGTGCCTTTTCTGATGCTGATTGGGCTGGGGATCCTACGGATCGACGCTCCACCACGGGATTTTGTTTCTTCTTAGGGGATTCTCTTATTACTTGGCGTAGCAAGAAACAATCCCTCACTGCTCGTTCTAGCACCGAAGCTGAATACCGAGCTCTTGCTGATACTACTCAGGAACTTCTCTGGCTTCGTTGGCTCCTCACTGATATGGGTGTTTCCTCTTCTGGCGCTACCTCTCTTTATTGTGACAATCAGAGCGCCATTCAGATTGCTCACAATGATGTGTTTCATGATCGCACAAAGCATATTGAGATTGATTGTCATTTCATTCGACAGCATGTTACACGTGGTACTGTTCATCTTCTCCCTATTGCTTCTGCCGATCAACCTGCTGATATTTTCACTAAGGCTCATCCTCCTGGGCTCTTCCGTGATCTTGTTTCCAAACTCAACTTGGTCGATGCCTACCCTCCTTGAGTTTGCGGGAGGCTGTTAATATATGTTAATATATGCAAGCTTAGTTTAGTGCTCCATTATTCTTATAGTGCATTGTGCTCATTGCTTTAGTTTGGTGCTCCATTATTTTATAGTGCAGCAAGCTTTAGTTTAGTGCTCCATTATTCTTATGTAGATTGTGCTCCATTGTATCCCATTCTCTCTATAAAAGAGAGCTCATTCTCTCCATTGTAAACACACCATTACAGATTAATACAGAGCTATCAGTTGCTCTCTCTCTCTCTCTCTCACTCTCTCTCACACTATTGTTTCATGGATAAAAAATTTTAATTTAATTTTAATACATGACTAATCCAAGATAATTTATTTTAAAAATCATATGTCATTGATACAAATATAATCTAATCAAATGACTATCGATATCCAATCAAAATAATTTTTTTCAAGAATGATATACTCAACAAGATGTATACATTGAACAATTTTAATCATCGAAATAGGCCCGAATCAATGCCAACAACACTCTCCAATTAGACTATAGACGAATCTATCCCATTTCTTATATTGTGAAAATAGTATTTCATAATGAAAAATGTAAATAAATCTAACAAGTCATTATTTTTATTCTTTTTCTAAATTTTTGAACCATAGAACTCATATAATTCAATTTTCTTAGAAAACCATCAACTATAATTCAACTTTCTTTTATTAATGTGAAGCAATTAGAGATCATTTATAAAATATGTTATTAATTTTGTATTGTATATCATTAGTATTTTACAATGTATACTGAGATGATGTCTAACTGTTTCACATTATAAGTAACATCAATCCATTTCATTTATATAAGAGATACATGCCACTTTTTTGTCTTTTTTTAGAAAAAAAAAAATTAAAGATGAATGACTTCTTTTATTAATAAATTATCAATTCAATTAGCAAATTTTAATGCTATTAAAATTTTATTTCAATTAATAATTCAGATAAATTTATTATTATATAGTAGCATAGTTAGAAATTTTATTTTTTAGTTAATTCCGTTAAATAAAATATTTTGACAAATGCGTATTTGTAATTTGTCAAATCACAAGAGACAATTTATATATTAAGTAAATTTCAAAAAGTAAATTTGTAATTTATCCTATTCTTTAGAGATTACAACTACTATACTAAAATATTAAAAAATTATAATATAGAAATGTTGTTGATTGATCGTGGATCAATAAACCATCAGGAAATGAATATCAAAAGCATGTTGGTTTGTAAAAAAAGACCTAAGCAAAACCAATCGTGCATGAGCTAATACGTCACCTTTAAGTCACAACGGTAACTGCTGCGTAGTAGTTTTCCCGTAGCCTATGTTAAAGTGATAACAGTAAATGCTGATGAAACAAGTTTTGTCGATCATTGTTTAGATAGTGGGGTGATTTTTTAATTTTTTTAATTATTTTAGTTTGGGACTAAAAAATGTCATTTATGAAGGGTTTTTGATTTTTTTGTGAGAGAAAAAATATAATAATTATGGATTAGATGTGACGTTTTGTCTTGTTGCGCTAAAAAATCAATTTTATTTTTTGTAGCTATTTTAGTCATAAAAGCCTGACTTTTTTTTTTCCCCAAATAGAGTTAATTATCTAAAAGTCCTATTTACAAATGTTATGGTAACTTAGGTCATATTTAAAATTTTTTGAATCAATAAGTCCTATTTAGTAAAATTGATAATATTATCAGTTTTTATCAATTTTGCATAGTAATATTTCAGATAATTGTTTCACTAACTGATTAAAAAAAACAAAGCATGAGATTAAACGTTTTTTCCCTTCTACTTATTGATTTGATTCAACTATTCAATAAAACCGAGAATATTAATAGTTTTTTCTAATTTTAAAACTGAGAACATTATCAGTTTTTTTATTTTTTCAATTTTGCATGTCAATGTTCTATCATCATGTATAGATACAAAATTTTTAAGTTTATACAAAAAATAATTCAATTTTTGCTTGTTTTCATTTTTCAGAAAACACTTTTCAAAAAATTCTACTTTCGTATTTTCCGTGTTTTTTTGTTTTTACTGAATTTTTTAAATATTTTAAGCAATTTTTTTACTTTTTAGACACACCTAGCATAAATACACCTAAAAAGTAAAAAAATTATAAAAAAAAATCTTTTAAAAATTCACTAAATACCAAAAATACAAAAAAAAATACAAGAATTCAGTATATTTTTTGTATTTATTAATTTTTTAAAATATTTTTTCACAATTTTTTTTTTTTTTAGATACATCTAACTAAGGTGCATCTAAAAAAGTAAAAAAAATGTTTAAAATTTAAAAAATATTCACTAAAAATAAAAGAATACGAAAACAAAAAAACTCAGTTTTCAAAAAACTTAATCCAGAAAACTCAAACCAAACACACTGAATAATTTTTTTTTTTGCACATAATTTTTTTTTTTTTTACTTTTTTCAATTTGAAAGTTGATATTTTAAAGTTTTGAAAATTAAAATAAATGTCAAATTATCATGTTCTTTTGTAAATAATCATTGTTTGAAAAGTAATTTCGACTATTAAAAATTTAATGAAACTTGTTGGTCCAAAAAATCTTAGTTAGGACTTAATAGAGTATGAGTTCATAAATTAGAAATTGTATGTAAATGCCCCTTAATAATATGACTCATACTTAAAATTAAATGTATTAAGTGGTAATCAATTAAATCTGTTTGATAATTATAATTGATATCACTTAAAAATTTAAGTGCCTTTTAAAATATAGGTTAAAACTTATAAAAATTTTAAGTTATATGAAATTTATTTAATTCTAACTGAATTTATAATACTAAACATAAGTACCGATATATACTATTATAAACCCATCACCACCACTACAACCATCACAATGCCACTACCACCATCACAATTGCTACCACCACCATTACCATGCCACTACCACCACCACTACCACCGCCACTGCCATACAATTACCGCCACTACCACCGTCACCGCCACTGTCACTGCCACTGCCACTGTCACCGTCACCGTCATGCCACTACTACCAACACCACCACCATCACCATCACCATCACCATCATACTATTACCACCACCACTACCACCATTATCACAATATAAAATTTAAAATATATAATTTAAAAATAATAAATTCTAGGAATATAAAAACCAATTACAGAATTAAACTAATCATTTTACATGAATTAGATTTTATCTTTTTGTAAGTTTCACATTTATATAAAAGAATTATGATTGATTTATGTACAAATTGAAAAACTATATATAACTTTTCATGGTATAATAGTTCCAAATCGTGATCCAAATGATGATTTAAGAATGATAGAAATTTCACACCAATTGAACCTAACACATTTGTTTGTATTATAACATATATGGACCTAGAAAATATAGTTCAGGTTTGTTGGACGGTGTAGATTCAATTGTGTAATGACTCACTCTTAAAATGTATCTTAATTATTTAATATTTTTTTTAAACGTTCTTTTAAAGGGAAATTTAATCAAAACCTTTTTATTGGATCTTTATTTGGTGAAAATAGCAGTTCAATTTATTTTGCTTCACAAATCCCTTAAAAGGAGAGGGCATAATTGAGAAAGGATAAAATAATATATATATATAATATATATATATTTTCCTTGAATAATATTACTAGAGTAACGTGTTAATGTTTATATCAATTTCGAAGGTAATAATATTTTTTTTTTTTGGGTAAGAATTTCATAGTCAACATGTATCTTATTGAATAGATCTTCATGAGAGGATTCAAAAAATACTAATTTTATTAAAAATCGATATTTAGATAAAAAAAAATTATATTATTTTTAAGTTTAATATTTTAGTGATAGTAGTATATGTTTGATTTTTTAAGAATTTTTTTTTTTTTATACTTGTTCTTAATGCATTGAACTTTTATTATAAGTAGATTTTGATCAAATTCCTTTTTTAAATAAATATTTTAAGCAAAAATTTTTTAGAACTCTAATTTATGAGCTCTAATAACTCTAATGTGTATGTAGAGTTCATCTGATATGATATTTTAACTTTTTTATTTATTTTTTACTTATTCTTTTTTTTTTTTTTTTTTACTTTTCACCTTGCTAAAGTTCAATTAAAATTTTAATTTTAGAAGGATGTATCATTGTTCTATTTTAACTTCCTAACACTGATGATGACTAAATGCGTATCGTCCCAGCTCATATTTTGGAGGGGCCCACCGGTGATGAAAAAAGGGGCATGACCTTTCTCATCTTTTGAATTATAGAACAGAGATTGGAAATTAATATCAAAGGAGTCACCATCCATTCACAGTCAATTCTTGTAACACTTCAAAGTTCTGATATTGGAACAATATCAACCATATAATATTGTTGTGATATAAAAACGAGAAGTAATTATGTGTTTCTTTTCTTTTTCTTTTTTTTTTTTTTTGTTTTTGAACGAAAGTAGAAAATGCTACAATTATGCTTTAAAACCAAGATTTCAAACACTGGCGGTGTTTGGGAAGAAATTTTTTGGATTTTTTTTGATTTTTTTTTACTAAAAGACAAATTTGTTACAAAATCAAAAAAAACAAATCCAAATAAAATATCACATCAAATCCCATAATCATTTCACTTTTTCTCTCACAAACATCACATCTAACCACAAAAAAACTCAACTATCTTCCAAACACAAAAAAAATTTTCTCCATTAATATCCTACAACTAAAAAAATCTACAAAAAAACCCTCTTTCCAAATACCCACACTACCAACTCCTCCACAATCTTTTTAAGCACTCCGACTGTTATTTTGCATTAGAATTTTTGAATTTGAGCAACTCTTACTTCTGCAATCTTTTCAAGAACTCGACCATGATTTTAATGTTGGATTTCATACTTACGCAATTCTAATAAATAAGGTTGTAAGTCTTGGGCTATTCAGTTTATGCTTGAGTAATAAAATGGAGAGTTTTTTTTATTGTTTGTTTTTAGAAAGAGTATTTCTAGTTTGAATTTGTTCATGGGTTGGTATTATTATTTGCTCATCTTTTCAATATACTTCCAACATCAAATTCCTTGACAATCTTTTCTAGTGCTTGATAATTATTTTGAAGTAAGATTTGAAGGTAATTAAACAATTCCTCCACAATCGTTTCAAGCACTTGAGGACTATCATGAAGTAGGATTGTAAACTCAATCAATTCCTCCACAATCTTTCCAAGAACCCAATAGTTATTCTGAAGCAAGATTTCAAACTCAAGCAATTCATTTTTATTAGCCAAAGAAAGTTTTATTGATAAAGATGAAATGTTCAAGCAAACACCCAGACAAAACATCAATAAAGAAAAAGCAATAGCAACAAGCATCATAGCAATGTTAACCAATCCCAACTTGGTTGGCATTGAAAAGAAAACCCATTCATGTGCTAATACAAGACCAGAGGTTGACAAGAAACCAACCAAAGCAAAACAAAACAAAACAAAACAAATCACTAAATACAACAAAACACCCAAAACCCAAAAAGAAAATATTGTTGGGCTCGACATGAACATCTATGCCTCTGCCCCATTGATCAGCCCAAGTTAGTGCCTTGTTGCCCATAGAACTAATGACACCATCAATTGTGAATATGAATCCTCAATGCTGAAGCTGGGACCTCTGCATCAAGCCAACAACACTATCAGCAACACCAGCAAAAGCTGCAACCCACAAGGATCCACTGCTATGCTTGAACCAGTGCACACCGAAACACAACAAAATAATCTCAATAATTCTTAACAATTACTAATCTGTTGAATGTGATAGACAAAATCATTCACCAAAAACTCCTTGGATTTAGCTTTTGATTTCGACCAAAGAGCCACTCTCAAATTAATAATCTCGATCATGGATTTCTAGTTGGGTCGCACTCCATCGAAAACCAACTTGTTCCTAACATTCCAGTCTCCAGATTGTCCATAAAATTGCAAAAGGAATCACTTCCCAAATGACTCTTACCTTCTTTCTGATTCTAGTCCCTTGCCACCATTCAATGCAAGGAACTCAAATTTTCCAAGATTTGGAGCATAGAAGCAAAACATGATCAACTGTCTCCAATTCTAATTTGTAGAAATGACACAGACCATGACTTGGATCAATAATCAATCTGTGGGGAAATGTATTGGAATACTCCTTCAATCCAACAAGCCCTAGAATGATCCTTGAGATGTCACCTGAAACAGAAGAACAATTTCGATCGGTGGTGCCAGAATTAACACTCCGACGAGCAAGTTAACTTTTATATGAAGAAGAGTGTTTTTTTCCTTTAGTGCAAGTTTTGTGGAACATACCTTTCTCTCCAACCTCTTCCCTTTTATAGAGCCCTTATTCTTGATCTTTTTCTCCTGTAGTGTAGACCCTCATCATCTCTTTGTCAAGGCCCATCCTCCTACTATATTCTTTAGAAAGGAACAACTTGGGTTCATCTAAGGTGTCGTGCTGACTTATCCAATGGACTCGGCTGAGATGTGTGGCCCAGGTACCCTTAACTCGGGACGCTCTTCATCTTGTTTCTTGTATCTATTCGGCAATGACTTTCAGTCCAGTGGGCTTTGGCTGCATTTGGCCCATCAAAGACGGACTTGGATGTACTCTATTTGCCGATTCAGGGTTATTTTTACTCGGCTCCCACACAATCCAACTTTCAACAACTTCTCTGCCACCAAAACATTGAACCCTATGCGAAAGTAATCCTACTTTGGGGCCCCTGCAATGCTTCAAGCCACTTATATAGGGATTGAATCGAAAAAACATTGAAAGAATCAGCTCTCCATAACAACCTATCCTGGCTGCCGGCAATTAGAAATGAGAGAAGAGAAATGTTTTGAAAAACCCTCAGCTCCTCTTCCCACCAAGGTCTTAATGATCATCTTAATAACCCATCTTTCACTGGCCTATTATTCCATCTTTCCACAATACAATTCACTGAATTGTTTTTAGAGACAGAGATTAAAAGGTCTAATTCCTCCTTCAATAAATAATGTCGTTTGGATAAATATTTTCAAGCACTTGACTATTATTTTGAAGCAATATTTCTAACAAGATCAATTCCTACGCAATGGTTTCAAGAACTCGACTATCAAGAATTCAAACCCAAGTAATTCCTTCACAACCTTCACAATTTAATCTCACTCCATCTGAACATGATTGCATTGGAGCTTATCATTTTAAAAGAGAAAGTCCATTGAAATAACACTTAATCACAATAATGTCAGCACCATAAATAACATACTTTTTATGCAAAAATTCAATCTTCACCACAAACTTCAATTCATGACATAAATCTGGGCCCAAAATCTGGATTCCCAGACTTATTGATTTTACAAACATACGATATGCCCTTGACATTCTAGCTAGTACAAATCTTGTTGAAGCTAGAAAGTGAGGGGTAACTTATTGACTTAAGTAGATCTACATTCAAAAAACAACATAGGAACATATGAATTATCAACAGTGCCAGATGACCATGTTATAATCATCCTAGCATTATTGAGAAATTATTCATATCAACGAAAATCAGCACGGACAAATTTAATTATGGTGATACCGAAAGTGATAAAGCCAGCAGAGAAAGCTAAGAATGTCCATGGAGTAGCGAAGTATCTACGTCTCAGATGTGCCATAGCATCATGCCAACAAAGCTTGCTGTACTTAGCAGCAGCTGTGGTTGTTTCAGTAAAATAGAACTCCCCAAGAACAATTTCTTTGCAGAGATTGTTGAAGAGATCGGAGGCATCTTCACTGGCACCTAAATAGTTAAGGATGATTCCGGCCTTTTCAAGCACTTGGACATCTTTGGGAGTGTTTATGAGTGTATCCATTAGGATTGCATATGATGTGAAGTAACCAGGAACACCAGAGCAACACTGCTCATAAGCAATGAGGTTTCTCAAGAATGGCTCGGTTGAGTCATAAAGGTCCAAAGTTGGGACTTTAAATTGAGCTCTATGAAAAGGACCTTGAGGTTTAGAAAACCCGACTTTGGTACCCTCTTCAAACATGACTCCTGCATATTCGAGATCTGATGCACAAGGCATGACCACGTTAGGACCACCAGGTCCTGGTTTTGCGTCGTGATGACGATAGTGGTTGTGTAGAATATCGAGGATATGATCATAGTCGTTGTTCTTTGTCGTCCTTGTCGTCCTTGTTATTCCATTGTTTTCTGATTTCCACATGCTACGAAAAAATGAAATGACATACTTATGAAGAGTATGATTTCGAGATATACCTACTGTACGAGCCACTGTGAGGTCAAACAACTCGTTGAGGACGAAGAAAGGAAGTTGGTTTTCGAGCAGTAGCAAGTCGTGTTGGACGTAGATGGGCATTAGGATGTTGCCAAAAATAGGATCGTTTCTGTTATCGCTCTCTTGTTATTTGTAAATTTGTAGAGAAGTTCAAGTATGAAACAACCATCAATCACCAACATCTCTACATCCAGCACATCCTCAACTTCTTCCGCATAGCATTTCTTGGCTTTGTCTAACGACTTTCTCATTTTCCTTACACATTCCATTAATACCTCCTTGGATTTATTAAGCTTTTCTTCTTCCGATCCACCCTCCTTGGACGATATTCGACCAACAAGGGTATTCGCATAACTCCTTTTGAGGTTCTGCCCGGACGAATTGAGAATGTGTTGGTCCTTGCTGTGAAGAGGCCCAATAGAGACGAAGCGAGGTGTATACGCACTTTCTTTTCGCTTACGAATCTCCTCGGGCACCCTATAAATGCAAGAGGAAGAAGATTTGGATTGAGTCTTCTCTGCACCTTCAACCATTTTCTTACCAATGTCCTCTGTAAGCCTTTGAAGAGCTTCCTCACTGATACAACCCTCATTGTTTTCACTCATTTTAATTGGGATTGGAAAAGAACTGTCATTGATGGAAGTCATGTGAAGAAAGTATATATATCTTCTTATATAACTATCGTAGGTAGTGATTTTGCTGAAAATAGTTTAGTTACAGCTTTATATATTGATCATCTTTATTCTTTTCTTTAACCAACAAAAGTTTTCAGCTTTAACCCATTATTGCATTCCCACATTGCTTGAAATTTGGGATCAAAGTTTGATACCACTCTGTTAGAAAGAGAGACTTGATGCACACAAAAGTTCAGTCTAATTTGCCTTTGAAATTTTATATGTATGCAATCGTATAAAAATAATGATGCATTATAATTTTTATTTTGTTTTAGTTCAGTTGCATCCGCAAAATCATAGAAAAACATGGAAATTTTAGAAAATTCTTAAAAATTCAGCATTGTTGAAAATTACTCACAAAGATTATCAAAAATTGAAAAAACCCCAAAATAAAAAATAATACCCTTCCAAAATAAGTAAATTTGTTCTACATTATATTGTCTACTAATTAGCTAATTGCTAACTAGTTTGAAATTCCCAATAAAGTAGGGCAACACTTTGCCTTGCATTGGCTATCAAAAAACTGAAAATTGTTTTGTTAACACACCTAATGATCCATATAAACACTAGAAGGCTATTGTAAACAAATATTTCAAACTCAAGTAATCGACAACTATCCTAAAGCAAGACTTCAAAATCAAGCTTAAAAAAAAAAAAAAAAACTCATGCAGTATCACGACAATCCTTTAAAGCAATTGACAAATATTTTAAAGCAATATTTAAAAATCAAGCATTAATTCCTCCATAAAAGATCGCGGATCTTATTCTAAAGCAATATCACAAACTCAAGCAATTCCTATACAATCTTTTCAAGAACGCCATTGTTAATCTAAAGTAGGATTTGAAACTTGAGCAATTCTCACACAAAAAGAAATTAGTGGTTATTCTACGCAAGATTCCAAACTCTAGCAATTCCTCGACAATATTTTAAAGCAATCTATCATTATTCTGCACTAGGATTTTAAGTTTGAGCAACTCTAAAACAATTCTTCCACAATATTTTCAAGAACTCGACAATTATTTGATCCTGGATTCCAGACTCAAGCAATTCCTAGACAATCTTTTCTAGGATTGACATTTATTTTGAAGCAAGATTTCAAACTTTCTATGGTATTTCTACATAATCGTTTCAAGCACTTGATGATTAGGATGTAGGATTTTAAGCTCAATTGATTCCTTCATGGTCTTTCCAATAACCCGATAGATATTCTCAAGCAAGATAATCAAGCAAGATTTCAAACTCAGCAATTCACCTCACTGCAACAAAATGTACTTTTGGTGACCAAATTTGACGGCTAAAAAAAATTTAGTTGCCAAAACTTGTGGAATTGGTGATCAAAAATTTTTTTAGTCGGCAAAAATACAATATTTAGCTACTAATTTTTTTTACTTGGGAAATATTAATTATTGGCGACTAAAAAAATTTAGTCGCTAAAGATGCCACAATTGGTGACAAAAAAATGTTTTAGTTGCTGTATAGATAGTTTTGGCTACTAAAATTTTTTAGTCGCCGAATGAAAAACAAAAATTTACTTTTATTCTTTTGGCGATTAAAATATTTATTTTAGGTGACTAAAAAATATTTTAGTCGCTAAAGAATTAAAATATTTGGAGAGAAAATTTCGAATTTTGGAGGGATTTATAAAATTAATTTGCGACCAAAATATTTAGTCACCAAATTATTTTTTTAGCGACTAAAATAATATTTAATCACAGTTAATTAAGGTTTTGGCTACTAAAAAAAATTTACTCTGGCATTGATCAAACTTTGTCCCCTAATTAGACTACTCTGTCAGTTCTCTTTCATTTCATTCTCTCATCATCCTCTTCTCTCTCTCTTTCTCTCACTCCATCGCAGGGGACCCTCTTACCGTCCACCATCCATCACTGTCGCACACGAGC
Source organism: Camellia japonica (assembly GCA_030407325.1). Classification (NCBI taxonomy): domain Eukaryota; kingdom Viridiplantae; phylum Streptophyta; class Magnoliopsida; order Ericales; family Theaceae; genus Camellia; species Camellia japonica. Next base: position 8,557,383 of record JAPPVO010000016.1, read on the forward strand.
ACCCACCTCCTCACCGGCGATGGTACAACCCACCTCCCCACTAGTGATGGTACCACCCATCTCCCTACCAGCGACGGACAACAGTAGTTACTTTGATTTGTGTCTCCTCTAGCGCACACCAGGTATTTCCGGCCTCTCTCTCTCTCTATATATATATATCTTTACCCAATATCTAGGGTTTTATAACAAAGGATTTTTTTTTTTTTTTGGTTATAAATCAGAGGATTGGAGCTTCTCTTCTATCTATTTCTCACAAGAGCAGCGTTTTTTCTATCTATTTCTCGCTCGCAACAACCATTGGAGCACACCCTGGTATTTCCCCTTCTTCTTCCCCTTCCTCCCTCCTCTCTCTCTCTCTCTCTCTCTCTTATATATATATATATATATAACCTATATATAAAAGAATGGAAGCTAGCAGGTGTTTTGAATCTAACACATCGAATTCCCTCATTTGCCCTGCCTTGCGTTGCTGGTGCAAATTCTCAGACTTGAAAACTACTCCTCTGTAATCTACTTGAAAGCCATTCAGCATACGAAAATGGATCAAATTTCTTCATAAACCCATTAGTCCAATTTACTAGTGAAATTCATGATATGCCAATTTCTTGGTTTGACTATAATTCAATATGTTTCAAGCAATAAAAGATAAAGAATCTTGTTGGAGTGCATACACAAAGTTATTAAGCAAAATACAGAAGGTATGATTAAGAAATATACCATTTTGTTTTGATATTTTAGTTGTTGGCTGCTTATCTTTCCTTTCATTTTATGCATAATAGATCTTCATTCAATGTGTTTAAATCATGGTTAGAAAAATTTGATTATGGAGGAGGAAATGTGTTTATTTTTGTATTTAGTACATGGTTTATTGAAACAAAAATAGGAAATCTTAAAAAATGCTCATTTAGCGGGGACTCACTGTCAGTATAGTTCCAAGAAAAACAATTGGCAACAGGTGAATTATAATTTTAGTGTGAATTGTAAAATAAGTGACAATCATGGATAAAATTGGAATATATTTGTTCTAAGTGGTGACAACCATGATTTTATCATTAACATGCTTGTAGGTGCAATGTTGCTTGATTGTGAGATCATTTATTCTAGAAGGGGAGATGCTTCTAGGATTGTCTGCCATAATTTTGCTTCATGTGTTTTTGGAGAATTTAGTTGGGTATTTGTGTTGTATGGTTTATTCTATCGTACTGTATACAAATAAAATACAAGGAAATTAATGTAAAAGCACCATAAATTCATGTGCTCATAAATGGTTTGAAGTTTTATAATGCTTCCTTGGATATGACTTGCAAATTTCAAGATTGTAAAATCCAGATGTAGAGACAACTTCCCCAAATGCCCTTAAATGTTGGAATAGTGTATTAAGGAAGACATGCAACCAACTTTGTACCACTAGAGAAACTATGTTAAATGTTAGGGTAAATTACACTCACTTCCCCTGAGGTTTGGGTAAAATACAATTAGTTCCACACTTTTGATATAATTACACTAACTTCCCTTAAGGGGCTAACTGTATTTTTTCCCAAACTTCAAGGGAAGTGAGTGTAATTTACCCTCAATGTTCTGGAGAACCTAGCTAATGTTATGGTCCGACAACTTTTTTGGAACAAAATTTTGAAGTTGATTTTCTGCTGGCAAAGAAGGAAAAATATTCAATCTGTGTGAGTGTCGCATAAATATAGTGAAATCACATCTTGCATGATAAATCAATGCGCAATAATTGAAAATATTTTTTCCTTTTGATATTAATTGGTTGATGTTATTGGCTGGAGCATAATCAATCAATTTTTTAGGTGGTGGATGAACTTGTGGCTCATATGAAGAATAGGCTTTTGATGATTTTGTATAGTTGAGTTTCGGAAAGTGTCTCGGGATTTGTTTTCGTTTGTGGACTTCATAGATACTCTTCATGTTTAGGGTGGATCTTTTGTGTTGATTCTTTTCCTCTCCATTTGTTAGCATCATCTTGATGCTTTTCGATTAATAATATTGTCTTTTATTTATCCCCCAAAAAATAGTTGGCTGAAGTTATGTGTAGTTTGTTTTACACTGTAATATATTGTTGAGAAATCTTCTTCTAGTTAGATTGGGGGAAGAATTTATGACTCAAGCTATTGTTCTTTCTCCTATTTACATTCTGTGAAATTTTCGTCTCTATGAGAAGAATCTGTATGAGCTTTGGAGGTTTACAATTTTTTGCCTATGTAGTGATCTGGTGCATTACTTAAACCATAAATTTGTATGTTTTCTTTCTGTTTATGGGTTAGGGAACCAATAGATGGGCATTTTCATTTTGGTTTTCCTTTTGCATTGTAAGACAAAAGTATTAAGATTTCAATTGCATATTGTTACTTCTTTGTACCTTGAGGCTTAACACTCTTCATATTTTTCACCTTTTTCATGAAATTTATGTTTTCAGTGCTCTTGGGTTGCTGAATATAACAAGTTTATGTGATGTAATGTCTTGGACAGATATGGTATATAGGTGATGTGTGATATTGGGCCGACGATAGTAGCTGGAGGCAATAAGGTGGACATATAGGTGATATTGGATAGATATGTCACTACAAGAAATTGCACTTTCGGCGACCAAATTTGGCGACTAAAATTAATTTAGTCGCCAAAAGTCAGCCCTTTGGCAACTAAAATTTGAATTGGTCGGCAATGTTTCATATTTTAGCTACTAAAATTTTTTAGTAGCCGTATATTACTTATTGGCGACTAAAAACACAATTAGTAGCTAAAAAATGACCCAATAAGCGACTAAAAAACAGTTAGTCGCTAAAAATAGCCCAATAGGCTACTAAAATACAATTAGTAGCTAAAAAGTTACCCAATAGGCGACTAAAAATGACTTAGTCGCTAAAAAAATTACCCAATAGGCGACTAAAAAAGTTTTGGTCCCTAAATGCACAATCTTTAGCTACTAAAAATAATTTAGTCGGTATTAATTTACTTTTAGCGACTAAATTTTAGTCAGCAATTATAATTAAAATTTTTAAAAATTGGACTTCAGATTTTGGAGGGAAAATTAATTGGCTACTAAAGTACTTAGTCGGAAAAAATGCCTTTATTTATTATTGGCGACTAAAAAAGTTGGTCGGGAAAGGAAATAAACTAGGGTTTAAAAAATACACTACCACACGCTCTAACTCTCTCATTCGTTTGTCTGTCTCTCACTCTGTGACTCTGTCTTTCTCACTCTCTCACGCCTCTACCCTCCTCCAGCTCTCTCTCTCTCGCTTTTGTCTCCATCGTCGTCAGGTACAGGAGCATCACCGCCATCGCACACGAGCACCATCGTCAATCCACCATTGGAGCATTACCCTAGGTATGTCCTCTCTCTATTTTGCCCTCTCTCTATCTTTCAGTCTCTCTTCCCCTAATTTCAGCCTCTAGGATATTCTTCTTCCATTTGCATACCTTCACACATACCCAACCCCAAATCGATCCACCCATCGCCATTGATGAATGACTATGATTTTGGTTTTTTTTTTTATGGTTTGATGATATTGATTTATGATTTATGATATAAAAAAGTTAAGAAGATAAAGAAAAGAATTTGTATGCATATGCATATGCATATAAAATTTGAATTTGGGCATTGATTTCGACAGGACTGAAGAGGTTTTCCATAGGGAAATTGTTGAGATAGAGTTGAATAATAAACCAAAGTTTAAGAAGAGCAGTCGGCAAAGGAGTTGAAGCTTTACTTGCTGCTCTGTTTTGATCTTAGGATTGTGGGTTTGATGGCTGCGATTGTTCTTGTTTATCATTTAGATTTTTTTTTTTTTTTTTTTTTTTTTTTTTTTTTTTTTTTCATGCTTCTGTTGTATTTTGGTGCTTCTATTGTATTTCCCTGCTTCATTTTCTCATTTGTTTGAAAACCTAATCTAATTGGAGGTAGGTAGTGTGTGGCCTTTGACATGCTAATGAAGGAGCATTGTTTTGAATTTCAGCATAGAATTAAACATAAGTGAAATTAGAGATGGTGTGAAACTTATTAATATAGATGCAGATTGGAATTTCTTGGTCTTCATTCTTAATCACTGTGCTCTGTACTTGATTTGGAATTTCTTGTTCTTCAATTTGGAGAAGCTTGCTATTACATTCGTTGATGGTTTGAATTACTTGGCTGGATTTTGGAGAACTATAAGGCTACTTGACTTAGTTATACCTTCTAAATGGGCCTACAGGTAGCAAAATAGTTCTTGGGTTGTATATTTCACTTTATTTGTAACATTGTAAGGCGTTGGAACGAGGGTTGAAGAACTCTATATTTGTTGTATGCATAAGATTACTTTTTAGCTCAATATACCTTATCCTTTTCTGCAACCCTACAAGGAAGCTGCAGTCAGAAACTTAGCAAATAGAACCTAGAATAAATTTGGCTACCACCTCTTCAACTTATGGCTGCTTTCATTAAACAGGAGGAAGTATATCAAAAACAATATGAGAAGCTAGGAGAAGATTTAATATGGTCTTAAGGCTCTTAATGGATCCCACCACAATTGCCTTTGTCACTTCCATAATTTCCAGTGACTTTCGTAATTGCCCTCAATCACCATAAACCAGTTGGCATTCATAGAAGCTTTAACATAGAATAGAAAAATGTTTCAGTGTATTTGATGAAGACAACCCTCCTTCAGTTATTTCTCTCATGTTTTATTTCTTTATTTATTTTTGAATCTCTTGGTTTTCACATGAGACCTCAAAAATCATGGATTTATAATCCCATGACTTTAGTGGATTTTAGTTTCATGATTTGTCAAACCAGTTGGCATTCTTAGTTGGTGAATTATTTGGTCATGTACGGAAGAGGCAACCTTGGGCTGACCTGAAGATTGTTAAGGTAACATTTATGCATGGTAGTATATATAATTGATATGAAATGTTTTTCTTAGTTTTTAACAGATGACATAATTTCAGAGGCTTATTGAGGTATTTCAATAATCTTTTTAGTTACACTTCTTTGTTGTCTTTTGGAATAGCAACTCATAGATGCAAACTTACATGCATTACTTGGGAAAAGGACTGCAACAGATGATGAAAAGCCTATTAAAAAGAAGAATGAGAAGCCTGTTAAGGTTGAGGTGGGCACAGTTGCATGCATCTTTGTTGCCCACATATATTACTTATCAGTTGATTTAAAGTTTTCTCACGTCTTTTGATCTATTTTCATATAACAAGTGGTGAAGCTGTCAAATAAATAGCAAGAATCATTTAGGTATTCTTTGGATCAAGGATTTGAGGAGGAATTTGTGAAGGGGAAAGAAGATGGAAGGGAAAAGTGAACAAAACTTAGCTTGTATTTCAATTGCTTTTCCCTTTGTTTCTCCTTTCCCTCCACAAATCCCTACTCAAATCTTTGATCTAAACACACCCTTAACTGGTTGAAAGTAAGAATATAGGACTTCTTGTTTGGAAATAGGAAAGGAACTTGCTTGTGATGAAGAAGTACTCCGTGCACACCATCTTTCATCCTAGCACAAAGGCATTGTAAGTCAGATCATAAAGTTAGCTTTGGAGAGTTGGCCAAAAAAATGCTGACGAGAATTCATAACATTTGGGGGAAAAAATAATATTCTTACATCATCTTTGAATTGGAGTGATGGCTAGAAAATTTAGAGACCCCACCTACTGAATTCTAAACACACACACACACAGAAAAAACAAAAAAGAGAGGATGTAAGTTGTCCTTTCAATTATCATTAAACATGTCAAACATTCTATGCTGCTTTTTGATGTTATGGAGACACCAGTCAAACACCACCAAAAATTGCAGTGCAATACTTAAAATGTGCACACACTTGATGAAGATTCCACATTTACACTGGAAACTAATTCAATATTAATTATTTCTCCACCCTCTCTCTCTAGGACAAGATTTCACAATTAGATGACTCTTTTTCAGATGAGTTTGAAAGCTTTGTTTGGTATTAATTTTTCATTTTTGCCTGGGACTGATGATTAGTTTATATTGAATTTCAAACAGATTGAGAAAAACAGGGAAGTTGATTTATGAATATGTCCAAATTAAGGACAACTTTTAACGTACAGCCCATGTGAAAAGCAAGGTGACATCTACAGTAGATTGTCCTGAATTAGAAAGCTGTGGAAAATATAAAGCAACAGCTTAGGACCAAGACGCTTTCTAGATATGTCACAATTTTTATTTCAGTAGTTCTTTCCTACCTCGAAAGTAAATACTGCCACAGGGAAGCTGCTCTCCTTATAATTGTGGGGAATAAATGGTGATATTTGACGGCAAACAAAACTTAAAACTGTTTTTCTTCCTTGTTCCTTCCTAATTGGACATATTTTTGTTCAAAACGATATCAAGCTCTTTCACATATAACCCTTGATCTGCAGCATAAAAAGAAAGATGCATATAGGAAAAGCTATTTGACAGATTTAAAGGGCCTAGTAATCAAGAACATTAAATATACAGGAACTTATATGGTTATATTAGATTTAACAGTTCAAGAAATTGAAATTGCTTTCTAATATGTCCAATTGCTGATGTGGCTGGTTAAAATTTTTAAATAAGATCAAGAAATTGAACTTATATGGTTATCTATTTTCATATATCTAGAAATGTACTACTGCTTGTATTTCCCTTTGACAAATAGGACTTGTGATAACTGACGGAATGTAATTCAGACCCGTAGGTTGAGAGTTAGAGCCGAATACGCCATAAATTTAGTCGAAAAAGGGCGTTCCGAGGGTGAAAATTCAAAACAGCCCCCAAATCACTATGTGGCTCTCACGGATAGTTTTCCCATGACAATTACAACCTGTGACAATAGACAGAATGTAATTAGGACCCGTAGGCTTGGCGTTTGAGCTGAAAACGCCTTAAACTTCGTCGAAAAAGGGCGTTCCGGGGTCGAAAATTCAAAACAGCCCCTGAACCACTGTGTGACTCTCATGGACAGCTTCCCCTTGACAAATAGGACTTGTGACAATTGACGGAATGTAATTCGGACCAGTAGGTTGGGAGTTAGAGCCGAAAACGCCTTAAACTTAGTCAAAAAATGGCGTTCCAGGGTTGAAAATTCAAAATAGCCCCCGAACCACCATGTGACTCTCACGGAAAACTTCCCCTTGACAAATAGGACTTGTGACAACTGACAGAATGTAATTCAGACTAGTAGGTTGGGAGTTAGAGCTGAATACGCTTTAAACTTAGTCGAAAAAGGGCGTTCCGAGGGCGAAAATTCAAAACAGCCCCTGAACCACTGTGTGGCTCTCACGGACAGCTTCCCCTTGACAAATAAGACCTTGTGACAACTGACGGAATGTAATTCGGACCCGTAGGTTAAGAGTTAGAGCCGAATACGCCTTAAACTTAGTTGGAAAAGGGCGTTCCGAGGGCGAAAATTCAAAACAGCCCCCAAACCATCGTGTGGCTCTTACGGACAGCTTCCCCATGACAATTATGACCTGTGACAACAAACGGAATGTAATTAGGACCCCTAGGCTTGAAGTTTGAGCCGAAAACGCCTTAAACTTAGTAGAAAAAGGGCGTTCCGGGGGCAAAAATTCAAAACAGCCCCCGAACCACCGTGTAGCTCTCACGGACAGCTTCCCCTTGATAAGTAGGACTTGTGACAACTGCCGGAATGTAATTCGGATCCATAAGTTGAGAGATAGAGCCGAATACGCCTTAAACTTAGTCGGAAAAAGGCGTTCCGGGGGCGAAAATTCAAAACAGCCCCCGAACCACCGTGTAGCTCTCACAGACAGCTTCCTCTTGACAAAGATGGAATGAAACAAAAAACTAAAGAAAAATAAATTTGGAAAGGATGCTTCATTGCATTGTTTGGGATCGTTTAGGATCGTTTTCCCAAAATGCACAACTTGTTTAATGCTAGACTTGAGTCCTTATTTTTTTTTTTGAATTTCATTTTTCCTGAAGGAAAAACGCAGGAAATATATGATTAGTGGATATGATTAGATACAAGTCTCTATTTAATTTGTGAAGTGCCCGGCTTCTACATTAAAGCAGTAGTTTATGTCAATGAAGTTTATGTGATTCAACCACTGTTGATCAATTTGTCAGTGAAGTTTTGTTCCATGCTTCTACATTAATTGTTAAATCTTTGAGTTCTGCATTATAGTTGATTAACACTCATTGTGCTTCATTGTTCTGTACGTCATTGTGCTTCATTGTGCTGTACCTCACATTAATTGTAAAGATTGCCACTTCATTGTGCTTTCTAGCCCCTTCTTTGCATGGGCTGCTTAAAAGCTTGAAAAATCATAAATTTATTTTGTATAAATCAGGTACAAGTGAATGTAAAATAGTTTGCTATTTGTTAGGTTTATTTAATATTTTTCCCTAATCAATTTGTGAAGCATCTTTGATATCTATAGGCAGATTGGATTCTTTTGAGAAAAGCAAAAAATACTTATTAGTATATAAAAATTGGATTTGATGAAACAATGCCAAAGAAATGTTATCAGTTGAATTTTGAGATTTTATTAGCATAGTTTATAGTTCATAATTCATAATTTCCTTTTCTTGGCGCATTATATTTTTGTTAGTTCTTCAGTGTTTGATATATTATCCTATCAATGTGTATTAACCTCTAGCTTTCTCATTAATTCTAAAATATTTGGTAGATATATAATTGAGGTATTGATTTTGTTGTGACTTAGGTTTTTTGGTAATTTACTAATGGATTCTGTTTATTTGTATGCTCAGGTGAAGTTGACAAAAGAATTGCATTTTGGCCAAATGAGAAGATTTCCTTGGCGAGAATTACAGCTAGCTTCAATCAACTTTAATGAGAAAAAATGTCCTTGGAAATGGGGGTTTTGGAAAGGTTTATAAAGGAGTGCTTTCAAATAATACTAAAGTGGCTATGAAATGATTAAATGACTATGAGAGTTCTGGTGGAGACGCAGCATTCCAGCGTGAAGTTGAGATGATAAGTGTTGCTGTTCACAGGAATCTATTACGTCTGATTGGGTTCTGCTCAACACCAACAGAACGCCTTTGGTGTATCCCTCATGCAGAACGCCTTTTGATTTATTCTAGTGAATTGAATTTTTGAAGTCTTTTGATTTTATATGTAGCTGGTGTATGGATGTCACTGGTAGCTCATATGTTTAAATAGATTTGTATGAAATTATTATTTTAAGTTGGAATATACTTTGTCTGCAATGTCGACATTAAAAGCTATTCTTTTGTTTGGATTGTTGTAAGTGAAATAGATCCAGATTGTGGAATGGGTGATCATATATATATATATATGTGTTGTTTTGTTTGTATACATGTTACAGGTTGCATGGAATACATATAGGTTGTGGACAAATTAATTTTTTTAAAAAAATTAAAAAAACAAAAAATTATGTTTTTGGCTCCTAAATAATTGGTAGCCAAAAATGGAATAAATATTTTTAGCGACCGAATAGTTAGTGGCTAAAAAAAGAATTGAATGGAAACAAATCTTTTGGCGACTAAATATGTAGTAACTATAAACAAAAAAATTTTAGGCGACCAATGATTTAGTAGCTAAAAAAAAAACAAAAGAAAGAAAATTAATTGGCGACTAAAATTTTAGTAGCTAAACAAAAACTAGACTCTAGGCTACTAAACCATTTAGTAGCAAAAAGAAATAAGATGAATAAAAAAGAAAATTAGCGACTAAAAGTTTGGTCGCCCTAAATGGTTAAGTATTTGGCGACTAAATAATTTTCAGTCGCCAATACCTTTCCCAACAATAATCTAGCGACAAAGTTGGTAACCAAAAAGTTTAGTCGGCAAAACGTTTTGGCAACTAAAATATGACTTTTGGCGACTAAAAATTTAGTCACCAAAAGTGTAATTTGTTGTAGTGTGTGACACGTGTACAGATTAAGCAAAAAAATAATAGATAGGTAACACATATACAGATATGTGATACTTGGACAAATAGACAAATAGGTAAGTTTTTAATAGATAGGTGTTCTTTTGAACCGATCAATGTTCCTTTTGACCAAAAACATCTAAGCTTGAACATATTGCCACACAAGTTTTAGAAATGGACCTAATGGCCTGAATGCCCTATTTTTTCATACCATTTTATGTCACCGGATTATACGGCAAGATGTTATTTATTTCATTAATTCCTTAATAATTATCTCTTAACAAGATAACTAATTATAAATATCCATGTAGGAGGTAATATAAAATGGTGACAAAAAACCGGCGAAATATGAATCCCATGTACATAAAATAATGTGGAGAAATATGTTTATAAATAACATTATTCATACAGAAACAGTGAAACAGATTACAGAATAATCCTTAGAAACATGCCCTTGGACATTCTGGCTGGTACAATTGTTGTTGAAGCTAGCAAGTAAAGGTTGACTTATTGACTTAAGTTGATGTATGTAGATTATAAATTAAACATGTAATATAAGGTTGGAACGTGTACGGTGTAAAACATTATTCACCCTCTGCATTATTACTAAATGGTATGATTGTGTGGATGAATTTAAACACGGAGACACCGAATTTAATCAAGGAGATGCCGAAAGTGATAAAGCCAGCACAAAAAGCTAAGAAAGTTCATGGACTAGCAAAGTATTTGCGTCTCAGGTGCGCCATAGCATCAGACCAACAACGCTCGATGTACTGAGCAGCAGCCTTGGTTGTTATACCGAAATAGTAATTCTCAATAACTACTCCCTTACAGAGATTGTTGAAGAGAAGGGTGGCATCTTCACTCGCACCTAGGTAGTTATCTATGATTTTAGCCTTTTCAAGCACTTGGACATCTTTCTGAGTGTTTATGAGTGTATCCAGAAGGACTGCATACGATGTGAAGTAACGTTTGATAACATCACCATGGCAACACTGCTCAAAAGCAATGAGGTTTCGCAAGAATGGCTCGGTGGAGTCATATAGCTTCAACTTTGGGATTCACTACAAGAAAAATCAGCTTTGGCGACTAAAATTTTAGTCGCCAAAGGTCCTATTTTAGTCGCCAAATGTCGAAATGTCACTTTTCCCGACTAAAAATTTTAGTCGCCCGTCTTGTCGCCAATATATGGTCGCGGAAGCCTTTGGCGACTAAAAAACTGTTAGTTGCCAAAATATATGTCTTCAGCGACGAAACACTTTGTCGCCAAATGAAATTCCATTTTTGGAAACTTTACATTTAGCGACTAAAATTTTAGTCGCCAATAGTGTTTTTTTTTTTTTTTTTTTTTGAGTTTCCCCGACTAAACTGATCGTCGCCAAAACGAAAACCATTCGGCGACTAAACTCTTTAGTCGCCAAAAGCATTTTTGAAAAAAAAAAATTTCCCTATGCGTGAGCACCTCTTGCGATTTGAACCTTGGACCTCCAACTTCCAAACCTTGGACCTCCATAGCACAGTCCCTCCCACTATGCCACTGAATCCTCACGCGAATATAATTGCAACTTATATTATTTATACATTATTTTCACCGGTATTAATAGAAAACTATATATATAAATATAATTATATATATTAAATATAATTTATGTATAAAATAAATGATTTACTAAAAAAAATTTAGGACACTTTTGGCAACTAAAATAAATTTTTAGTCGCCAATTTACTAATTTTCGGCTACTAATTATTTGTTTGTCGCTAAAAATGAAGTTCGGTGTACAAATAAAGCAGTTTTGGCGACTAAATGTGGTTTTAGTCGCCAAAAAGGTCCCCTTTTGGCTACTAAACTGAGTTTTAGTCGGCAATTGACAGTTGTTAACTACTATTTTTTTTTTTGTAGCCAAAAATCTGCACTTTCAGCGACAAAAATGTTTTTAGTCGGCAAAAGACCTATAATCGGCGACTAAAATGTTTTTTAGTCGCCAAAACCATTACTTTTGGCTACTAAATTAATTTAGTCGCCAAAAACTGTGACTTTTGGCTACTAAACAAACTTTAGTCGCTAAAAACCCTATATTCGGCGACTAAATCGCCTTTTAGTCGCTAAAACCCTTATGTTTGGCGACTAAACTCTTTTAGTCGCTAAAACTGTTATGTTCGGCGACCAAAACTCTTTTAGTCGCCATTTCTGTGACTTTCAGCGACGATTTTTTGTTTTTTGGTCGCCATTTGTGCTTTTTCTTATAGTGATTTCAAAATAAGCTCTATCAAAAGGACCTTCAGGATTCTGAAACCTGACCTCAGTACCTACTCTAAACTTGACTCCTGCATAATCGAGGTCTGATGCACAAGGCATGACCAGGCTGCCTGGGTTTTCTTCTTGTGGTTTTGCATAGTGGTTGTGTAGAATATGGAGGATATGACAATATTTGTTGTTCTTTGGTGGTGGTGGTGGTGGTAATTGTTAGGGAAAATTAATGATTCCCCACAAGTAAATCAATCAATGGGAACAAAAACTAATGCAGAAAAATTAAATAAAAAACAACACAAGAATTTTTACGTGGTTCCCTCAATGTAAGGTACGTCCACGGGATCGAAATCCGATTCCACTATCAACCAAATAAGTTTTCAAACGATTACAAACGAGACACGAATGGTCTCACAAACCACCCTTAGGTGAATTCCAAATAATCACAAATAAACAAGAGGAAAGACCTCACCAAATAGATGAACCAAAATCTTCAAAACCAGAATTGTAGAAGATCCAAAATAACAACCCAAATCAGCCGAAACAGAGCAACTAGCCGAAGATCCACACCTTAATCAATTAACCCACTGAATTGATTTTTCACACAAGCACTATCTCACCAAAAATATGAATCAACTTGCTGCCACTCCTTTTTTTTTTCCCAATTGATTACCCAAGTCCTATATAAAATCAATTAGCCATTGCTGCTGCTATGTATACCGAAAAAGACAAAACAATATTTATATATTGTTAATTCTAGGGTTTGTTTTATCAAAACCCTAGCTGTAACCAAATTGGATTGGGTCTCCATAAATTAGAAATAATATATTAAAATATATTATACCTAAACCAAACCAAATTAAAATTCTTTTAACAAACCAATTGGGTCCCACACTCCAATAAGGAGGTATACCAAACAATTCTCCCCTTACCGACTTAAGTGGAGAGATCAACCATACCCGCCAAAGTTCGACACTTTAAATGTTTGTCCCTCGACAAAGTCTTAGTCAACATATCTGAAATATTATCATCTGTGTGAACCTTTTCGAGTTGCAACAATTTCGAATCTAACACATCACGAATCCAATGGTATCTCACATCAATGTGTTTCAATCTCGAATGAAAAGTAGAATTTTTATTCAAGTGAATAGCACTTTGACTATCACAATAAAGCAAATACTTTTCTTGCTTCAAACCCAACTCTTGCAAAAATTTCTTCAACCATAACTCTTCTTTGCAAGCTTCTGTAATAGCAATAAATTCAGCTTCGGTAGTTGAGAGAGCAACACATTTTTGTAATTTAGATTGCCATGTCACAGCTCCTCCTGCAAAAGTCATCAAATACCCCGAAGTAGATTTCCTAGAATCAACATCACCGGCCATGTCAGAATTTGTGAACCCATTAAGTATCGGCTAACCATCCCCAAAACACAAACACACCTTCGCAGGCCCTCGAAGATACCTTAGAATCCATTTTACCGCTGCCCAATGTTCTTTACCCGGATTAGAGAGAAAATGACTCACCACACCAACGACGTGAGCAATATCCGGTCTTGTACAAACCATGGCGTACATCAAAGAACCAACTGCTGAAGCATAAGGAACTTTCAACATCTCTTCCTTGTCTTTCTCACTTGTAGGACATTGATTCGAACTAAGTTTGAAGTGACCCGCAAGTGGACAACCAACTGGCTTTGCTTTATTCATGTGGAACCTCTCAAGAACTTTTTCAATGTAGCTTTCTTGAGACAACCAAATCAGCCCCTCTTTGTGATCACGAACAATTTTCATACCAAGTATTTGCTTTGCCGGCCCTAAATCTTTCATAGCAAAAGACTTGCTCAACTCCAATTTCAACCTGTTAATCATAGTGTAATCTTGACCCACAATTAATATGTCATCAACATAAAGCAAAAAAATAATAAATTTGCCATCCGGGAAATTTTTCATAAACACACAATGGTCCGAAGTGGTTTTAGAAAAACCATTATTTATCATGAAAGAGTCAAATTTTTTTGTACCATTGCCGTGGGGCTTGCTTGAGACCATACAAACTTTTCTTCAATTTGCAAACAAATTTCTCTTTCCCTTTTTCCACAAAACCTTCCGGTTGCTCCATGTAAATTTCTTCTTCAAGGTCACCATGAAGAAATGCGGTCTTCACATCAAGTTGCTCAACTTCAAGGTTTATACTTGCAGCCATGCCAAGTACAACCCGAATAGAAGACATCTTTACAACCGGTAAGAAAATCTCGTCAAAGTCAATACATTTCTTTTGCCCAAAGCCTTTCACAACAAGATGTGCTTTGTACCTCAGATTCTTACCATCATTCTTTAATTTGAAAATCCACTTATTTTTCAAAATTTTCCTCCCTTTAGGCAACTTCACTAAATCATAAGTATGGTTTTCAAGCAAGGAATTCATCTCCTCGTCCATGGCCTTTTTCCAATCACCTTTCTTTGCATGCTCAATTGCTTCTTGGTAGCTCTCAGGCTCTCCTTGATCGGAAATCAACACAAATTCATTGGGAGGATACTTTCTTGAAGGTTGTCGGTCCCTTGTAGATTTCCTCAACTCAAGTTGTGGTGGCGGTTTTTGAGTTAGATGCTTTTCCTCAATTTCTGGCTCAACTTCATTAGGATTAGCATCATCCTCTACATCTTCAATAGGTGGCTACACATCTCCTCCATTTTCATCATCCACCGAAGATGAAGGAGATGGATCCATGTCAATGAGATCACTAGTTTTTGGCTCCGGTTGATCACCTTTGCCAAAGTCTTCAATTGTTTAGTCTTCAAGAAACACAACATCACGGCTTCGAATTACTTTCTTGTCGACCGGATCCCACAATCTATACCCGAATTCATCACGCCTATAGCCAAGAAAAATACATTGTCTTGACTTACTATCAAGCTTGGACCTCTCATCCTTTGGAATGTGAACAAAAGCTTGGCAACCAAACACTCTCAAGTGCTCATAAGACACTTCTTTGCCGGTCCAAACTCTTTCTGGAACATCACCATTCAAAGGATAAGGAGACAAATTGATCACATCAATCGCTGTCTTCATTGCCTCACCCCAAAAAGATCTTGGCAATTTAGCTTGTGAAAGCAAACACCTTGTTCTTTCCACAATGGTGCGGTTCATCCTCTCGGCAACGCCATTTTGTTGAGGAGTCTTCTTAACTGTCTTTTGGTGCCGAATACCTTGGCTGCGACAATACTCATCAAATGGCCCAATGTATTCACCACCATTGTCTGATCGGATGCACTTCAATTTCTGCCCTGTTTCTCTTTCAACCATGGCCTGAAAATGCTTAAATACTTCTAGAACTTGATCTTTAGTTTAGTAGAAAAGTCCAAACTTTCCTTGAAAAATCATCAATGAAAGTAACAAAATAAAGTGTACCACTATGTGTTCTAACTTTCAAAGGACCACAAACATTTGAATGAATCAACTCCAAAACATTTTCTTTTCTAGAAACAACATTTTTATGAAAAGAAACTCTATGTTGTTTACCCGCCAAATAATGAACACAAGTTTTAAGATGTGTACCTTTCAAACCGGGTAGAAGCTCTTTCTTGAACAAAACTTGTAGCCCCTTTTCACTCATGTGCCCAAGTCGCTTGTGTCACAATTCAGTAGAAGTATCATCTTCAAGTGTATTGACAACACCTTTACAAATTTTTCCTTACATCGAATAAAGTGTATGAGTTTTCTTGCACTTGGCCACCACCAAAGAACCCTTTGTGAGCTTCCATATTCCATCACCAAATTTGTTGTTGAAGCCTTCATTATCTAACTTCCCAGTAGAGATCAAATTGAGGCGAATGTCGGGAATATGCCTCACATCTTTAAGCAACAACTTGCAGCCCAAATTTGTTTCCAAGCAAATATCACCCATACCAATAATCTTGGACAAACCTTCATTACCCATTCGAACAGAACCATAATCTCCTTTGGTGTATGTAGTGAAGAAATCAACTCGAGAAGTCATATGAAAAGAAGCACCGGAATCAATCACCCAATTGCACTCTTGGCCCACAAAATTGATACAATCATCTTCACAAACGACCATGAGATCATCGGTAGTAACTGCTGTTATGTCTTCTTGCTTCTTATCCACACTTTTGTCACGTCTTTTCTCCTTGTTCTTGAGCTTTCGGTATTCTCGCTTCATGTGCCCTTTCTCATGGCAATAATAGCACTCAATGTCTTTCTTTGAAAAAGAACCATCTTTTGATTTGTCATGGCTTTGATCACGACCATGAGAAGTCTTACTCCTCCTCCTTGTTTTACTTCGGCCTCTCACAACAAATGCTTCTGAATGAGAGGAACCCACTGATTTTCTTCTAATTTCTTCATTCAACAAGCTACTAGTGACTTGGCCCATTCTGACAACTCCATCAGGTGCCGAATTACTAACCGTCACAACCAAAGTCTCCCAACTTTCGGGCAAAGAACTAAGTAGCATCAAAGCCTGCAACTCATCATCAAAAATAATTTTCATAGAAGCAAGTTGATTAACAATACTCTTTATTTCATTCAGATGTTCCGGAATAGGGCTGCCCTCTTTATATTTTAAATTAACCAACTTACGAAACAGAAAAGCTTTATTTGTGACTGATTTCCTATCATAAAGGCCTTCTAATTTTTTTCCATAAATCATGTGCTGAAGTTTCAGTAGCAACATGATGAAACACACTGTCATCAATCCATTGACGGATAACACCAACGGCTTTTCGATAAAGCCTCTTCCATTCATCATCTTTCATACCTTCGGGTTTGCCACTATCACCTTCAATTGGCCCACACAAATCTTTACCAAATAATAGGTTCTCCATTTTAGTTTTCCAAGTTACCCAATTGCTTCCATTGAAGCTAAACATGCGACCCACATTCCCTCCATTGATTTACTCAAATAAATAACCCAAATAAACCGTAAGCTCTGATACCAGTTGTTAGGGAAAATCAATGATTCCCCACAAGTAAATCAATCAATGAGAATAAAAACTAATGCGGAAAAATTAAATCAAAAACAACACAAGAATTTTACGTGGTTCCCTCAATGTGAAGTACGTCCACGGGATCAAAATCCGATTCCACTATCAACCAAATAAGTTTCCAAACGATTACAAACGAGACACGAATGGTCTCACAAACCACCTTTAGGTGAATTCCAAATAATCACAAATAAACAAGAGGAAAGACCTCACTAAATAGACGAACCAAAATCTTCAAAATCAGAATTGTAAAAGATCCAAAATAAAAACCCAAATCAGCCGAAACAGAGCAACTAGCCGAAGATCCACACCTTAATCAATTAACCCACTGAATTGATTTTTCACACAGGCACTATCTCACCAAAAATATGAATCAACTTGCAGCCACTCCTTTTTTTTTCCCAATTGATTACCCAAGTCCTATATAAAATCAATTAGCCACTGCTGCTATGTATACCGAGAAAGACAAAACAATATTTATATATTGTTAATTCTAGGGTTTGTTTTATCAAAATCCTAGCTGTAACCAAATTGGATTAGGTCTCCATAAATTAGAAATAATATATTAAAATATATTATACCTAAACCAAACTAAATTAAAATTCTTTTAACAAACTAATTGGGTCCTACACTCCAATAAGGAGGTATACGCAACTGTAGTGTTGTTCTGTTGTTTCCTGAATCCCACATGTTACCAAAATATGGAATGACATAGTCAGTAAGAGTACCTTGCCGTGCACCGGCTATATGAGCCACGGTGAGGTCGAACAGTTTGTTGAGGACAAAGAACGGAAGCTGGTTCTCAAGCAGTAGCAAGTCATGTCGAATGTAGATGGGCATCAGAATACTATCCAAAATAGGATCGATGCCATCATTGGGCTTCCCGTGGTAATTAACATAGAGAAGTTCTAGTATGCAACAACCATCAATCACCAACAACTGTTCAGTCAGCTGATCATCAACTTCTTCCGCATAGCATTTATTGGCTTCATCCAATACCTTTCTCATTTCGCTTACACATTCCATTAGCACCGTGGATTTATACTGCTCTTCCGATCCACCCTTCTCCAAGGACCAGATTCTACCAAAGAGGGAATTCACGCAACTCATTTTGACGTCCTGCATAAGTGATTTGAGAATGTGTGGGTCCTTGCTGTGAAGAGGCCCAACAGAGACAAAGCGAGGTGTATACGCACTTTCTTTCAGCTTACGAATCTCCTCTGGGACCCTGTAAATGCTAGCGGAAGAAAATTTCGATTGAGTCTTGCGTGCAGCTTCAACCATTTTCTTACTAATGTCCTCTGTGACAAGCCTCTGAATCTCTTCCTCACTGGTACAGTAGTACTCATTCCTTTCACTTCGTTCAAATGGGACGGAAATGGGACCGCCATTGATCGACGACATTGACAAGCAATTATCTTCCTCCATATCGATCTTAGGTAGTGTAGTGCTAATTTGGATGGGGAAAAAAAATTTTGGCTCAAGATTTCTGGGTTTTGAGGCAGGCAATCCCTACTGGCACCTATCTCTCTCTATATATATAGATCGTTTTTATTCGTTTCTTTAATCAACAAAAGTTTTTCCTTAGGCATTAAGCCATTATTGGCATAGTTACTTTGCTTGAAAATTTGTCAACAGTGTGATACCACTTTGTTAGAAAGAAAAATTTGGACTTCACTCACACAACACAAAACTAGGGAGAGAAGCGAATATAGTAAGAAAATACTTTGTAATTTTTATTTTCATTACTGTTGGGGGGTGGGAATGGAGTACAGTTTAATTTGCTATTGAAATTTTATGGATATTTAATTTTATAAAAAATAATGATGCAAAATGAAAAAATCGAGGATAAAATTGATAATTAATAGTACAAGAAATAAACTACAGATCCTACATGTGTGATTTGATATTTTAGAAACACGTCCTTAGACACTAACATTGTTACAATTCTTGCTGTACAAGTACAAAACAAAATGATAGCAAGTAAAGGATGATGACTTGCATTGATCTAGATCATGCATAACATAATGGTATGGTAATTATCTAGTAACACTGGCGAACTATTGATCATTCCCATTATTCACCAAAGCAAACTGCGAAGGAATTGTGTCACTGAGATGCTAAAAAGGATAAAGGCAATACAGAAAGCAATAAGTGTCCATGGCGTAGAAAAATACTTATGTCTCATTTGTGCCATAAACGCAGTCCAACAACAATTGCTGGATATCGATTTTGATCAAGTGACAAAGGCTCTCAAAGTTGCCGTGGAGTTGGATATCGATTTTGTTTGTAATGAAGATGCTTGCCTCCAAGACTTCGTCTCTAGTGAAATTCTGAACCGCAAAAGATTTCATAAATCAACCAAAAGAAAGAAATGAGGATACTTTCATGGAATGCAAGAGGCCTCGGGAAAACAGAGAGGCGGAGAACTAAAGATCTAATTTTGTCAAGGACAATTGATGCAGTGTTTATCCAAAAAACAGATTTATCTGGGTTTTGGAGCCAAAAATCAGATCATTTTGGGGTAATGGGAAGCTATAGCATCATAGGGTCTATCAGGAGGCCTCATCACAATTTGGGACTCTGCTACTGGTTCAATATATTAGACAGTATTGAGATCGAGCTGAACAATAAAGCCAAAATCAACAAAGCTGTAAATCAAAAGAAATGAAGCTGTAATCATCGAGGGGTGAGGGAGAATGATGTCGTCTCTCTGGGTCGAAAGAAATGAAGCTGGTGGAAGATTTATTCGTGAGGAGTGGATCTGAAGAGGGATTATTTTTAGTGCTTTGCTCATTCACCATATTCCAAAGCTATAATATTTTTGCTTGAAAAAGGGATGGGTCAAATTTGTGTCATGTGACCTGAAGTTAGTGGAGAAGTTTATGGAGTTAGTGTGGGTCCTCAAAAGGTAATGCGGAGATTAGTGGAGATGTTTCTTAACGGAGACAAAAGGAGTCTTGGGTGCTAGTCTGCTGCTTCAATCAATTGTGGAGTGTCTTCTTGGCTTTTTATTTTGCTTGTTTTTCTTCTGTTTTCTATTTTTTAGCTTTTAAATCTAAAAAATCATGAGATTGAGGGATTGGCTGTTTGGGTGTGAGTTGCAGTAGTAGAGGAGTTTGTTCACTCTTTGATTCTCTCTGTGCACTTTACCATCTTGTATCTTTAATTTCATATTTATAATGAAATTTTTCTTTACCGATCAAAAAAAAAAATCAATGCTTGCTGAACTCATCAGCTTTCTTGCATGCTTCAGAGAAATAGAACTCTCCCAGAGCTACTTCCTTGCAGAGCTTGTTGAAGAGATTGGAGGCCTCTTCATTTGCGCCTAAATAGTTACATATCACTCCGGCTTTTCCAAGCACTCCCACATCTTTTGCATTGTCTATGAGTCTGTCCATAAGGAATGCGTAAGATGTGAATAAGCAAGTAACACCAGGGCAACACAGCTTGAGCGCAATGATGTTTCTCAAGAAAGGCTCAGTGAAATCGTAAATGCAGAGAGATGGGATTTCAAAACATGCTCTGTGACACCATTTGAAAATGCCTCGAGCTTCACTGAATTTAACTTTGAAATTGAACATGCCTTGTTCATTATCGGGCATAAACTTAACTCCTGCATAGTCGAATTCAGATGCAGAGTGCATGAATCCGCTAAGACCTTCTTCTTTGGGTAGATCATTATCAGGAAGGTAGTTGTTGTGTAGAAGGTGGAGAATATGATGATTGAATTTCCCACTCTTCTTAGGTATGGTACTGACTTTGCTTTCATAATTCATCGAGTTGCCGAAGTATAAAATGACAAATTGACTAAGCGAAAGACTAATATCCGGTATACGATCCAGGGTGAAGGGAACAACTTCTCAAGAATAAAGAAAGGAAGCTGATTTTTGAGCAGTATCAAATCGGGTTGAACATTGGCACACATCTGAATGCTGCTAAAAATAGGATCGCCGGTACTAATTTGGTTCTTTTCTTTAGGAGGATAGTTGATAAGATAATACCTGTAGAGAAGTTCGAGTACGAAACAACCATCAATCAGCAACATCTCCACATCCAGCACGTCTTCAACTTCTAATGCATAGCATTTCTTGGCATCTTCTATCGACTCTTTCATTTCATCAACACATTAGTTTATCGCCTCTGATACCCCGGTGGGCATTCAATGAGAACGGAATTCACATAGCTCATTTTAATGTCCTGCATCGGCGAGTTCAGAATATGATTGACGTTGCTGAGAAGAGGACTGATGGAGACAAGGCGAGGGGTGTAGGCACTTTCTTTCAGCTTACGAAGCTCCCCAGGGACCCTGTAAATACAAGCAGAAGATATGGATTTGGTTTTCTTGGAACCTTCAGCAATTTTTTAGCAGATGGAGTCATAGTCCATTGTCGTTGAATTGGTATTGATAGAGAAGATATTAGAGTAAGCAATTAGCTTACACTAAAGTGGCTTTTGAATTCTGGGTTTGATTAAGCAAAGAACTCACTACTGTGATATATGTATACTTAGGTTGTACTTTTCAGAAGAGTAATGCTATATATCATGAAAAAAATATCATGAAAATGATCATGAAAGATTCTCCACCGTTAGGTTCTACATACAAGAAAATACCACACACAAATCATGGGATGAAAAATCTTTATGAAGCATTTCATGATATTTTTTTCATGATCCCTAATATTATTCTTTTCGGAATCCAGTAGCATCGAGCCAAAATTGATTGATATACACAAATGGTACTATTTTAAACAACGTGAGTGTTTGTTTATTCGGAATTTGCAAGTTGTAACAACCAAAAAATCATGTTTCAAGCCTTGCCTTGTGTCAATGACCACAATTTCAAACTGTCTGTGTTCGGTACCTGAATTGTTTATAATTTTTATTTATTTATTTATTATGAGAGGATGTGTCAGATTATTTGATATAATTTTTATTTATAATTTATTATGGGAAAAAAAAATTTGATTACCATAAACTTTTAACTTTTATTAAACTGCACTAAACTGACTTTATATTTGACTAAGTTATTGAGTGACATGCACTATATATAATACATGAGATTGAGCCATTTCAAGAAAATGAAATTACCATTCCCAGTAGGACTTTTTAAAAATTATTACATATTAATAAAAAAAAATATGATTTAAATTATTAATATTTATATTTATTATTTTTTATGACAACCACAAATGTGTAATTCTCTCATTCAATAACAACTACCACATGGAGCAAATGTTCCACGGCTTCTTTATCTTCGTCTTAGCTTCTTTTCTTTAAAAAAAAATTTATTGACGAATTCTCGACCTTATGTTGGGTCAAAAGGGAGAGAAAATGCCGTATATGTGCAACCACCCACTAATTTTACGTATCGGACAAAGTAAAGACTCAAATATCAGATCTTTTGATTATTTATTTGAAAGTTATTGAAAAATCTAAAATTTCGTGATTATATTTCAATTTTAAATAATGAATATCAATTCTAATTAAACAATCAACAATAAATTAACGCAACGATTTAACATAAAAAAAATTACAATTAGAGCGCCTTCAATTATGATAAAAAAAAAACTACGGGATCTAGTCAATCTCGTGCAGGAGCGAAATGGTACCTAATAATGGGTGAACTACTATTATAGTGTGTCCTTCAATGGTGCACTATTCTTCATATTAAAGTGAAAAGTTGATAGCAGTTCTTCAAAATTTGGCAAAACCTCTCATTGTTTTAATCTCTTTTATTATGATATTATTCATAAATGACTTTAATATTTATTTTTTGTGAATAAAATTGAAACAATGACATGTTGTCAAATAATATCATTTTTTAGTTAATAACCCAACGAGGGATGTGCTGTTGGAAATTTAAGATTCAATCTTTCTAACTTTGCAATTCTGATGGTGATCTTGCTTGGAGAGTTTGGTCCAAGTGTATAAGATGGTGGAGGGAGGATTGGGTTATGTCCCATACAGAATTTGATGCACTGATGGTTATCCAATAAATAACTATTCCAACTTGGAAAAAATCCTTTGGGAAGTGAATTTTGTACACGATGTTGTGGTGGACAGTGAAAAAACCAAGAAATGTGTGTTTAATAATCGAATTCCAAGTTGGGAAGAAATGGTTGAAAATGTAAGAATATTCATAAAGTGACCCATATATTACATATTTGTTTTATTTATTTATTTATTTATTTATTTATTTATATTATATATATTTATTATATATATTCAATTGGTTTAATGACTAATTAATTGGTTTAATGACCAATGGGTAACTGATGTTTGTTCACTATCCCATATGGTGGTTTTATGGAATTTTACAACTTCTCTGATGGTGGAAAGTTATAAGGAGTTACACTTGGATATGGGTCCAAACCTATCTATATATACGCCTGTGATAGCTATCAAACACAGACGTTGTTTGTGAATAGAATAGGCTTGAAACTCTGTCTCTTTCACTTTTCCCATATGGTTTTGTAAAAGTGTTCTGTGAGTGGGCTTCTTTATACATTCAAGATTTGATCATTCAAGGATAAAGATTCAAAGGCTTAAACATCTTGGCAGGAGGTATTTTTCTTTCTGAATTAAAATTATTTTAATTCTCACAATTGGTATCAGAGCCAACCTTCTGTTATGTTGTTTAGTTTTATTTCAAATTCTTACATCAAACTATTATCAATTTCGTGAATCGAATCAAGCATATTCTATACATGTGATATTTGTATATTAATTCACACCATAAAATTTAATAATTCAGAATCATTGTAGAATCAGAATGAGTAATTTATATTGCATAACTTTTCAAATATCACTATTAAAGAAAAAGGAAGCACTGTTGCAATAGTAGAGTCCATCGTGATTTGTGCTAGTGGTATTTACATTTATTTAGAATGTTCTCCTACTCTGAATCTATTTTATTTAGGAGACTTGTTGTGTGTCATTAACTATTATTTTTTACACACATTAAAGAGCAAAATATTTAATCTGATTCTGTATAAAATCTAGAAATTTTCATACTTTGGATTTATTTGGTTTATTTTAAAAAGGCATGAAAGACTTGAATTTATTTCTAGAATTTTCATAAAGAAATTTTAACATGCTGTTAAGGATGTTTTGTTTATTATCGTTGCATGTTTAAATAGTAAGCAAATTCAATTAAATCTCATACAGTGAATTATAACATGTTCTTTTAATTTTTATAATTTTTGAGATTCATTGGCATGTTATCTAAAATAATGTAATATTATATTACATGCATTAAGGTAATTATTTATGCATTGAAAATTCATGTAAAATAAGAGTATGAATACACTATGTGTTGGGCTTATGAAATTTATTTTGGTCCAATTTTTAAGCAAAATCTAGTATAAGGTTGAATTACATGTGTTTGGTCTTGGGATTTGCATGTGATATTACTCTGATTGTATGTATTATACATTATGTACATTGAAAGATTATGTATTTGTTGTGACTATAAGGATTTGCTCACATTAATAAATTATGTCATACTTAAAAAATTTATTCTGTTTTAAGAGTAGCCACAGCATCTTAAGACATAAAGATGTGATCCTCAGTATTTTAATCACATAAAGTTAAAAATTAATTTGGCATTTTTACATTGCAATTATGTTTTATAAATAATTTCTTGGTCCCATAGGAAAGTAATTATTTATGAAATTTAATTGGAATAAGATAATGGATTGGGTATTAAAAGGATTGAACACTCTAAACCCACATGTATGAGTTTTCTTTTCCTTATATATTTCGAAACCCATTAGTCTTATTATAAAGTAATAACAAATCTAATACAGTTTAGTGACCACTACCCACAAGAAGGTTTAGATTTGTTACTGAATTTGACATTGGTTGATTCAGACTATAGTTATTGTTTCAAAGCATTAATAATGTTCTTGGTAATTGTAGTAATTTCTACCTCTATACTGACTAATGAGTCTTCTCGTATTCCATTCTTTAACGGTGATAATTTTTCGGACTGGAAGGACAAAATCCTTCTAACATTGGGGTGCATGGACCTCGATTTGGCACTCCGTGTGGATGAACCTCTTGAACCCACGGAAGAGAGTTCCGCTGCAGAAAAGAGTGCTTATGATAAGTGTGAGCGATCCAATCGCTTAAGCCTAATGCTCATAAAGTCACATATTAGCCAGAGCATTAGGGGCTCAATCCCACCATCTGATAAGGTTAAGAACTACATGAGGGTTATTGAAGAGCAATTTGTTAGTTTTGACAAAGCATTGGCAAGCACCCTAATGAACAAACTATCAGGAATAAAGCATAACAATTCTAGGAGTGTGCGTGAGCACATTATGGAAATGAGAGACATTACAGCTCGTCTTAAGTCCTCAGAGATTGAGAAGAAAGACAATCTCATATCTCTTGTGTGTTATGAATCTAATTTTGTTAATACTCATCAATTTGATTGGTGGGTTGATTCGGGTTTTACAATTCACATTGCTAATACCATGCAAGGCTTCCTCAACCTAAGGAAACCGACGGGAAGTGAACAAGGCATCTATTCGGGTAGTGGGATGCGTTCGCACGTCGAAACTGTTAGAACTTTCAGACTTGTTTTAAAAAATTCTTTTGTTTTGGATCTTGAAAACACATTTTACATTCCATCTTTTTCAAAAAACTTAATTTCTGTTTCTAGACTAGTACCGTTTGGATTTGAATTTCAGTTTGTTGGTACAAATTTTAGTTTGTTTAAAGACTCTGTTTCTGTAGGATTTGGTACTTTAATTAATGGTTTGTACAAATTAAATATGGATCCTGTTTTTGAACAAAATCTTTTAACCTTGGATGGTGATATTGGCATTAAGCGTAATATTGTTGATGAGTCCTCTTCTATTCTTTGGCATAGGAGATTGGGACATATCTCCATTGAGAGAATAAAGAGGTTGGTTAATGATAAAGTCCTTCCGACTCTTGATTTTACCAACTTTGGTATTTGTGTGGACTGCATAAAGGGAAAGCAGACCAACAAAACCAGTAAAGGTGCCAAAAGGAGTGAGGACATTCTTGGAATCATACACACTAATATCTGTGGACCATTTACTCCACCTTGTCTGAATAGTCAGAGATATTTTATCTCATTTATTGATGACTTCACACAATACATGTATCTCTACCTCTTGTTTGATAAGGCCGAGGCACTTGATGCCTTTAAAGTTTATAAAGCAGAGGTAGAGACACAAACAGAAAAGAAAATTAAAATTGTGAGGTCAGACAGGGGTGGAGAATATTATGGGAGGTACACAGAATTGGGACAATTGCCAGGTCCATTTGCTAAGTTCCTTAAGGAAGAAGGCATTATTGCACAATATTCAATGCTTGGCACACCACAACAAAATGGTGTTGCTGAAAGAAGGAACCGAACACTTATGGACATGGTAAGGAGCATGCTTAGTTATTTTAATGTGTCTATAAATTTATGGAGTGAAGCTTTGAAAACCACTGTGTATATCTTAAACAGGATTCCATCCAAGGTTGTTCCCAAAACACCGTTTGAGTTATGGAAAGGATGGAAGCCAAGTTTAAGACACTTACACCTTTGGGGTTGTCCAGTTGAAGTGAGGGTGTATAACCCACATTTAAAGAATTTAGACCCCAGAACAATTAGTGGTTTTTTCATAGGCTATGCGGAAAACTCTAAGGGTTACAGATTTTATTGTCCTTCAGAAATGCTAAGTTTATTGAGGAAGTTGACCCTAGTGGGAGTTACCCTCGAAAGATAGAGTGGAAGGAGTCACGGAATCCAAATACAACACCCATGAATATAGGTGAATTGGTTGCCTTTCAAGATAATCAACCCGATAGTCTTGAAAATCACAAATTCAAGAACTTCCACCATAAGAGGAACAAGTCAACATAGAGCCTGTAGCTCAAGTCCCAATTGAGACTACAGAATTAAGGAGATCCTCACGAGCTAGAAAGTCAGCAATTTCTGATGATTATTTTGTATACTCAATGAAGAGCGCCAAAGAGACGATAATTGCATCGTCAACAATGGAAGTAGAGTTTATAGCCTGCTTTGAAGCAACCTCACTGGCAATTTGGTTAAGGAATTTTATCACAGGGTTTCGAATTGTAGATTCAATTTCTAAGCCATTAAAGGTTTACTGTGATAATTCGGCTGCGGTTTTCTTCTCTAACAACAACAAAAGTGGTAGTCGAAACAAGCATATTGACATAAAGTATCTTGTTATTCGAAACCGTGTTAAGAAGTAAGAAGTTAGCATTGAGCATATTAGTACTGATATGATGATTGCAAATCCCATGACCAAAGGTCTTTCTGTAAAGGTGTTTTCAAAACACGTTGAGGGCATAGGACTGATTGGTTAGCTCAATAATTTTTCTAGTTGTTGTTTTATTTTGTTTTGTTATTACATTTTGATTATTATTAGTGAAAAGCATCATTTTGTGCACCTAAAGTATTTGTGATGCTATGCAGTCCATTGGGACTATTGATCCATAGGGATCATTGGACCCAGAAGTTATTCATAAAGAATGACACCACATAAAGTTGAAAGTGTGATACAATGTAATATATGGAAGGAAATACTTAATTGATAGAGTATAACTGCCATGATTCGTGTATTATACCTCTAAGGTTTGAGTATTTTTATTTAATGGCCATCATTAGTTTGTTAGTTACCCGACAGTCAACAACATGTGTTATATGTGCCAAGTGGGAGAATGTAAGAATATCCATAAAGTGTCCTATATGTCACATGTTTTATTTATTTATTTATTTATTTATATTATATATATTTATTATATATATTCAATTGGTTTAATGACTAATTAATTGGTTTAATGACCAATGGATAACTGATGTCTGTTCACTATCTCATATGGTGGTTTCATGGGACTTTACAACTTCCCTGATGGTGGGAAGTTATAAGGAGTTACACTTGGATATAGGTCCAAGCCTATCTATATATATGTCTGTGATAGCCATCAAACACATACGTTGTTTTGTGAATAGAATAGGCTTGAAACTCTGTCCCTTTCACTTTTCCCATATGGTTCTCTAAAAGTGTTCTGTGAGTGGGCTTCTCTATACATTCAATATTTGATCATTCAAGAATAAAGATTCAAAGGCTTGAACATCATGGCAGGAGGTATTCTTCTTTCTGAATTAAAATTATTTTAGTTCTCACAGAAAATTGTTAAACTTAAGAGCTCAATGTGGTCCAATCCAACGCCTACTATTGAAGTCAAAGATTACACAATCTCAGATTTTCTAAGATGCCTGGATGGAATTAGAAGTCTAAAGATTTGAGCAGCTCCGGAGGTTGCGTTTGGTTCAAGAATTTGGAAAAGGAAACCTTTCACTTAATTTTATACACATTTTCCCTCTTTGTTTCTAAATCTCTCTCCAAATCTATGAACTAAACACAACCTAAAGGGAGCAATTTTGGCATGAACCATTTCTGCTGATTGGGGCGTCGCTGGGGTGTGGTATTTCTTTAAGGATGCTCTGTTTTGGCTCAGAGTTTATTTGCAGTGGGTGGAATTTCTTTAAAATTTGATGGATTTTCAATCGTGACAATCTCTTTTATAAAAGCATGCCCAAAATCCATAATCCTTAAAAAAATTAGCATAGTAAATTCTGACGCATGATTTCAAACCCAAGCAATTCCTCCTAAATTCTGAAGCGATTTTTTTAAAACTCAAAATAAGCAAAACAGATTATTATATCATAATCCATACACTCCATATTTCAGAAACATATGGCCTTGGACATTCTAGTTGGTACAATTATTGTTGAAGCAAGTAAATACAGGTTGACTTATCGACATAAGTTGATCTAGATCATAAATTAAACAACACAAACACTTACCACAAAACATAATTTATTCATCATCTGCATCATTCATCAATGGAAATCAGTGCGGATGCATCTTATCACCGTGATGCCAAAAGTGATAAAGCCAGCACAGAAAGCTATGAAAGTCCATGGATTAGCAAAGTAGGTACGTTTCAGCTCTGCCATATTATTTTCCCACCAACGTTTTCTGTACTGAGCAGCAGCACTGGCCGTTTCAGTGAAATAGAACTCCCCAAGAACAGTTTTCTTGCAGAGATTGTTGAAGAGATTGGAGGCATCTTCATTGGCGCCTAGATGGTTGCGTATGATTTCAGCCTTTTCAAGCACTCTGACATCTTCCGGAGTGTTAATGAGCATATCCATAAGGACTGCATACGATGTGAAGTAACGTTCAACAACATTACCAAGGCAACACTGCTCAAAAGCAATGAGGTTTCTCAAGAATGGCTCGGTTGAATCAGAAAGGTCCAAAGTTGGGATTTCAAAATGAGCTCTAGGAAGCAACTTAGAAGGCCTAAAACTGACCTTGTTACCGACTGCAAACTTGACTCCTGCGTATTCGAGGTCTGATGCACAAGGCATACCGTCTCTTTTTCCTACTCCGTTGTCTTTATTGGTAATATGACTGTCTCTTTTTGCTACTCCGTTATCATTATCAAGGTCTGATGCAGACGACATGGACTTGGTAATATGACCGTCTCTTTTCGCTACTGCATTATCATTATCAGGATGGTAGTGGTTGTGTAGAATATGGAGGATGTGATGATAATTACCTTCCAACTTCTTTGCTGCTGTGTTTCCATGGCTTTCTGATTTCCACTCGAGGGAGCAGCAAAAATATGAAATAACATAGCTGTGAAGAGTAGGACGCCCATGGGGGTTTATAGAAGCCACGGTGAGGTCGAACAACGCCTGGAGGACAAAGAAAGGAAGCTGGTTCTCGAGCAGTAGCAAGTCATGTCGCACGTAGACATCGGTCAAAATGCTGCCAAAAATAGGATCGCTGCTGGGTTCGTCGATATGCATATGGAAAAACCCGTAGGACCTGTAGAGAAGTTCGAGTATGAAACAACCATCAATCACCAGCATCTCCACATCAAGCACATCCTCAACTTCTTCAGCATAGCATTTCTTGGCTTTGTCTAATGACTCTCTCATTTTTCCAACACATTCCATTAGCACCTTCGATGTATTAAGCTTTTCTTCTTCCAGTCCACCCTTGGACGATGATATTCGATCAAAAAGGGAATTCGCGTAACTCTTTTTGACGTCCTGCATGGACGAATTGAGAATGTGTTGGTCCTTGCTGTGAAAAGACCCAATAGAGACAAAGCGAGGTGTATACGCACTTTCTTTCAACTTACGAAGCTCCGCGGGCACCCTGTAAATGCTGGCAGAAGATTTGGATGCAGTCTTGTGTGCTCCTTCAACCATTTTCCTAAGAAGCCTCTCAAGTTCTTGCTCACTGATACAACACTCATTCCTTTCAGTACTCTTTTCAATTGGGACCGAAACTGATTTGTCATTCATCGACAACATCAGCATGTGCTGCTTTGGGTGAAAATGGTTTAAGATTTCAATGAAATTACTCAAACTCTGGAATTGAAGAATGAAAAATTACTCAAAAATTTAAATGGTGTTGTATAAATTTAGTGGGCATACTTTATTTTTGTGATAAGCTTTTAAATAATTATCATTTCGGACTTTGATGAAAAAAAGTCTTCCTGGGGGACACACACATTCTGTATCAAAAGTTATGATAATTATTACTACGTAATTGGATATAACTATTTGTGATGAGAAATATGACCAATCATTTTAGTGAAATATATCATGAGTTATTGTAATATTTGTTATAAAATATTATGA
Source organism: Camellia japonica (assembly GCA_030407325.1). NCBI lineage: Eukaryota > Viridiplantae > Streptophyta > Magnoliopsida > Ericales > Theaceae > Camellia > Camellia japonica. The sequence goes on from JAPPVO010000016.1 coordinate 8,588,230, forward strand.
TTATATTATATATTGTGATTGGATATATGCAGTGTGAACATATCGCAACACAGGGAGGCTGTTGTGTGCAATGTACATTAGTCACCGTTGTGTGCATGATGGGATTCATTTAGGGTGTATAATTTAAATTGTTCATATTTTAGGATACATAGTAAAATATCTCTATAAACAATTCAGTTGATCAGATCGGTAAACCTACATTTATATGCAATTTTATACTGATAGTTATATCTAACATTCTTTTTACATATGCAAATTTAGGGATGGTTTGGGATGATCTAAATAAGTACACTTTTTGACTTTTTATGAAATATGGGTTAGGTATGGATTGAGTTTGAAGTGATGTGGTAGAGAGGTGATGTAACTTAAATAAGATGATGTGACTTAAATAGGACAATGACTTTTTGACTTTTTTAGATTATAACAAACAAGGCTTTAATCTAATCATGGTACTATCAATGTCCGATCAACGTAATTTTTTATAAATATATTTTCCTTAACATACTTTAAAAAATAATTAATTTAAATTATCGAATAAGACTCGAAATAAGCCCTATCATGTGCACGATAGTGGCTATTGTGCCCAATCCTATTGCATCCTTTTCTTTATATTTGGAAAATGACTTTTTAATAATCTTTTAACTTCTTACAAATATATATATATATATAAGTAAACAATTTAATAACTTATAATAGTAATTTTATTATTTATTTTTTACTAAAATCAAAATTTCCAGACAAAGTCCAGTAATACCTTGACTAGAAAAATAAAAAGTCTTTTCATTTTATCATTTACCTAGTCGTTCTCGGGTCAATGACACAACACTCAACTTTTCCTTTTAGAAAGTGGCTTTTTTCTAAAGTGGGCGATGCATGTTCTGATAAAGTACAGCATGTGTGAATCATAATGTGTCATTAATTTAAGATTTTAGGTATCAAACAACAAAACATACAATCAAAATGAATAAAGTTATATATTGGGTCAATCCCACGTCAATTAGGGTGGGACTCTTATTTCCACCTTATAAATACACTGACCCTCTAATTATCAATTGGCCTTTTCCCCTAAAGAGAAATAAAATTATAAGATTTTGGTTAAAGCGGACAATATATTAACGGGACGCGAGAGAATTGGCGTCACGAAATTTGGCATTAGAATGAGAGATGTCCGGCAAACTCTCCCGCTGTTGCAGCCCAGTTCACAGGGGGTTATGTTGGGTCAATCTCACATCGACCAGGAAAGGACTTCCACTTCCACTTTCACTTTCACTTTATAAGCACATTGGCCCCCTCCACTTGCCAATACACCTTTTAAATCGTGAGGAGGAGACCAACTCCCTCAACCCCAAAGTAGATAGTATATTGCTCGGCGGCTGAGCTATTTCAACACTCACCCCAGTAATAGGTCTTTTCCTCAAAGGAGGAACAAAACCATGAGGCTTCGACCAAAGCGGACAATATATTGATGCGGCGCGAAAGGATAGGCGTTCGCAAAATTTTTATAAGGTGAAAGTGGGAGTCTCTCCCTGGTCGATGTAGGATTGACCCAACATTATACATTTTAATTGATATATCAGTTAGTGTATTAACAGATAATGTAACACAGTTGTATTAACAAGTAATGTAACACAGTTTTATTAATTTTGAGTCTTTATAGGTGGGTCTATAGTTTTGAAGTTGCATGCTATCAAGGATGGATCCAAGAGGGGCGGAGGGGGGCGGCCGCACCCCCAAAAATTTGAAAAATATCATATATTATACTAGAAATTTTAAAATAATTTAAAATTATAGGAGTTCGCACCCCCAAATGTTTTTTAGATAATTTCAAAATTATATAGAGTAGCCCCCCCCAAAATTTTTAAACTATTTGGAATTTTTGTTCTTATGAGGGATGTCATGGAGATTACTGATGATCTTTACCAAGCTTTACAAAGTAAATCTCAAGATATATTAAATGCAATGCATTTGGTGTCTACAACGAAGATACTTATTCAAAAATTTAGAGAAGATGGATGGGTTCCATTGTTGGAGAAAATTAAATTATTTTCTAATGATCATGGTAGACAGATTCCTGATATAAGCTATCCTTATAAAGGAGGCCGAGGTCGATCTCGTTCTGAAAGAGATCAGCTCACCATGGAACATCATTTTCGAGTTGATATTTTTATGGTTACAGTTGATTCCCAGTTACAAGAATTAAACAATAGGTTTAAGCAAGATGTAATGGAATTGCTTGTTCTTAGCTCAGCTTTGGATCCTATGGATGGTTATAGATCATTCAACATTGAGGATATTTGCAAACTTGCAAATAAATTTTATCCCATGGATTTCTTCGAGCAAGAAAAATTGTATTTGAAGTATCAATTGGAAAACTATAAGCTTGATATTTCCATACTTCCCGAGTTTTAGAAGCTGTCAACCATTTATGAGTTGTGTCAAATGTTGGCAAAAACAAAAAATTCGACAAGTTATCCTCTTATTGATAGATTGATCCGTCTTATGTTGACTTTACCTGTTTCAACTGCTACATCGGAACGTGCATTTTCAACTATGAAACTCGTTAAGTCTAAATTGTGCAATAGGATGGAAGATGGTTTTCTGGCTAGTTATTTGATTACGTACATTGAAAAAGACATTACTCAAGGGTTTGATGTAGACTCTATCATCCATGCTTTTGATATTATGAAAGAGCGTCGAGTTCAATTGAAGATGGCTAATTTTAGTAAATAAATGCATGTAGAAATAGTTACTACTTTTTGTAAGTAAATATGGGCAAAAAAATATTCTCAATTGTATGACCATCTTTTGGTACTCAACTATGTTAACAAGGAATATATAGTTCAATATTTTATCGTAACATTATTAATTTTTTTCATGTTAGTAGAAATTGGTATTGAACTTCAAATTTTATTGGTTAGAGGTTAAACGTACTTTGGCCCCCTCAAAGTCATAATCCTGGATCCGTCCCTGCATGCTATAACATGTGTTGGTACACTAATTGGTATATCGATTGATGCATGTTGCACCATTGCATCAAAATTTATGAATTATTTAATTTTCAATATTTTTTATTTAATTTTTATTTATTTATAAAAGTTACAGTAATTTGTAGTTGGGAAATGAAATTACATCTTTTGTGATAGTGTTGTGTATTTTTGTGGTAATGTTAAATATATTTTTATCCAAATATTTTTTAACTAAAAAATGTATAACAATAAAATAAAATATATAATAATATCACAAAAATATGTAATTTTATTTCTCAATTATAAATTGTTGTAATTCCTACTAAAAGAAATATATAATATTTATCATAAAAATACATAATACATCACAAAAATATGTAACAAAATATCCAGACTCATCTGTAGTGCAATTTGCCTTTATTTTCTTGACTGGCCTTACAAGATGAAAGAATTGAATTTCAAGGTAAGTTTGATGAAAATCAACATAAAAACCCCTACTTATATGATCAACTCACAAAATTATATACAAAAATAAATAATTTATTGTTAAAATCATATCTTTTTTTATTTTTGATTTTTTATATGATCATGTAACTTATGTCATTTATAATAATCAAACTCTCACCTATATTTTTTCTTGAAAATTGATTTATTCATCGAATTTTAATTTATTTAAATTATTTTGGTTAACCATTCGAACGATTACACAAATGACTAATGTGGTTCATGTCAACCGCAACTATCACTATTGTTGTCGGATACAAGTTAAATGACCGATATACACAAATTTTGACAATTCATGTAAAATTCGGTGGAGGCGCAGGATTCATATTTTTTTTTTTGAGGGTCTATAATTGCTGCATTACATAAGTGTGATGACGTCAGAGCATTGACGTGGGTAGCTCGACAATCACACATGAAAATAATTTCTGCCACTTGTAGAATCATGCAGATAATAATTATCCTGGGGAAATTACCATTCAGTTAACTTTTAAGAAATATGCATAGGTAAATGAAATTTTTTTAAATTTAATTATTAATATTTATAAATTTTATCACTAATGTGTAATTAGTTTTCTAAATTTATACTGAATAGTAAATTCTCCATTATTCTTTTGAGAAATTATAATTAAAATTTCTGAATTTATCTCTAATAATAAATTAAAGTTTTAATTTTATCAATTTAAATTTTAATATTTGAAAAATTTTATAAAATAACAAATTAAACCATGAACCAGGGCTCACCATATGTATTGAGAAAATCAAATCAAAAAATATAATCTAATAAAGTAAATAAGTCTAATTAATAAGACTGATCCAAAAGTCTTCCATGTTAATATGACCAAATGATATTGTTTGAGTTGTTTTGAGAAGTGATTTATAAGTTTTTTTTTTTTTTTGATTTATTACAAATATATATATATATACATTTAAAAAGTAAAAGGTGATGTGGCTCCGCTTCCTAAAATGGCCCCTGGCCCAATGAGGAAATTATTTAATAATTTCATAATACCACGTAGCTATATTTCAAGTCAATCACTAATTACTTAACTCTCATGTTGTTCTCTCATCCCCAACATCAATCGGGGGTCCTACCCCTCTCTACCAATCAAAACCTTATAGTGCACTACGTGTTCATGCTCCGAAAATACTGTATAATCACCGGACCCAATGCCACTTCCTTGTGGAAAATGAAAGTGTCCTAACTGGGTAAGCCCAGATTTAAAATTGGGCATAAAAGTGTCCCAACTAGGTATGCCCAGACTTAAAATTGGGCTTCTACTGGAGCTGGCAAAATTATGACTTTGTTTGGGCTGATTTTCTAACGAATTTGGAAGCCTGGCCCATGTATCATAGATCTGGTTTGTAGATGGATGCGCAGTGACTTTGTACGGTTGGATTTTTTTTTTAGTACTAATTTTGAATTTTTCTATGATACATGAAGGTGGTTTTCATGTACCATACATAAATAAATTTGGACCATTAGATCTAAAAGTAAAATAAATCTAACCATTGATTGGTAATAATTAAAACCAGGTTAAGAAATCTAGGTAATTTCGTAAAAAATGAAGTAGTTTTCAATGGTTTTGAAACCAAAACGTGGTTTTCAACTTACCATAATAACTAAGTACACTTACTATTTGATATGATTATACTTACTATTTTTAATAACTATACTTGTCTTTCAATTATTAATAAAATATACTTAACCTGCTATTCAAGTAGCAGATAAACTTAAAAAATTAAGTTATAATATATTTTCAAAACCTCTAAAATAAATATAAAATTTATAAAATAGAATTTAAGAAAAAAAAATATACAAATAAATGTGAATTTTATACATTTTATTATAATTTATTACATTTTATGAAATATGATTTTTTATTTATTTATCTACTTAATGGCAATAAATGAAACCTAGTTTCCTTTTCATTTACCACACTTTAAAATAATAAATGCAATTAATGAAGAAATATAATTAATAAAATATAGGAAAATTTAAAATTTATTTGAGGAGTCCATGAACAAAATTTTATGTCTATTTTTAAAAAATTTGAATATTTGAAGATTTGAAGATAAGATTGTTGTTGATTTGGAACTCCTTAGGTAAGAATCTATGTCTCTATAGTCTCTATCTCTTTTTTTACTTTAACTTTTCATGATATTTTGAATTTATAAATTTTAATGTTTTGTTGGAACAACATTTCACCTACTTAAAACAAAAATTATGATATTTAAGTGGTAAGAAAAAAAAATCAAGTTTCATGAAATAGCAAGTACAGTCTTAAGTGTAGTTTAAATGATTGATTAATCAAGTCTACTAAAATAGTAAGTAGAGTCTCATTGAATAGTAAGTATTGTTTAAGTGATGAGTCAAGTTTAATAAAACAGTAAGTAGAGTCTAATTAAGTAGCAAGTGTTATTTAAGTGATGAGTCAAGTTTGATAAAATAGTAAGTATAGTCTCATTGAGTAGTAAGTGTTATTTAAATGAGTAATAAGTTAAGTCTGATAAAGTAATAAGTAGAGTCTCACTGAGTAGTAAGTGTAGTTTAAATGAATGATAAGTAAGTCTGATAAAATAGTAAGCATAGTTTAAATAAGTGGTTTCCAATTTACTACAACAACTAAACACACTTACTACTTGATATGGTTGTACTTTTGTTTTTGGGTGAATAGATATGGTTGTACTTACTATTCCACATAACTACACTTACCATTCAAACATTAATAAAATGCACCTAACATATAAAATAAATATAAAATTTATAAAATAGAATGTAAACAAAAAAAAAATGTACAAAATAATTATGAAATTTATAAATTTTATTATAATTTTTTACATTTTATGGAATATGATTTTTTTTATTTATTTATCTACTTAATGGCAATGAATGGTAATAAATGAAACCTAATATTTTTTTCATCTACCACAATAAATGCAATTAATGAGAAATATGATTAACAAAATATAGGAAAATTTCAAATTCATTTGAGGATTCCATAAACAAAATTTGATGTTCATTTCTAAAATTTTGAAGATTTTAAGATAAAATTGTTGTTGATTTGGAACTCCTTAGGTAAGTCTCTCTCTTTTTACTTTCACTTCCATTATATTTTGAATTTATAAATTTTTATGCTTTGTTGGAACAACATTTCACCTTGTTTAAAGAAAAATTATGAAATTCAAGTGGTAAGAAAAAAAAAATCAAGTTTGATAAAATAGTAAATGTAGTGTTAAGTTTAGTTTAAATGATTGATAAGTCAAGTCTAATAAGGTAGTAGGTAGAGTCTCATTGAGTAGTAAGTATTGTTTAAATGAGTGATAAGTCAAGTTTGATAAAATAGTAAGTATAGTCTCATTGAGTAGTAAGTGGGGCTTAAATGAGTGGTAAGTCAAGTCTGATAAAGTAGTAAGGAGAGTCTCATTGAATAGTAAAGGTGATTCAAATGAGTGGTAAGTCAAGTTTAATGAAATAGTAAGTCTAATCTCATTGACCAGTAAGTGTGGTTTAAATGCCTAATAAGTCAAGTTTGATAAAGTAGTTGTAACAACCCCCGTACCGTTTATTGATTAATGACTGATTGATTACTGATTACTGTTAACTGAGACTGATAATGACTGAACTGACTGACTGACTGAAATTGAACCTGAATTGATTGAGTATATTTATTGTATTGCATATTCTATATGTTTGATTGATTATATATCTGCTCGTGTTTTATGTTTAAACTGCTAATTGAAGGCCTTATCGGCGGCCGAATCGGAAAGCGATTACTGTTTCATGATCATCGTGATTTATGTGATTTTATGGTATATTTATCTAAAATGTGATTAGGTGTGATTAAACTGGATTAATTTAAGCCAAATTGGTAGAGTGGCCTTATTTACGAAATTGGCATTGAGTGGGCTTTTGTTTAATCCTATTATTTGAGCCTTATACACTTAATCAAAACATCCCCTTCAGCTCTATTTCTTGCCTTAGCCGAATTCAGAGAGAGAGAGAAGGGAGAGAGAGTTGATTTTCATCACATTTTGCTTGATTGTGCTTGAAACTTAAGAGGATTGAAGTGTTGACTCCATTATTGATCTCCTAGACTCTCAATTGAAGACTTAGGTATGAATTTCAACCACTCATTGTTGCATTTAAGGTTGGTTCTTGCTGGATTCATGGCAAATTATAGAGTTAAGACATAAATTGGTTCAATAGTGTTGTATTAGAGCTCATCTCATGCATGCATGTTCATATTGTCAAGTTTGAAGGTTTGATTTCATGGAAATCTCACATGCATGTTTAAATTTATGTATAAGTCCATGTTTTCATCTTGTTTTGAGGGAATGAGCTCATTTGAGCAAGCTTTGAAGCCTCAAATTGATTTAAAGTCTTGCATGTTGTGTTTGAGTTTCATTCTTGAAAAATGGTTTGAGATTGGGTTTGATTAAACACCCTTGGGCTTTGATTTCTTCAATTGAGTTTTGAAACATGTGATCCTATGTGTTTTAAAGAGTTTTCCAGAAAATGGGCCCAAGAGGATCGATTTTGGTGTTTGAAAACTTGGTTTTGAACTTGGAGTTCGAATCTGGGTTTTCCAGATTTTGGCCCTCCGCTCGAGCGGGGGAAGTTCCGCTCGAGCGGGGAAAACAAGCTCCCAGCACTTTTGACCTGTTTTACAGTCTGCTCGAGCGGAGTGATTCGCGCTCGAGCGGAGAAGTCGTACATCCAGTACTTTGCACTGTTCACCAAACCGCTCGAGCGGGGAAATGTACGCTCGAGCGGAGTGTTGGGTGACACGCTCGAGCGGGGATATTGCCGCTCGAGCGGGCAAACCTGCGCTCGAGCGGGACTCTGTTTTCTGAAAATTTCTGAAACTGTTTTCTGTACACATCTTTGCATCCTCATCCCATCCTAGGCATTCTTAGGCCTAGCTTAAGACATCTTAATGAGGATATAGATGTAGAACGCACCGAGGCATAATAGGGAGTTAATTATTCTATTTCCCAACTGTGTAACTCAGAGTGTGTTCAATCTGTTAACTGTTTAGGGTTGGCATTTCGAGGAGACGCTCTAGCTACTGATAGCCCAGAACTCTGTGAGTAACAATTGTGTAAAGATATGTTCAAAATGATTATCTTTTAAATACTGAACTGAACTGTTTACTGTACTGGTATTATTTACTGAATGAATGTATGTCCTTTATTTCTGAACTGTACTGTGGCATCCTTAGCGCCTACTGTTTACTGTTACTGTTACAGAGATCTCTGTCGGTTCCCTCATGGAACCACTACTGTTTACCGATTGATGGCCATCATTACTGTTCGGTCTTTTAAGACCTACTGTTACTGTTATGTTGATGGATGTACCACATATGACTGTTTACTGTACTGAACAACTGATATACTGATTTAATTGAACTGTTTTCATTACTGTAAGGACATTCATTCTAAATCTCTTTATGCATTATGTTATTCACTGGGCTTTAGCTCACTGCTCATATATATATGTAGGTGTGCAGGCACCGGACCAAAGCTAGACGCGTCGGGGTATTCCAGTTTTGTCAAGCCAGCCTATGTGCCCACTGCGAGGTTCCAAGCCTATTATGCCAGGGCTTAGGGGTGTCTTAGCATTCCCCCTTCTGTACTGTCTCACTGTTTTGTATAAACTGAATGCTTACTGTACTGTTATCAAGGGATTAGGTCCCTGCACTGAGTGACTGTAGATATTAGTATAGACTGTACTGTTTTGACTGCATAAATGTATGAAAAAAAATCTTTTGGCATACAGACTGTCACAGCTCATTGGACATTATTTATGTGCTGTATTGGCTTCCGCCAGGCCCCGTACTCTGTTTTACTGTATTACTGTCAAGCAGGCCTTCGGTAATCTCGGATTACTGGCCGGTTACGGTGCTAAACCCATAGGGCCGGGTTTGGGTCGTGACAGTAGTAAGTAGAGTCTCATTAAGTAGTAAGTGTGATTTTGATAAAATAGTAAGTACAGTCTCATTGAGTAGTAAGTGTAGTTTAAATGAGTGTTAAGCCAAGTTTGATAAAATAGTAAGTAGAGTCTTATTGAGTAGTAAGGCCTCGTTTGGCAAGTGCCTCTTTTAGTCAAAAAGTCAAAAAGTTACTAAAAAAATCAAAAAGCCAACAACCCATACCAAAAAGTCATCCCAAACATACTAGTTTTTTTTTACATTACATTTTAGCCAAAAAGCCAAAAAGTTACTAAAAAAGTATGTTCCCAAACGAGGCCAAGTGTTGTTTAAATGACTAATAAGTCAAGTTTGATAAAGTAATAAGTAGAGTCACATTGAGTAATAAGTGTGATTCAAATGAGTGGTAAGTCAAGTCTGATAAAGTAGTAAGTACAGTCTTATTGAGTAGTAAGTGTAGTTTCAATGAGTATTAAGTCAAATCTAATGAAATAGTAAATACAGTCTCATTGACTAGTAAGTGTGGTTTAAATGGCTGATAAGTCAAGTTTAATAAAGTAGTAAGTAGAGTCTCATTGAATAGTAAGTGTGATTCTAATAAAGTAGTAAGTACAGTTTTATTTAATAGTAAGTGTGGTTAAATGAGTGTTAAGTCTAATAAAATAGTAAGTAGAGTCTTATTGAGTAGTAAGTGTTGTTTAAATAACTGATAAGTCAAGTTTGATAAAGTAGTAAGTAGAGTCTCATTGAGTAGTAAGTGTGATTCAAATGAGTAGTAAGTCAAGTTTGATAAAATAATAAGTACAGTCTTATTGAATCGTAAGTGTGGTTTAAATGAGTTTAAATACCATTAAAAGACACAACACTTACCATTCATTTTCATTCTACTTGCAACTCTTTGTGACTTAACTTATCACTTACCGTCCATTTTACCACCTAGTAAGTAGAGTCTCATTGAGTAGTAAGTGTGATTTAAATAAGTGATAAGTCAAGTATGATAAAATAGTAAATACAGTCTTATTGAGTAATACGTGTAGTTTAAATTATTTTAATTACCATTCAAAAACACAACACTTACCATTCCTACTCTATTTGCTACTTGCAACTCTTTGTGACTCAACTTATCACTTACCATCCATTTTACCACCTAGTATTATACTTACCATTTTTAACTTGCTTTTTCTTAATTAATTTGTTTATGCTTATTGCAGATGGAAGACAACACTGAGCAAAACAAGAATAACATTATCTATAAACTATTTCATTACACTCCACTTACTACTCAATGAGTTTCCACTAACTATTTCATTACACTTTATTTACTGCTCAATTTTGATTTCACTTACTACTCAATGAGCTTTCACTCGCTACTTCAATAGACTCTACTTACTATTCAATGAGCTTCCAATTATTATTTCATTACACTTCACTTACTACTCAATTTTGGTTTTACTTACTAAATAAATTTCCACTTACTACTTCAGTAGACTCTATTTGCTATTCAATGACCTTCTACTTACTATTTCACTAGACCCCACTAACTACCCAATGAGCTTCCACTTATTACTTTATTACAATTCACTTTTTGTAGTGTATATATATATATAGTGCATTGACTTTTTGTAGTAATTTTTTAATTTTTTGAGTAAAAAGTTGAGTTGCCAAACCACCCATTAAGATTCGTTTAAGAGTTGATTTTTTTTAGTATTTTTTTAACTTTTTATTGAAAAAATATACCCCAAAAAAATTAAAGAGAATAAACTAACTTTTTGTATTGATTTTTAACTAATTTTAGAATGATGCGACAGAATTAGGTCCTTACGATTTAAAAAGAAATAAATAAATAAATAAATAAAATTGTGATATTTTCAAGATTGATGTTATCACATCATGAATTATTCCAACTACCTAACTCAAAATCAATTTAAAATATATAAATCAAAACTTAAATGAATTTGAGGCATGTTACCACAAATAAACATATCAATAAGTTAATTTCACTTTTTATCCATGAATTATTATCACATTATTTATTTAATTTTAAACTATCGATTGAGTAGATTAATCCCTAAAATATATAAATCAATATTTACTTAATTTCTAAATTATCGATTGAATCTATTAAATCTTTAAAGTATTTAATTCTAATATATTTAGTACCTAAAAAAATTACAAAAATAAAATACAAGCCCATAAATATTGTAAATTAGTAAGATACCTACCTAATTAAGATATTATTTTTTAAAACACATGTTAATTATTTTTTTTAAAACACATGTTAATCATTTTGGCAGCCAAACAGAGGCATTTTCGGGGGACAAATTCGCATTTCATGAAGGAGCACTTCTTCCTTGTGGCTCGTTAATTAATATCTTGTAATAGCTTACTTAATTAATTTTGTGTTGTAATTAATTAATCAATTGGTTCTAATTTGTAAATAATTAGCTAGAATAGTTGATTCATTTGTTTTGGGTATTATAATAGTTAGTTAATTCATAGTAATTAGTTAGGACATTTATTCGGACCCTCTTATGCGAGGACAAATTATAATAATGTGTATGTCTTACAACCTCTATTTCTTTCTCCCTTTTATTTACTTGCTTATGATGGATAGTATAGAGCATCATATTTCTCTTAGCATTTTCCATGATTTGCATCCATGTGTCTTGCATGTAGAGGGTTCGGTTCATCACTTTAACAACATTGTTATTTATTATTTCCTTGAATACGTGGTTAAACCACATGCCATCAAATTGATTCACATGCCATGTTAGTAGCCGAGGTTATTTAAAATTGCATATTGCATGTGTTGCAATAGTCATTTTCGTCGTTAAAACGTGCATTTTTCTAATTGTTTTATCTTCTTTGGCTTGCCTTGGAATACTAGACGAGCACTTATAGCTTTAGCATATCGCATGAATTTTCTTAAGCTTGAATTTTCTTCTTTGGCTTGCCTTGGAGTACTAGGAGCCCCCAGATAGAGATATCAGCTTGAATTTTCTTGAGCTGCTTCAGAACTAGCTCCTCTTCTAGTTGTTTCTCTTTCTGTTTTTTGACCACCTTGTCCTTTCCCGATGGCTCTGCTTGATCCAGGTGTGGCAGCTTAAAGTACCGTCCACTTCGAGTAAGATGGTCCATCTCCTCAGCATACCATGTATTATCTGGGATGCAGTCTTGTTGGCTTTTTGGCTTTTCGAAGGGTAATTTTGTAAATGCGAGCGTGCCAGCAAGGATCAATCAGTCCTTACAGAAATTATAATTGCCAACCAATTATCAGACGATTGTGTTTTAGTTCTTTCAGCCTCAATGAAGAGGACTCTTTACTGGTGGCTTGACTTAGGAGAATTTAAGAGAAATAACAGTTAATGTGAAGAACAATCGAAGTATTTCATTAAAATGAACACTTACAATAATTCAAACTCAGCCTCGAAGAGGTTTACAGCAACAGTCTACTTGAATCTACTTGAAACTACTCCTATGAATCGAAGTGCAGTGCTGGTATTAAAGTGCAGGTATTTAAAGTGCAGAAAATGTAAGACTGGAAAGGAAAAATATAAAGTGAAGACTGGTTTGTATGATCTGAGTCCGGGGGTTTTTTCTGAGGGCTTCCCTGCTATTTATACTTGTCAAAGATGACCTTCGAACTTCACTTCGAACCGTCGAACTACTCCTCCATGATCGATGATCATGCTGCCTTAGAAGTAGCCCCACTACGCCATCTCTTGCAGTTGAGCTTCCCTCCTGTATTTGAATTTGAATATTGAGTAACTGTTGGAGCCACGTCACTTTGTATCTCTTTACTGATCCAGTGCTACTCAGATCATGTAAGTACCAATGTTCAATGCCACGTGTATCAGGATCGAAGACTTGAATTATCTTCCCATAATACCCTTATCCTGCCACGTGTCAAACTATGATTTGGTTTTACAAAATATGTAGCCAACATTACCCCCCGCACTAATATACCCAATACTTGGAAATATTAGTGGATCAAAAGCTTTTCCCGCGCTTTTTGGAATGTGCATGGGATCTATCTTCAGGAAACACAACCGTCACCTATTTGATGATCATTCGCATTAACTCTCAATTTAACGAACATCCCAATACCTTCAGCATTCGAACGGACTATGGCTCAATCAACTTCGCACTCTACTGATCAAGCATACGAAGAGCCATTGAGTAATGCTATTTCCCCTCGAAAGAATCTCCACGCATTCATTAGCCACCTTTACCCACCCTTCTATATTCAGGTCATGGAGGCTTTTGCAGATTATCAACCTTTGGACTACGACCACATTGCCCTTAACCCTTCGATTTACAAATTTACAGATACAAGAAGTTCTTCCTCTAAACTTCCTTTGTACCTTGAACGAACTACACTCAAGCCTTTGCTTCAACAAGTCGCAAATATGGACTTAGGAAGTTCTTCTTCACAAACCTTTACTTGGGATGAACAAACTTCTTCATCTTCTGGGGTTTCCGATGGACAAATTGGTCAGCACCTGAGTCCTGGGACTTGAGGGAACGAATTAATCACCATTTTGTTGAATTCACTGACCCATTGGATTTTCCTTCTACGTTCGAAGCTCGTGGTCTATCCTTATGTGCCTATTGACCTTCGTCGTAGTTTGAAGGAGAATCTGCTTGTGGCCTGGTACACATCCTCTATGCCCACAAGGACAATGCACACTGCCCGGCATCTGGAAGAATCACAAGGGTATACTCCTTCATTTTTAGCCAAGAAGGCAAAAATTTCTTCTGACTGGCTCGACTATATTAATGCCTTTGTTCCTTCCGCTCCAGTGCCAAATCCTCCCTCTTCACCTTCTGGAATAGAAGCATCCACACCTTCTCCATCTTTTGAAGCAGAACCATCTACTCCTTCATCTCTGAAGCAGAACCATCTACTCCTTCTTCTCCTTCCACTCTTTCCTGGACAGAGAAATTAAGGCTTGCCCTTCCCATGGACAAAATTTTCCACCTTATAAACCTCCATCATCTCCCACTCCAGCTGAGCGGAAACAAGCTCAACTCCTGCTTGCGGCTTTCTCTCACTTGCCCTTCAATGTTCTTGAGGATGACATCCCTCTTAAGAATTTTCGATGGGCCTGTGATATTCTGACTAGGGGCCATATCCTCAATCCCATTGCCCAAGCAGAACTTCACATGTTTTTGGACCAACTTCCGCTACTCCTCCACTGGCATCAGAATTCCAAGGCCACCATCCAATCTTTGGATCAACTCTCATCTCTCCGAATTCATGCCCAGTACGAAGCAGAAAACTTCATCGAAGACTTCGATGACTTCAAAAATAAAGATTCTGCGTATTGGGATGATTTGGTCATAGATGAATTGGAACAAAATTTGAGGGAAGAGGCCTTCGAGACAAAGGCTGAGGAGCTCTATTATGAAGTGAGAGCACATCAACTTATGCAGCCAACATTAGAAGAGATAGAAGATATAATAAAGAAAGAACAAATATTCATTGATCATTGTTGGACAAAGTTCCATGATCTTGTTATTTATTCTATTCCTTATTTTTATGAGCTTGAATTTGTACCCAAATGAGGATACTCAATGTAATTGTCTTGGCTTTAACACAAACAGAGTCTTTGCATTTGATATTGTTTGCCTCTGTTTCCTTTTTGTCTTCAAAAGCCAACTTATAGCTTCGAATTGAACAATCTCACCTTTCGAATCTAGACTCAATTGTTCAATGAAACGCTGAAAAAACCAACATGTCTTTTTCCAACTTATGGAGTATAATTGACAATTCTGGCTGATATCATCTGGAACTAATGCTTTGAATTTTAACAACATTACTCCTCCAAAAATAACTATAACCAATATATGGTCATGGTTAGTATAGCCAATAAATTTCAAATTGACTATTTTGAAACAATTCCCTAGGTTTGTTTTGCATTACAAACCAATCTGGAACTCCAGGCACCCAAGAGCTTACTGATTCAGATGTCGAATCATCCTTTTCCACCTTCGAAGCCATCTTCGAAACTGGCCGTGGAGGTAAGTGCTTGGTTTTGATCGCATGCCTTGAGCTTGACTCTGGCCTTTGATGGAGGTGGCCATTTTCTGTTCTGTGTGAGGTTGGTCTGAGGGGCCAATCTCTGGCTTTAGTCCCATAACCTGAACTCCTCTCCAATCTTCTTTCAGAATGGCTACTCTCCATTCTGTAGTAGTTAGATGGCCTGGATTCATGCAAGGGCCTCTTGCCTTTATCACGTATTCTGTCTACTGCAGACTCAACTACTAAAGGTCGCTGCCTATCACTAACCGGATACGGCCTTTTGTTGTAAGCATTGGTTGACTTAGGGCGTCTCTGAACATCCCTATAGTATTGCTTCCCATCAATTGGAAGCCCCTTCAACCATTTGTAGCTTAGTCTGCATCTGGGACACATCCTCTGCATTACAGCTGCTTCCAAGGAATCGTCATCCAGTGCTTCTTCATCAGAGTTTTCCTTCTGATGTGAGAAACCTTGTCCAACAACTGGCGGGTTTCTAGTCTCCTTCTTGGCAGCTGTCTGGTTGGCAATATGCATTTGCACATTGACCTCTTCCAATTCCTGCAGAGATAGATTCTGAAAGTTTGGTACAACCACATTAGCCGCGCTTTCTCCAACTTCTGGAAACGGGTTACTGTCAATTCCCATGGCTTTCTCTGTTTTGGCTGGGAACTTCAGACTTCCTTTCCGGATTTGCTCTTGGATCCTGTCTCGAAAAACAATGCAGTTTTTAGTCGAGTGAGACCAAGAATTATGCCATTTACAGTATGATTTTCCTTTAAGTTCATCAAGAGATGGCAGTTTTACCCCTTTTGGTAACTTAAGGAAATTAGCTGCAAGCAAATGATCAAAAATGTCATCTGCTTTTGTTAAGTCGAAAGAGTACTTTCTGTGAAAGTCTTTCTTTTTAAATTGCTGGTCGATGGTTGTGTCCTTATGAATTAATGCTTCACAGATTACGGGTTTTTTGCCCACAATCTGCTGCATCGATTTCATAATTGGGATCTCTATAGTAGGTCTTATACGAAGCATTGTTTCGATCTTGTTCTTCTTCTAGTAATGCTTCATATCGAGACACCTTATAGGTTAGTTCGACCAAATCCCTGAATTCAGTTGAATCAAACTTCTTTCGAAGCCTGAACTCTAAACCGTTTTGAGCCAATCTTACAAATTCTGGCTCTGGAAGGATGACTCTACATTTATTTCGAGCCCTTTTAAATCTGGCAATGAACTGGGTAGCCTTTTCTTCAGGCCTTTGACTCAATCTTGCCAAGTCTGCCATGGACACCTCTGGCTCCGATTGGAAGAACTGGGCATGAAATGCCTCTTCCATTTGTTGCCAATTTTGAATGGAGCCAGGTGTAAGGTTGATATACCATACAAATGCTCCCCCAGTTAAAGAGTTTGGAAACAATCTCAGTTTTATGTAATCATGATTAGTGAATTCACCACATTGAGCAGCGAATCTGGCAATATGCTCTACTGTCGATTGACTTCCAGTTCCATAGAATAGGGTAAAGTCTGGTATTCTGAATCCTCTTGGGTATTCATGTACCCTATCTACCCACTCTGGGTATGGTTTTTTGTATACAGGAGTCTGGACCCCCCGAGCCATCGGTCCACACATCTCCCTAACAATATCAGCAATTTGGTCCCTAGGGACCATATTTTGGGCTTGCTGAGCCACTACTGGAGGGACAAACACAGGGTTTGGTGGACAAACTTGTGCCTGTGGTCCTCTTGGTCCAAAAAGTGGTATGTTTGGGACTAGTTGTCCCTGTGGTACAGGTTGCTGTTGAGGGTATGGGTAACCCCTTTGAGCCTGTCCTGCGAAAGGACCTGTGAAAGGTGCTGGAACAAGTATTGTGTCCCTTCCATTTGTGGGAAAACCTTCCAACCCCCCGGGTATGAATTCGAATAAGGGGTTATTGTACCCCTTAGTGCCAGATATGGCTTCGAACATGGGATTTGCCACCATTCTTATGCCATTTTCTTGTACTTGGCCAGATCCACCACCTTGTGTGGCTTCACTGTTGAGTACTGAGGCATTTTGGCCTACTACAGGCCTTGAAATGGGTTCATACCAAGACTGAGGCAATGGTCTTTCATAGTTCTGAGTACTAGTCTGACCATTAAATTGTCCATTAACTTGCATAGGCTGTTTTTCTCTAGCCAATCTTTGCTGAGGAACATTTAAAATTTCCTCCGTGTGTCTTGTATTTGTTGGTTGGTGGTTATTCATTCGATCCAAAAAGGATGTTGCCCACTTTTCCATTGTGTTCATTAATTGTTGTCCCATAGCATCTACCAAGCCATCCCATGGGTTTGTTGGCTGGGTAGATGGAACGGTGGATGTTCCAATTCCTTGGTTTCGTCCAATATTATGAACATGTGGTTCTTGTCCAGAAGTACTGGTCTGTTCGACCAAAGGTTCTGATAGCATAGGAGTCTCCACAGGATGTGTAACCACATTCTCCTCTGGATTAGGTATCTCTACCTCTCCTTCTACGCCTTCTTCCAGGCATTCATTTTCTCCTTGTCGTCTTCGTCTAGCCATTTTAACAAGTCCCACCGGGCGTGCCAAAAATATATGTTGACTTTTTGGCTTTTCGAAGGGTAATTTTGTAAATGTGAGCGTGCCAGCAAGGATCAATCAGTCCTTACAGAAATTATAATTGCCAACCAATTATCAGACGATTGTGTTTTAGTTCTTTCAGCCTCAATGAAGAGAACTTTTACTGGTGGCTTGACTTAGAAGAATTTAAGAGAAATAACAGTTAATATGAAGAACAATCGAAGTATTTCATAAAAATGAACACTTACAATAGTTCAAACTCAGCCTCGAAGAGGTTTACAGCAACAGTCTACTTGAATCTACTTGAAACTACTCCTATGAATCGAAGTGCAGTGCGGGTATTAAAGTGCAGGTATTTAAAGTACAGGAAATGTAAGACTGGAAAGGAAAATATGAAGTGAAGACTGGTTTGTATGATCTGAGTCTGGGCGTTTTTTCTGAGGGCTTCCCTGCTATTTATACTTGTCAAAGATGACCTTCGAACTGCACTTCGAACCGTCGAACTGCTCCTCCATGATCGATGATCATGCTACCCTAGAAGTAGCCCCACTACGCCATCTCTTGCAGTTGAGCTTCCCTCCTGTATTTGAATTTGAATATTGAGTAACTGTTGAAGCCACGTTACTTTGTACTTCTTTACTGATCTAGTGCTACTCAGATCATGTAAGTACCAATGTTCATTGCCACGTGTTCGATCAGGATCGAAGACTTGAATTATCTTCCCATAATACCCTTATTCTGCCACGTGTCAAACTATGATTTGGCTTTACAAAATATGTAGCCAACAAACTCAAAACGAGTTAAAAGTCAAAAATTAACTTTTAACCAGCTTCCTTAAGTGCCCCAAGTTATCACATAACTTTTTTTACGTTTTTTTACACGAATTTTTATTTTTAAAAAAAAAATCTATTAAAATAATTCAATTCCAAATGAGCTTTTAACTAAAGTTTTGCTTTAAGCTTTGTAATTAAAGGCCGTTTTTTTTATTTGATTCAATTAAAGGCCGTTTTGAGAACAAAAAAATAAGTTGTCAAGTGAAATTATCAAAATACTCTCGCGTGTATGGCATTTGAAAAATATTAGTGGAGTATAAAATGATAATTTCACAAAAATGCATGAGGGTAATATATAAAATTTATAATTTTATAAATGATGTGGCATCATATTATAATAAGGTCTTATTTGGTAACTTTCAGTTTTAGTCAAAAAATAAAAAAATTATTATAAATTGTCATATCACCCTCTCTACTTTTCGGCATATCTTTTCGTAAAAAATTAAAAAGTTACTAAAATAGCATGTTCCCAAATAATGTCTTATTTTCCACAAAATAAAAAAGGCAAAAAAATTTCTTATTTAGCACTCCTCAAATAATTTTGTGAATAAACCAAAAATAAGAAAATAAACCAAAAAAATTATTTATTTCCATCTTCTCAAAACAACGTTTAGTTCACTTTAATGGATTGGAATAGAATAATTAACTTATCAAAATATTTATTTCTATATTTGGTTGATTTTAAAAGTTATAAAAAATATATATATATATATATATATATTATAAAAAAAAATATCATTCACTATCGTAATAGAATAATTATTCTAAAGTAAAGACTGAGAAATGATCATTACAACATCATTCTACATAAATCTTTTTAAAAATTTTAGAACTCCTAAATCATGATTATTATAGCTTGTCTAGGAAAGTAAGTTAAAAATGGACTCTTTGATATTTTTGATTTTTTAAAAAGATACATAATAAAGTAAAAAAATGATCAGTGCGTTTAGTTTGAGTTTTTTGAATTAAGTATTTTGAAAATTAAGTTTTTTTTTTTTTTGTGTTTTTTTTTTTGTTTTTAGTAAATATTTTTAAAATTTTAAGCATTTTTTTACTTTTTTAGATGTATCTTATTTAGATGTGTCTAAAAAGTAAAATATTTGTGAAAAAATATTTTAAAAAATTCATAAATACACAAAAATATGAAAAATGTACTGAATTTTAGTAAATTTTTTTTTTGTATTTTTTATATTTAGTGGATTTTTTAAATATTTGTTTCACAAAAATTATACTTTTTAAGTATATTTATGTTAGGTGTGTCTAAAAATTAAAACAATTACTTAAAATATTAAAAAAAATCAATAAAAAAAAAATAAAAAATAAGAAAATATAATTTTTTTTAAAATGTTTTTATAAAAACTCAAACCAAACAAAGTATATGATTTAAAAAAAATTTTAAAAAAACTAAAAAAAATTATTTTTAACAGAATTGTCAAAACAAGTCTATGTATTCTGCTATATTCTATTTTTGTGATAAGCTTTTAAATAAAGGAAAATGAGTGGGAGCACTAATTAGTGTCATCACTAATGATGTGACAGTGAGTCCTACCCACTTTCACAATGTTGTTGTGTCTTTTTTTTTTTTTTTAGAGCACCACTTTTAGTGGTCTCTAGCATTGCTTTTAAATAAATATTATTTTGGACCTCGGTGAAACAAAGTCTTCTGTCACCCAAAAAAATTTGATCAAAATGACAAATTATTTGAACATTTATTTAAAATTAACAAAAAAAATTTTGAAATAAAAATTAAATTTTTAAAAAATATAAAAATAATAATATTTTCTTTTAATATTTTAAATAAAAAAATATTTTCAAAATTTTTTTAATAAAAAAATTATTTTTTGTCAATAATTATTTATTTAAATTGAATTTAAAAAAAAAATTGGTTACGAGTTTCGAATAAAAATTTTAATAAAATTTTAAGTTGTGTTTTTGGTTATGAATTTTAAGTTTTTGAATTAAGTTTTGAAAAATCTTTTTAAAACTCACAATCAAATAACTTTTCACAAACTCAACACTCATTTCAAAAATTTAACACTCAATTCAAAACTCAAAACCAAACAATTTTTTTCTTTTCAAATCGTAATTCTAAAACTCACAAATTCAAAATACAACTCCACACACTCAAATAATATTTCTAAACACAAACCAAACGCTACCTTAATTTTTTTACATGAATAATTTACTCAATAAATCTCATAAATTAAACGGTTTGAATTATTGCACACAAAAAACAAATTAAGTGGACGGTAACAACAAAAACTAAAAAAAAATATTAAATATAATGATAATATCATTTTATATAGTGTTATTGACTAATAAAAGTCACAAAAAAATTAGTCAATAAATTTTGTCTCTTCAGCTAATATTATTATATGATTCTTACCGCAACTTAAAATTACTTATTGAATAATAATATTATCCCGTAATATAATATAACATTACACTTAATATTTGGAAAATTATATTATACACATCACTTACCATATACACTATTAAGTTATGTCATTTTTTTTTTAATTATGATCAATTTTCTTATTTAGTTATAATTTATGATAGCTTTAGCTATGTTTCATATGTCATTTTCTTTTATGAATTTTTTTAATTATGACTTAAAAAATATAAAATTATATTATTCTTTTCTTTAATTATAAAGTGAGTGTTTGAGAAGTTGTTATTTTAGTAGACTGTTTTAATTTTTGGTTATTTTAATATGCTAAAATTTTTGTGTTTGAGAAGCTAGTTAGATTTTTTTGTAGTTGGATATGATATTTGTAAGAGAAAAAATAAAATAATTATAAATTTAATGTGATATTTTATCTTATTAACTATTTTAATCTATTTTATCATTTTATAAATTTTACTCCAAAAAAACCCAAAAAAAAACTTTTGCCAAACAGCTGTGTATATAATCTTTCTCTATTTTTAAGTTTGATCTGTTTGGTAGAGCTGTGGAAAAGTGCTTATAACTTATGCCTAAACAGCTTATAGCTTATAACTATGAACATAAGTGAGAGAGTAATTTATATGAAAATTGGGCCGAGCTGGATAAAAGGCCATTTTGGGCCGCAATACGAAGGGCCAAGCAAAAGCCGCCATGAAGTTACTCCGGCCCGAAGAAGTGGCCTTAAAGTTAGATCGGTCACACAGCCGAGGTGATTAGTCCGATCGACATAAGGTCTTATTTTTACTTCGGTTGAGAAATGTGTTGTGGATGATTCGATCTTCTGTAATTAGTTCGGTCGTCGCATATTCAAACCGATGTGTGCTAAGTCCTCTTAGGGACTTGGTGCTGAAGATAGTTCGGTTCATCTCTCTTATGGATAGCTCGGTCTTAGCATGAGAAAACCGAGGTAAGGGAAAAGAAGGTAAGGGTCGAACTAACAGTCTTCGGTCATATTGGAGTTCGGCCAGGGTAAAACCATCTCACTTGGTTTAAGCAGTGAGGGGGGTGTTGGAGGATAAGCATTATCCTTCAGGAGTATGAATCCTTAGAGGACTCTACATGGAAGAGTAAGAGTCCTACTAGGATTGTGCCACGCGAAACCTATAAAAGCTCGCAGACATCACCTATGGAGAGGTAATGCAATTTTGCTCCCTGAATACATAGAGTTTTTGTCTATTTGTCAAGCTTTACTGACTTAGGCATCGGAGAGGTTTCCGGCACACACCCGCCGGCTAGCTCACGTGTGTATTTTCAGGTAGTTGAACGACGTCGTACGGAGGAGCGCAGACTTGGTCAACGGGATTATACGAGAAGGTGTATTTCTTTCCCGTACAATAAGCTGATTTCTAACTTATAAATTAAGCATCTCCTGCCCCACTTAAAGAATAAACTGATTTCTGACTTCCAAAAAACTATAAGCTATAAACTATAAGCTAAACCAAACACATCAAAATAACTTAAATTAAGCTAAAAATTAAAATAAATAGCTTTTAAACTGTACCAAACAGGTTGTTGCATGCTTAAAATGTGACCCATGGTCTCGTAAGGGTCTATAATTGCTCCATTACAAAGGCGTGATGGCGTCAGAGCAATGACGTGTTAGTTTGCTAATCATGACATCATTTTTTCAATGTTGAGCACTATGAAAAAAATAATATTATAAAATATTTTATAAAAATTATCCACTTTTAAATTGTATGTACGATAAATATTATACATTAATCAAAATATTAAAAAAAAAAAATCATAAAACATTTGTTGCATGCAGCGAGCGAGAACCATTTTCTTCCCTCACTGATACAGCAGTACTCATTCCTTTCAATTTTCTCAGTTTCTACAGTGATTGAGCTAGAGTTACTACACGCGTGATAGATATGTGACATGTGTTTAGAGTAATTTTAGGGGTTATAAAAAAGAAATATGAAATGTTTCTTGAAACTTTTTTATTATTGGATTATATATATAATAAAATATTATATATTAATTAAATGATGGAAATATTTTATGATTTTTTTTTTTTTATGATCTCAAACATTATACATTTGTTTATTATATATTTATTTATTTTTAAATGTTTAGTGGAGAATTCCATGCAACGGGTGATTATAAAAAAATATCTTAAGATTTGATCTTTATAATACAATAAAATTTTAAATTCTAATTTTATGACTTGTTTTCAATTTAAATTATTTTTCCATTTTCGTTAAGTAAAATTAACGAGAAAGAAATAAATAAATAAGACAGAGAGTAGTTTAGTCATTAAATTCAATGTATATATACATACATAAAATGTAGATAGGTATATCTACATTAAGTTTAAAAACTAAAATATCTTTTTTAGTAAGTTTTACTTAACAAAAATAAATTGATAGTTCAAATTGAAAATTAAAAAAAAAAAATTAATTTAAATTAATAAAATTAAAAATTAAAAATTATTTCATTACAAGAGTCAAATCTTGAGATTTTCTTTTATAATTATTTCATATTTGAATTAAGAAATGGTAAGAAGTAGAGGGTAAATTGGAACCATCGGTAGGATCTTCCAAATCAGGTGTATCAGTTATGTCTCCAATTCATCTTCACAAAATCAACAAGATTACTCTCAAATCCGTCTCTTGAGAACATAAATAACAAAGTTTAACAATTAAACGACACAGCCTGTATTTGGCAAGTGGGTTTGCAGGCTTTTTTGGCTATTTTAGCCACAAAAAACAAAATAGGCTATTTTAGCCATAACAAATAAAACATTACATCTAACCCATAATCATTACATTTTTCTCTCACAAAAAAACTCAAAAAAGCTAAAAAGTCAAAAAGTCCTTCCCAAACCAAGCTTTTAAGCCCAGGCTAAAATAGCTAAAAAAACTAAAAAGTCAAAAAACCAACCCACTTCCCAAACGGAGGCACAATATTGGAGTGAAAAAATTGATAAAGCATATTACGATTACAAACAAAATTGGCAAAGTCAACAGGAATAGGAGAAGGACCTGGAGGACAAATTGGCGATAGCGGTGGCCAGGGGCGGAGGCACACATTGGCCAGGGGGGTCACGTGCCCTCCTGGGTTTTTGGATTTTTTTTTTTTTTTTAAACATAAAGAAAATATTTTAAATAAAAAATTTATAAAAATATTATTTAAAATGAAATGTCAGTGACATTTTTAAAATTATGAGAACAATAATGATTATTTTAATTGAAAGTAAAGAGACTGTGATAAGTTATATTATTATTTATGAAAATTTCAATATAATGGTGATGTCTATCATTATTGACATGCAAACATAATGAACATCAATGAAGATATATGAAATTTATTGAATTGTTAGGTACATTTGATATATAGAGTTTGTCCTCCATATGTTTCTTTCCATTCATAACTAAAATGACCACTATATAAATTATAATCAAGCAACACATCTTCAATTATAAAAATATATTATTTCTATCTCAACTTATCTTCTTTTTTAATTTTCTAATCTACCTATAAATAGTTACTCCCTAATATTTATATAAAATTTAATCTCAAATCCTTTAATTTAAAATTCACATTTATCCAAATGGACTCTTAATATTTAAGTTTAGTAATATCTCATTGTTGTTTATTAAAAAAATAAAAAATAATTGCTTGGTTAGAGTTTTCCAAAAATACTTTTCAAAAAATTCTACTTTCTTGTTTTCCGTTTTTTTTTATTTTTACTGAATTTTTTAAATATTTTAAGTAATGTTTTTAATTTTTAGACATACCTAACATAAATGTATCTAAAAAGCAAAAAATTTGTGAAAAAAACCTTTTAAAAATTCACTAAATACCAAAAATACAAAAAAAAAAAAAATACTAGAATTCTGTACATTATTTGTATTTTTATGTATTTATTAATTTTTAAAAATATTTTTTCACAAATTTTTTACTTTTTAAATATATCTAAGTAAAGTGCATCTAAAAAAGTAAAAAAAAAAATGTTTAAAATTTTAAAAATATTCACTAAAAACAAAAAAAACTTAATTTTCAAAAAACTTAATCCAAAACACTCAAACCAAACACACTGATGTTATCATTAATTTGTGCCCCCTCTCCATTAAATTCCTAGCTACGCCACTGGCGGTGACAGTAGTGGTGGCAACAATATAACATTCTATTTCATATTGAAATCAACAATAGATAACAAAAAAGATATTTCCAAATAATTTTCTATAGAGAAAGTAGTTTTTAATTGTTGTTCATCGTGTTTTGTAATTTGATTTTCCAAATTTATTTGAAACTAAGTATTCGAACAAACTTTATATGTTTGGAATTAAGTATCCGGACAAATATATTTTGTTCGTCACTGAGTACTCATATGAAACAACTGAAACCAATTTTTTTGTATTCGACACCGAGTATTTGAACAAACGTCATATGTTTAGAATTAAGTATCTGGATAAATATATTTCATTCGGCACTGAGTATCTATGTGAAACAACTGGAATTGATTTTCTTGTGTTTGGCACTGAGTATTCAGAAACCAGTAGTCACTGGTGGATGTAGAGTGGGAGGAGATCTTCGTTTGGCACTGAGTAATCTTTTTCGTCGTTTGAAATTCTCTTCTAATTTTGTTTCTTTGTTTATAGGTAATAGGGTGTACAAAGTAGATTTATATATGGTTTTAGGGTTAAGATAGGTATTATTTGAGGTGTCCAACCAAATAAATAAAATTTTAAATTTGTTATTGGAGTGTTTAAAGTAATGGAATGTCCAACCTAATTCTTGAAGTGCATTTAGAGCCTCCCAGTGAATTGGAGTTGATATGAGGCTTACAGACCATTTTACCCTTCAAATTTTCCCTTAATACTGTGACAAGGTTTACTAATGGGAAGGCTGGCCAGATATTTCAATTCAATTATATAAGCAAGCAAGCAGCAACAAAAAATTGAAGAAAATTTTATAGTGACATTGACAAAAACACAATGATGTAGTGATGTGTTATGATTCAATTAGTAGAGAAAATTACATTCAGTGTAAAATTAAAATTAAAAAAAAATTACACATCAATAGTAAATTTTATAAATATAAATAATTAAATTTCTAAATTTTTTCATATATTTATAAATATTTTTTCAACATATCAGTAATTGTGATTCCCCCAGTCAAAGTGTAATTAACCAACCATATTGTATCGTCACTCTCATGGCATCACGCTTAGGAAATGTACTAATGTATTTGCAATAATGGACGCTTCCAAGGGACCATATGGGTCACATCCAATTTGCTGCTGAGTCCTTTGGTCCATTTGGATTGATTTTTTTAAAGTGTCACTAGAAATTTTAGTAAAATTAACTGGATATAGCTTAATTGTTATTAATCGTTGTGAAAGGTAAATACGGATATCTGATAAGTTAGAGGTTCAATCCTAGTCAAATATAAAAATTGATTCTTTATTATTTATCTCTCGTTATATTATTACTTGATTAAAATACTGTCCACATTAATGTAACTCTTCCTATCTTTAAAAAAATGGAGTTTTTATTAATAAATCTCATTTAAAGGTGTTCTAACTCAAGAAGTCTATGAAGAAATTTTTTAATCCACTTAGTCCCATGTATTTATATTTTTATTCCATAAAGTCCTTTTTTCTTGATTTACACTATTTTCTTAGACTCTTATGTCCCATGTATTTATACTCTTATGCCAAGGCATAGGAAATTTCATACACAAATTAAATAATATTGATGTTATTATTTTATATTATTGTGAATATGTTTTTAATTGACAACATATTAAAAATAATGTGAACATTCTCTTTCATCTGATGTGAATATATTTTTAATTGACAACACATTAAAAATAATATGAACATTCTCTCTCATTTGATGTGAACGTTCACAATACCTTTTCGAAAAATTCTATCACATCTAATGTAGTGATGTGAACGTTCACAACATGTGAACTTTCTTATTTTTAATTGACAACACATTAAAATAGCGTTCATTATATTTTTAATTGACAATACATTCTTATTCACAACATATAGTGATATGAACATTCACAACATATGAACATTCTCTCTCATCTAACATAGTGATGTGAACGTTAACATTCATATATTTTAGTATGAATATTCACATCATGTAACCAACAACACAATAACAAAAATTCATTTTAAATTAATGTGAATATTCATTTCAAATATATGATGTGAATATTCACATCATGTAATTGACAACACAATGATAAAAATTCATTTCAAATTAATATGAATATAATGATAGTCAACATCTTGATGCATGAAAACTACCAAAACATAATGACAATCAACATTAAATATCAACATTAATAGGGGTAGGAGAGATTGAAGTGTTTTGGTCTTCTTACCTCAAATAGGACTTAATGGAATAATTAAAAAGAATATAGGTTAGATGGAATAAAACTCTTAGAAAGAGGATATTAAAAAAAAATTGTAATTCTAAATACAATATTCATTGGCAAAACAAGACCAAAAAAATTTATAGTGAAAATGGATTATGTACTCTTTTGAAATTAATGTCAAGTCTCTATGATTATTAATTTTGGATGGTCCTTCGAAGATATGTGCAACCTAGGAAGGTATGCATTTAAACTATGTAATACAGACAAATATGTGGTAGGTTGAATTAGGGTTTTTATCACTTGGATCATGTTTTTACCTATAACAAAATGAAAAATTGTACTAACAAAAAAATTGTGCATAAAACTCCACTAGAATATATAGGGTAACAATGATATTATTGTAATGGGCAAATTATATGTATGATTTTTTATTTATTTATATAGTTTCAGTTGTATTATTTTATCTTTTAATTTTTCACATTGTATCAGTTTAATTTAATTGATAACATTTATTATGAAATTGAACAGAAATTAAAAACAAAATGAGTCATTCATAAATAAATAAATTATTTCAGACTAAACTTAATGTTAGAAACACAGCCCCCCCCCCCCCCCCCCCAAACATTAAACCTAACACGTATTTGTTTGTCTTATACAATAAATGCATATCTTCCTAACCAACTCATATCTTGGATGGTCGAACTACGATAAGAGCATTGTAACAACCCTGATTCGTAATTAATCCATAATTCATAATTAAGAATGTTAATTAAGTTTTAAGAATGAAATTATGTGTTAATTGTGTGAATTGCATGTTATTTGAATTCCTATTTGTTAGCCATAGGAATATCTGTTCAGAATTCTGCTTTGTTATGCTAATTGAAGGTCTTATCGGCATCCGAATATAAAATTGACTACGTCAATGTCTTAATTTGGATTTTTAGAATTTTATGGTAAGTTTATTTGGATTTTGATTCGGAATCAAATAATTAGAAGAAATTAATTATTAAGTTAGATTAAGTTAACTCTAATCATATTTGATTAGCCTAAGTTAATCCAACTAATAATTATGTGATATAAGCTTAGGAACTCATCTTTTTCATCATCCTCTTGAGCTCAAATATGGAGTGAGAGAGAGAACTTGAGTTAGAGAGAAGAGAAGGAGGAATTGGTGAGATTTGAAGACAATTTGGAAGCTTGAACAAACATTATACATAAATTCAACCATAGGTATGCTTCTCAACTATAATTCTTGAATATAATCTAAGAGAGTTGAATTCATTAAGTTCATGAGCTCAATGGCTTAAATTGGGAAAGTATGTGTTAGAATTAAGTTTAGATAGGTGAAATTGAAAGCAATTCATGCATACATGCTTATTTCATCACATTTTTGAAGCTGTTTGTGCATGATTGAAAGAGTTTGAGCTCAAATACATGCATGCATTTGCTATACATTAAGTTTAAAACTTGATTTTGAAAATTTCACTTGTTTTTGGGCTTTGATTTTGAGAATTTCATTTCATTTCATTTCATGCGTTTCACAAATTATTTAGTGTTTTCTAAAGTTTTGGCCCAAAAGGGATGATTTTGATGTTTTGAACTTAAGTTTTGAACATTGGACAACATTTTTGAAATTCCAAAATTCTACTTGACTGCTCGAGTGACGGTTCATTTGCTCAAGCGCACTTTGCATGCTCCTAGTACTTTTACAATAGAGGTAGTTGGCTCAAGCGACCAAAGCTTCCCTCGAGCGAACTCACCTTTGCAAGGTACGTGGCTCGAGAGATCAAAAATTAGCTCGAGCGTAAAATGAGAGCTCCAGTACTTTTGTAAATTTTGCAGACCGCTCGAGTGACCAAAACTTCGCTCGAGCGAATTGCCCTATTTTCTACAAAATTCTGCAAGTGTTTCAAAGTACATAATTGCATCCTCATTCTATCTTAGGCATTCTTAAGCCATGATTTAGGCTATATTAATGAGGGTATGAATTAGAAACACATATAGAAAGAAAGTAATAAGTTTAAACGTCAACAGAACGTGTGTTTCAATGTGTATCTGTTATGTGTCTGTGCAGGTCACACATAACCGTCTGTCTGATTTGTCTAAGTTATCTGTTCAACTTCGGGAGCTATCTGTGAGTAACAACTCTGTAAAGTTGTGTTTGACTATAAGTAATTTTTGAAAGAAATGATATAATAAGCTCTGTTTTTTGAAATGATATTTTCTGTACAAACGAATGATTGTCCTATTTCTAAAATGTATCGTGACATCCTTAGCATCATGTGATATGTTATATATGACCTGGTACCAGGGTTTCAAGTGGGTTCTATTTATAGAACTAATTATACATAATCAACTATATGATCTGCAAGTGGATATTAATGACCATATCATGTAAATAAGGGTCTTAATGACCATCTGCTCTATATATGGGTCTTTATGACCAATCTGATATGTTAGCGCTAATGGATATAACCATGTATGACTGTTTACAAGTCTAAATATGTATCTGAATATGTTTCTGATCTGAATTCTGATTTCTAAATCCGTTATGGATATCATTCATAAAACCTATACTCTGTTGTTATTCATTGGGTTCCAGCTCATTGTTTATATTATGTATGTAGGTGATCAAGCGCTTGACCAGGCCACCGTGCCTCATGAGGAGGTTCCTGATTAATAGTTGTGGTCAAGTTTGTGAACCAGTCTTAAGCTTTATTTTCTTTTGTTTTGGTTTGAACAACTTTTGTGTAATATATAATAGGGCTAAGTCCCTTTGTCTATCTATACTGGTAATGACACAAGTACATTGTCATATTATATGAAAATATAAGTTCAAATTTTCTATCTCATATAAGTTTGCACAACTTTATGGATAATTATATTTCAATATTTGCTTTCGTTAGTCCCTTATATTATGAATTTGTTTAAGAGGCCTTTGGTAATCTTAGAATTGCTGGCTAGTTATGATGCTAAACTTATAGGGGTAAGTTTTGGTCGTGACAAGTATGAATTTGGATAGGGATTTGAAAAGAAAAATAAAAAAAGTTTGTGAAATATAGGTGAAATGTAGGGGTGAGCATGGTCCAGATTAGGGTAAAACCAAGACCAATCTATTATCTACGATTTTTGAAAAATTAGAACTAACCCAATCCATTTAAATCATGAAACCAATCTATTTAAACACAAATTAGATCGGTTTAGGATCACGGATTTACATAATCAAATAACAAAAAAAAAAAATATAGAACATTTTAATTTCATAAAAATATAAACATAGCATCATATTAGTTCCACAATAGTAACACGTTTTTCCACAATAGCGACATACTGTTCTAAAATTTAAATAACCATAAGAAAATTGATTCCACCATAAGTATTTAGACCATTACAAATTAAAACTAAAACCAACAAACAAAAGTAATAAAAAGAAGATACTATGAGGGTTTAGGTTTGAATTTAGGTTTTATATGGAATAAGAGAAGATATTATGCGAGAAGGTGTATAATATAAATATAGACTATTTGTATACGGTCCGGATCGGTTTTAATCCAAAACCGTGGGATTTAATCCGGAACCGATCCGTGGATTACAGATTTTTAATTTTTAATTCGGAACCTAATTGCAGATTCAAAAAATTAATCCAAACCTGCCAAATTAGACTGGACCGGATTGAATTATGGATTTTACGAATTCCTTACTCAGCCTTTCTTTTTTTCTTTTTAAATCTCTACTAAAATTCATATTTCGAACCCAAAGCTAACTAAAAGGTCTTAATAAAGAGAAAACAAATTTTTTTTACTTTTTTCCTTATTGACTTAATAAATTTTATAAATATTAATAATTAAAATTCTAAATTTTTTCATATATATGTAAATATTTTTTGAATATATCACTGAATTGTAATTCCCCATAATTAATATTTTCAAAGCGTAATTAACGAACCGTATTGTACTATCACCCTCGTGGCATCACGCTTATGTAATGTACTAATGTATTTGCAATAATGGACCCTTCCAAGTGACCATATGGGTCACATCCAATTTGCTGCTGAGTCCTTTGTAGTTAGGGGTTGGCCCATTTGGATTGATTTTTCGAAGTGTCATTAGAAATTTTAGTAAAATTAACTCGATAAAGTTTAATTGTCATTCTTGTAAACTCTTATTTGAGAGATAGTGAGTTAATTGTTGTGAAAGGTAAATATTAATATCCAAAATTATTATTAAATATAAAAATTAATTTTTTTATTATTTATCTCCCATTGTATTATTGTTTGATTAGAATATTATCCATATTAATGTAATTCTTCCTATTTGAAAATATATATATATATATATAATTCTTCTTATATTTGTAATAATTACCATACTGATTGGTAAAACATGACCAAAAACATTTATAGTGAAAATGGATTGGGTACTATATGAGCAAGAAATAATCTTCTCGTATAGTCCTGTTGATCAAGTCTGCGCTCCTCCAAACGTCGTCGCTTTACTTCCTGAAAACACAAACGTGAGCTAGCCGGCGGGTGTGTACCGGATACCTCTCCGATGCCTAAGTTAGAAAAATAGACAAATAGATAAAAGCTCTGCGTATTCGAGAATCAAAGTTGTGTTAACTCTCCATAGGTGATGTTGTGAGTTTTTATAGGTTCCGTGTGGCACAATCCTAGTAAGACTCTTATTTCTACATGCAGAGTCCTCTTAGAAATTACTCTTCTAAAAGATAATACTTATCCTTTAACACCCCCCTCACTGCTTAAACCAAGTGAGATGGTCCTAGCTCGGTGGTATGTCCAAACGACCAAGTTAGCATTGCCATGGCACAATGATAATGTAACCGAGCTAACAATACTCATGTTACATTTATCCCGGCGCTTTATGTGTAACATGTACCTCGGCTTCGCCTGTAGACCGTGCTACCCATAGCGTACTTGGACCGAGCTACTCAACAGCAAGGTCCTGAGTAGAAGCCAAAAATACCTCGGCTCAAGATGGTTTGACCGAGCTAACTGTCACCGCGCCGACCGAGGTGACCGAGCTAACCACCAAGCTCTTTCGGACCGGGCTATCTGCAAGGCTCCTCTAGACCGGACTAATTACAAGGCCCCTTTACTCAGCCCTTCTCACTGTGGCCCACAGAATGGCCCATTACCCAGCTCGACCCAATTTACATATAAATTACCCTCTCAATTGCCCCTTAATTCCATCTGCGCAGCATGATAGGGATTACCTGTAACCAGCCGAGCTAAAAAAGCTTTTAGCCTTCCAACCGAGCTAAATTCACACCGTGCTACCAATCTGTCCGGTCAAAACGTCTTTTCAGTCTCTATAACTGAATCGATTTCCATTCCAAGGACACGTGGCAGACTCTGATTAGCCCAATGCAGCTGTCATGCCGTCTTCGTACGCTACGTTTTTTGAACAGTCCCGCTTTTTTGTCCTTCTCTCTACACAAAACATACCCTTCGTTTTGAATCATACACTTCACTATTCATCTCCTTCTTTCTCTCTCTCTGAGCCTCCATCTCTCCCCAACCTTGTATTTGCAGAGCTCGTGTTTGTTGCTGCTACTACCTCCATCTTCAGTGCCTTCACCTTGAACTGGTAAGTGGTTCGAATCTTCTTCCTTTCTGTTGATTTCGTACCTCTTTTGCAACACAAAGCATGTTTTATTTCTATGTTTTTCAAAGCACATTCCACTTTTGCTTCCATATTTCTGGGAAAAACCACGCAATAGAACCACTTGATTTTACGAATAATCTGAAAAATGCTATATTTGATCCAAAATCACACTCCAACCGAACTAGGATTCTGTTTGTATTAAGTACAAGCTTAGCCAAACTGAACAACCGAACTAAAACTTCACATTATACTTGTAGTTTCAATAAGTCTTAGTACCATTTGCTCATCTTAGCCGAGCTAGCAAACCGTACTAGGTTTGCGCAATGCCGCACTAGAACGCCTTTATCACTGATCGAGCTACAACTTGGGGCTAAACCAGCTCTCGTAGTTTAAACCGAACTAAGAATGCTGCCCCAAATGCTCAACCGGGCTAAAGACAATTGCTCAAACCGAGCTAAATATGGATAGTACCCCACGTAGTCGAGCTAGGACTTCATTTATCTTGCCTTTGTTTCTTTTAGCATGGTCCAACGATCTGTGCTTAACACCTTTCTTTTTCACCTTGCAGACTCTGACTAGGTTGCCCAGGCACTCCTTTGAGCGCTCAACCGAGCTTCTCAGCGTCATTTACCGACCGAGCTAATACTTAAGCTAATTTATTCATAATTTAATAGAAAAATGGGTAAATATAGGTTTTTAGTAAACTCACCAAGGGCCATGGCCGAGTTCCAAAGGGACTACCATATCCCTGATGACGTCCATCTTACCTTAGCCGAACTAGATACCACACCCTGGGGAAAACCTGGCTTTGTTCCCTTTACCCTTCTTTCTATTGTAGAAACCGGCCTAAAATTCCCCGTACAACCCCTTCTTTGTGAATTCCTCAGACAAACAAACCTTTGCCCTACCCAACTTTCCACCAATTCTTACCGCATAATAAACGGCATTGCCGAGCTAAACCGCCGGGCTGGCCTTAATCTCGGTCTAGCCGAGCTCTTCCACCAATACTCCATAGGGTCGGCTGCAGATGGTTGGGTTACTATCTTAGAATAAGGTGCCAGTGTGAAAAGATAATAAAGAATACCCCGGACAAGGATGTAAATGATGATGATTTCTTCTGGGTATCTGGGAACTTTGAGGACCAACAAGCCCAGATCCCGGGCGACAGAATAAATTGGAACAAGGGTGTAGCTGGTAGGACTACCTTGGCTCAATTCCATGCTTTTCTTTACTTCGGTTTTCTTATCTTTGAACCGTACTAACTGTTATCTTCCTTCATGCAGATTTGAACTTTCTCAAGTCCCAATACAACTACCCCAACTTGAATGTACTTCGCGCCGCGCTGCGATATCCAAACAGAAGTTGGACCGAGCTACTGAATTTTGAACCGACCTACCAATATAGTAGCCGTAGGAAGACCAGGGTGACCGATTTCCTCTTAGAGCCATCCCCAGAACCTGATCCTTTCCTTTCACAAGTCAACTAGATCCCATTGACTGCGGAGCAAGAGATGGCTAAGAAAATAGCAGTAAGGGCCCTTCTAACTGAGATAAACCAGCCCGAGGTACCACCAACCGGTCAAACACAGGAGACCATGGTAGCCTTACCATCCCACCAGCCTTCATCATCTCGGGCAAGCAAGCGTGCTCGGACTTCCACAACCAAGCCACGCCTTGTTGACGAGGACGAAACCATGGTTCCTCAAACCACTCCACCAAGCCCTCCACTTGAGCGCTCTGACCGAGCTAGCTCTCCAAAGTGGGCACCAAAGATCATGTTTCAGAACCGTGCTATCAAGGATTCTGACTCCGTGGTCGCAGAAAAGGACCATTTCTTGGCGTTCAACCTTGCCAAAAGTGTTTGCCTTCCAGCCGACTTGGAGCACCACAACCATCTAACAGAGCTGAAGGCCATTTGCTTAGCCACAAAATCAATGGTGCTGGTAAGTTATCCCCTTGCTTGTCTTTCTATTTTGAACAACTTTCTGCTTGGTTTCTTTTAAAAGTTTCTTACCATCCTTTTGCAGGCCATACAGAAAAACCACATCGCTCATAAGCGAGTGTTGGAACTGCGCAAAACCACAAGGCAGGCCATGGCAGAAGCCAATGCCAAAACCGTCGAGCTAGAAGAGTCAAAGAAGCAAATGGCCGAGCTACAAACCGAGATGGCACGTCTGACTGGTCTTGTTAGCTCGGCTGAGGCAGATAAGAAAAAGGCCGTGTCCGTGGTAAAAGACAAGTATCTGCGCGAGTTGGCCAAGCTTGAGGGAAAAAAGAATGCCGAGATAATCGAGCTGGAGAAGAAGGTTGAGGACGCGGAAGACCGCGATTACAAGGAAGGCGAAGCCACGTATATCTTGCAGTGTGAAGCCGATAAGGATCTATTTTTCAAGTGTGGGTGAAAGGCAGCTATAGAACATCTCGGTCACGGTCCAGAGACCGAGGTTTTCCTGAACCCTCCACCGTACTTCATACCGAGCTGTATGGTGGAGTATGCGGCCACCATTCAACAAAAATTCTTTCAAGTTGAGGATAATGAAGAAGAAACTGAGCCTAACAATGCCCCGATCGTCAATGATCCCATTGTTCAGCCAGCTCGAGTGGAGCCACCGGTAGAAGACTTAACGACCGAACTACCAGCTGAAACCGGGCTCCGAGTTGAACTGGATGCGGATCTTGATGACCTCTTTGTGTAATCTTGTATTTTCTTCTTTTTGCTTTTGGAAAGAAATTGTAACCGGGCTGAGGCCCCACCTTTTGTACTTGATTTGAATTTTCAATGAAATCTTCTTTTGTTCCAACTTTTGTTTTGGTTTGATAATAAAATCTTCTTTTGTTCCAACTTTTGTTTCACTTTGATCTATGCTTGCCTTTTCTTTCCAATTGTATAATATTTTCCAGCCGAGATACCTATCTCAGTTTTAACCTTGAAATCTCTGATAATACCTGCCAACCTCTTCAGCCTAGATCCTTATCTCGGCTGAAGAACAATAAGTGTTGGTTTTTCCAGCCAACCTCTTCAGCCTAGATCCTTATCTCGGCTGAAGAACAATAAGTGTTGGTCTTTCCAGCCAACCTCTTCAGCCTAGATCCTTATCTCGGCTGAGGAACAATAAGTGTTGGTTTTTCCAGCCAACCTCTTCAGCTTAGATCCTTATCTCGGCTGAAGAACAATAAGTGTTGGTCTTTCTAGCCAACCTCTTCAGCCTAGATCTTTATCTCAGCTCAAGAACAATAAGTGTTGGTTTTTCCAGCCAACCTCTTCAGCCTAGATCCTAATCTTGGTTGAAAATAGCTCAAAGTTGGTTTTTCCTGCCAACCCTAAGTGAAGTGTTTGGTTATTCCTACCAAATGTCCTGCAGCCTGGATCCTTATCCTGGGCTTAGGAGGGGTGTTGGTTATTCCAGCCAATCTCTGAGTTGGTTATTCCTGCCAGCCTAGAGTGAAGTGTTTGTTTATTCCTGCCAAACGTCCTGCAGCCTGGATCCTTATCCTAGGCTTAGGAGGGGTGTTGGTTATTCCAGCCAACCTCTAAGTTGGTTATTCCTGCCAGCCTAAAGTGAAGTGTTTGGTTATTCTTGCCAAACGTCCTGCAGCCTGGATCCTTATCATGGGCTTAGGAGTAGTGTTGGTTTTTCCAGCCAACCTCTTCAGCCCAGATCCTTATCTTAGCTGAAGAGAACTCAAAGTTGGTTATTCCGGCCAACTCTGCTTTTGTTGCCCCTAGCTCACTAAAACAACTTTTACAGAATAAAACAATCATGCTGAAAAGAAAACTACTTGTTTTATTAAGAAAAAGAAAAATTACAAGTACTTTAAAGAAAAGCTAAAAATAAAATAGTTTGAGATTGGCAGTGTTCCATGGCCTGGGAATGGCTTTGCTGTCCTCGTCTTCCAAGTGGTATGCCCCTTTTCCTACTAACCCAACCACTTTGTAAGGTCCTTCCCAATTAGGCCCTAACTTGCCGTCTCTGGGTACCAGGGTGTTTCCCATTACTTTGCGCAGTACCCAATCTCCAACCTTGAATTGCCTTGGATATACTGTCTTGTTGTATTTTCTGGATAACTCCTGTTGGTATGAGGCGATATGAATCAGTGCTCTTTCTCTTCTTTCTTCTGCAAGGTCGAGTTCCAATGCGATGGCTTCTCCATTTAAGTCTGGATCAAAATTTTCGCTTCTAATAGTGGGAAGTCCAACTTCCAATGGGATTACTGCTTCCATGCCATAGGCCAAGGAAAAAGGTGTTTCTCTAGTTGATCGCCGAGGTGTGGTACGGTAAGCCCATAAAACATAAGGAAGCTCATCCGCCCACTTTTCTTTTGTTTTCTCTAGCATTTTCTTTAATCCATCCAAGACGACTTTGTTGGATGCTTCTGCCTGGCCATTTGCTTGGGGATATGCCAGTGTAGAATTGTAGAATTCTATCTTGTACTCCTCACAAAAGCCTCTAAAAATTTTACCGTTGAACTGAGTGTCGTTGTCTGATATTAGTGCCTTGGGTATGCCGAACCAAGTGATGATATTCTGCCAAACGAACTTCTTTACATCTTTCTCCTTTATTGATGCTAGTGCTTCTGCTTCCACCCACTTTGTGAAGTAGTCTGTTGCTGCAAGAAAGAACTTTCTGTTGCCGGGTGCTGTTGGAAGTGGTCCTACTATGTCCAAGCCCCACATTGCGAAGGGCCATGGGCTAGTTAATGGTAGAAGTTCTCTAGCTGGCTGATGTATTTGGTGTGCGAACTTCTGACATTTCTCGCACTTCTTCACATACTTCTCTGAATCTGCTTGCATGTAGGGCCACCAATATCCTTGTGAAATTGCTCTGTAGGCTAAAGATCTTCCTCCTTGGTAGCTGCCGTATACACCTTCGTGAATCTCGAACAGGAATGCTTCGACCTTGCTGGGATGGACACACTTCAGGTAAGGTCCTGTGAAGGATTTCTTGTACAAGGCCATTGATGGGGAGAGCCAAAATCACTGTGACTTTACTCTTATCTTGTTAGCCTCCTTCTTTTCTTCAGGTAAAATGACGTCTTTTAGGAACACTATGATGGGATCCATCCATAAAGGGCCTAGTTCGGCGCAACATACCTCTTCTACTTCGGGTTCTTCAATGCTTGGTCTTGGTAGGAATTCGATCAGTAGTGGATGTGGGATGGATGTATCTGCCATTGAAGCAAAGCCTGCTAGTTCGTCTGCTCTGCTGTTTTCTTCTCGCCTAATCTGCTCTATCCTCACTACTTCGAACTTCATGATCTCCTTTCTGACTAACTCTTGGTACTTGGCCATCCTATCATTCTTTGCCTCGTAGTCGCCTGAAATTTGGTTTACAACTAGTTGGGAGTCACTGTAAACCATTAGCTCGGTTGCCTTCATGTAGAATGCGGATTTCAGTCCTGTTAAAAGTGCTTCATACTCTGCTTCATTGTTTGATGCTGGGAAGCCAAAGTTGACTGTTTGTTCTACTACCAGGCCATTTGGTGAGATGAGGACTATGCCAAGTCCTGCACCGTGCCTGTTGGATGCTCCATCCACGAAGAGCTTCTACATCTCTCCAACGAATAGTTTCCAGCAGGTGGAGGGATCAGATGATGTCTCAAAGTCCGCACTTACTGATTGCCCCTCACTATCTGATTGTACCAAGTCTTTATTTGTTGATGAATCTTTGCTTGGTGTAGCATGGTTTGCTTCTAGTATCAGGGGTTGCGCTATTCCGACGACACTTTCCATCCCCATTTCGGTTGTACCAGTTAAGTCAACTGGGCAGATGTGATGACTTCCTGGTGTGAATTCTGCGACAAAGTCTGCCAAAGTTTGGGCTTTTATTGCGGTTCTGGGTTAAAACTTGATGTCGAACTGTCCCAACTCTATTGCCCATTTCAAGATTCGCCCAGAAAAGTTCGCTCTCTCAAACAAAGCTTTTAATGGAAATGCTGTGAGAACGATTATGGTGTGGGTGTGAAAGTAATGCAACAATTTCCTTGAGGCCATCATCAAGGCTAAGGCTAATTTTTCCAATGGTAAGTACTTGGTTTCTGCGCCCAGCAGTGTCTTGCTGACATAAAAGATGGGCAGATGTTAGATTCCTTCCGCTCGGACCAACATTGCGCTAATTGCGTGCTGTGAAACTACCAGGTACAGAAATAGTTCTTCTCCAGGTATTGGGGTCACTAGCAACGATGGAGAAGACATGTATTCTTTCAAACTTTCTAGGGCGCGGTCGCATTCTTCATCCCACTCAAACTTGGCTTTTAATGCTTGAAAAAATGGTCGACATCTGTCTGTCGACCGACTGATGAACCGGTTTAGCACGGCAACCATACCGGTGAGATGCTGTACCTCTTTTACTGAGTTGGGCCTCTCTAGATCTTGAATTGCTTTGATCTAAGAAGGGTCTGCCTCTATACCTCGGTTGGTCACCAGGAAACCTAGGAATTTGCCTGATCCTACGCCGAACGCACACTTAGATGCATTAAGGCGCAACTTGTGCTTCTTTAGGATTTGAAACATCTCACCTAGGTCCCTGAGATGGTCATTCTCATCCTTGCTTTTGACTACCATATCATCGATGTCACGACCCAAACCCACCCCTATGGGTTTAGCACCGTAACCGGCCAGTAATCCGAGATTACCGAAGGCCTGCTTAACGGTAATACAGTAAAACAGAGTACAGGGGCATGGCGGAAGCCAATACAGTAATAGAACGATGTCCAATGAGCTGTGACAGTCTGTATGCCAAAAAGATTTTTCATACATATATGCAGTCAGAGACAAACAGTATGTACAATATATACAACCAGTCAGAGCAGGGACTAAAACCCCTATTATGCAGTACAGTAACAGTCTATACAAATTACAAACAGTACAGAGACAGACGGGGAAATAAAAACACCCCTAAGCCTTAGCTTGAACAGGCTTGGGACCTCGCAGTGAGGCACAATGGTTGGCTTGACAAAACTGGAGTTTACCCCAATGCTTCTAGCATTGGTCCGGTGCCTGTACACCTACATATATATATGAGCAGTGAGCTAAAGCCCAGTGAATAACATAAAGCGTAAAGGAGTTTAGAATGAATGTCCTTACAGTAATGAAAACGGTTCATTTCAATCAGTATACCAGTTGTTCAATACAGTAAACAGTCATATGTGGTACATCCATTAGCATAACAGTAAACAGTACGTCTTAAAAGACCGAACAGTAATGATGGCCATCAATCAGTAAACAGTAGTGGTTCCAACGAGGGAACCGACAGAGATCTCTGTAACAGTAACAGTAACAGTAAACAGTAGGTGCTAAGGATGCCACAGTACAGTTCAGAAATAAAGGATATACATTCATTCAATAAATAATACCAGTTCAGTAAACAGTTCAGTTCAGTATTCAAAAGATAATCATTTGAACATATCTTTACACAATTGTTACTCACAGAGTTCTGGGCTACAGTGAACTAGAGCGTCTCCTCGGAAAGCCAACCCTACACAGTTTACAGATTGAACACACACTAAGCTACACAGTTGGGAAAGATAATAACTTAATCCCTAATTTGCCTCGGTATGGTTCTACATCTATATCCTCTTTAAGATGCCTTAATTATGCCCTAGGAATGCCTAGGATGGAAAGAGGATGCAAAGATGTACTTTCAAACACTTAACAAAATTTTCAGAAAACAGGAGTCTCGCTCGAGCGTGGCTTTCTACGCTCGAGCGGACATGCAGACAAAGGAGCTCCGCTCGAGCGTGAATTCCGTCGCTCGAGCGGACTATGTGCTACAGTAAAAAATGTTGGATGCTCTAAATTTACGCTCGATGGACGCTCGACCCTCGCTCGAGCATGAGACACAAGTCCTCGCTCGAGCGTGAGTTTCCTCGCTCGAGCGGACTGTGAACTCATGCAAAGTACTGGATGCACGCATTTCACGCTCGAGCGTGACTTTTCTCGCTCGAGCGGAAGGCACGATCACAGAGTGTACGCTCGAGCGTAGACTTCCTCGCTCGAGCGTGCGTCCAAAATCTGGAAATTCCAGATTTGAACCTCAAGCTCAAAATCAAGTTTAAATGCAAAATTTTCGATCCTCTTGGGCTAAAAACCTGGAAAACACTTGTAAACACATGTTATTACATATTTCAAAGATCAATTTGGTAAATCAAAGCCCAAGGGTGTTTAATTAAATCCAAATTCAAACCAAATTTCATGAACATGCTACAACCATGACATGCATGAGTTTTAAACAACTTTCATGCTTCAAAACATGCTCTAATGAGCTCATTCTTTTCAAAACAAGTTGAAAACATGGACTTAAGCTTAATTATGAACATGCATATACCATTTCATGAAGGACAACTTCAAAATTTCAAATTAAAGGCATGCATGCATGAGCTAGACTCCAATTTAACATATATGGACCAATTCAAGGCTCAAATCACTAAGGATGCAAGAGCTAGGCATGAACAAGCTTAAACACAACAATGAGAGGTTAAATTCCTTACCTAGAGGTTCAATTACAAGGTGAGGAAGCTTAATTTGCAACCTATGTTCCAATTTCTTCAATTATCAAGCAATTTACAAGCACAATTTGAAATGAAATCAACTCCTCAAGTTTCTCTCTCTCTATGGTCGGTTGAGCTCAATGAAATGGCTGAAGGATTTGTTTTGTTTGAGTGTAAAAGGCTCAAAAATGTTATAATAAGGGCCCACTCACAATGGCATTTCCGCAAATAAGTCCAACAATGCAATTTAACTTATTTTAATCTAATTTAATCGTACTAAATAAATTTTCAGATAATTACACCATAAATTCACATAAATTATGATGATCACATAATACTAATCGATTTCGGGTTCGGCCGCCGATAGGGCCTTCAATTAATAGTTTTAAACATAAAAACATGAACAGATAATCAAATAGTCAAACGGATAGAATGCAATTCAAACAGATATAAATATTCAATCGATTCAGTTCAGATTTCAATCAGTCAATTCAGTAATCCAGTCAGTTCAATTACCAATCATAATCATTCTCAGTTTAGCAGTAATCAATAATTAATCGGTGATCAGTGATGAGGGTTATTACAATCGATGTAAGCCTCCATTGTTCTGCCTAACAATGGTTCGAACATCTTGGTGACCATCCGCTGGAATGTTGCCCCTACGTTTTTTAGGCCAAAGGGCATGACATTGTAGCAATACAGTCCTCTTGGCGTTGTAAAGGATGTGACTTCCTGGTCTGGTTCATACATAGCGATCTGATGGTAACCTCTGTACGCATCAAGAAAGCTAAGTCGATTGTGTCCTGCCGTTAGGTCTACCAGTTGGTCTATCCGTGGTAGGGAAAAACTGTCTTTTGGGCACGCCTTGTTGACTGTTTTGTAGTCCACGCAGACACGCCATTTTCCATTCTTCTTTGGCACCACTATTGTATTAGATATCCACTTGGGATAGTGCATTTCTCTGATAGCTCCTGCCTCTAGAAGATTCCTCACTTCTTCCGCCACTATCTCGGCGTGGTGGAGTGCTGATCTGCGAGTGTGCTGTATAATTGATCTGGCAGTTGGGTGGACGTTCAATTGGTGACAAATGAAGTTTGGGTCAATGCCAGGCATGTCATACAGCGTCCAGGCAAACACTTCGATGTTAGAGGTCAAGAATTTCATAACTTCTATCCTCTCAGTGCTGGACATAGATAAGCCAAGCAAAAAAAACTTTTCCGGGTTCTTTTCATCTATTCTTACCTGTACCAAGTCTTCCACTACCTTCTGTTCAGCCGCTTTGCCAATATCCGCAAACAATTCATTGCTCTCAGGTTCTTCTACCATCTGAACAAACCCTTTGGCAGCTCGGCTGCCATTTACTGTGATGAAGCACTGCTTGGACATAATTTGATCTCCAAAGACCTCTTCAATTACTCTGGCTTCGTTGGGAAACCGCATTACTTGATGATAGGTTAACGCTACCGATCGCATGGCATGCAGCCATGTTCTTTCCAAGATTATGTTGTAAGTGGAGGGGACTTTCAATACCCAGAATTCCACTTGTTTCGCCATGCTTCCTGCTCTGACTGGGAGGATTATCTTGCCAACTGGCCACCCTGGCATTGAGTTGAATCCAATCAGGGGAGATACGGCAGGTGCCAAGTCCTTGTCCTTCAGTTTTAATTGTTTGAAGGTTTCGTAATACATTATCTCACATAAGCTCCCTTGGTCAATCAAAATTCTCTTGATGTCGTAATCCTTGACGCGGAGAGTGACGACTAGTGCATCATTGTGAGGGCAATATATCTTTGCCAAGTCTCTGTCTGAAAAAGACATGATGTTCGTGGCCTCTGTTCTCCCCTTTTTAATGGTAGGTTGTGCACTTAATACCTCCCTTAAGTGCTCAGCTTTCTTGATCATTCCCCTGAGCTCACATACTCGCTCAGGTTCGAATACCCCATGTATTACGTTTATCACGCCTTGAGGTGGGGCATCGATCGGCATTCCGTTTGGGTGATCGTGGTTCTGGGGGGCTGGTTGTGTCCCTCCTTCTATGTACTGGTCCAGGCGCTCGGCTGCCACTAATTCCTCCAGGTGCTGTCTCAACGGTGTGCAATTTTCAGTGCGGTGTCCTTTTTCCTTATGGAAGGTGCACCGAGATCTTTCGTCATAGTCCTTTTGCGCTTCTCCTAACTTAGCTGGCCACCTAACGAAAGGTTCATCACGTATCTCACTGAGAATCCGATAGATCGGTTTTTGGAACACTGTGGTAATGGCAGTGCGGACTCTTAACTACCTTTTATCTTGGTCCTCTCCGTTGTCCCGCCTGCCTCGCCTGTTTCTGCTTGGACGTTCTACCGCATTGACTTTTGCCGAAGTCTTTTTATCTGGTATTGCGGTTGTACCAGACTTTGTTTTAGCACGGGCGCCATCCTCTTCCACCCGAATGTACTGGTGTGCTCTCTCCATTAAGGCTTCCATTGTGAAGGGGGGCGTCATGGTGATTGAGTCCCTCAGCCTGTTACCGACTGGAAGACCTCTTTTCTACTGTGCGATGGCGAGATTTGTGGGGCAATCTCCTATCTGGTTGAAGGTCTCCCAATAGTGATTGTTGTATGACTTCAACGTCTCCTTA
Source organism: Camellia japonica (assembly GCA_030407325.1). Lineage (NCBI taxonomy): Eukaryota > Viridiplantae > Streptophyta > Magnoliopsida > Ericales > Theaceae > Camellia > Camellia japonica. The sequence continues at coordinate 8,632,575 of JAPPVO010000016.1, forward strand.
TCGCTCATGTTAATGGAGAGTAGCTGATCAATCTCCACTGGCGTTTTAGTGTTCGTTCTGAACCTGGTCGCGAACGCTTCTGCCAATTGTGCCTAGGAGGCGATGCTGCCTTCTGGTAACCTTTCAAACCAGGTTAAACCTAGGTCGCCAAGGCTGGATGGGAATAGGATGCACATTAAAGCTTCGTTCCATCGGTATACCGCCATAACCTGGCGAAAGTGGCTTTAGTGCATGTAGGGGTCTGTCTTCCCCTCATAAGTGGTGAACTTAGGCTTGTTGAAACCTGAAGGTAGAGGTGCGTTCTCTATTGCCAGAATGAACGGCGAGGTTTGCAATCTGGCTAATACCTGATCTACTGGTTCGTAAGCCAGGCGGGGTATTGGCATTCCGATCTTGACGCTTCCATGCGTTCGAGGAGCCAACCGCTGAAGGGCTGAAACTCTGCGTAGGTCGCGTGCCCTGGTATCCTCCTTCCATCGTGCCTTTTCTTCAAGCACAGTCCGTAGGTCGGACGATCTAGGCAACTCCGTTTGCCTGAATGCAGTCTGGTGTGTGCGTGAGGGCCTATAGGTGCTTCCCTCAGTACATGACCTCTCAGTCCTCGTTCTCTCAGACCTGGAGTAACGAGTCCTGGTATTCCTTGATTGAGTGTCGCCTGTTCTCAGGCTCCTACTCTCTGCTTATGACGGAGTGGTATGCCCATCACGATCTTCTGAGTGGCGATGGAGCGTGTTGCTTTTGTGCCCCACTCCTGTCACCACCCCTTTTCCTTTGATCTGGCGTTTCATAGCCTCCATGTCCGCCGCTATCTTCCTTATTAACTCATCTTGTTCCTTTACGCGATCTTCCAAAACTTGACGATCGATCTTCCGCCTCTGTCTTTCTGGACTTTGGGAGTGACGGGGGCTGTTAGTACGCCTTCCCCTTGCATCTCTCCGGGGGTTCTGTCGCTGGGGCTCCAAATCCGCCATGGGTGGGATAGAAGGCAAACCTTCGCGCCTCCCACCCCCTTCTAGGGTTTGACCGTCGATGGCGGAATGCGGCAAATCTTCATTGTGCGCCATTGCTTTCAACTAGCGAGAAAAACTTGATCAAGAGGTTTTGTTCGTTCTAGTGTTCCCACAGACGGCGCCAATTGTACGAGCAAGAAATAATCTTCTCGTATAATCCTGTTGATCAAGTCTGCGCTCCTCCAAACGTCGTCGCTTTACTCCCTGAAAACACAAACATGAGCTAGCCGGCGGGTGTGTGCCGGATACCTCTCCGATGCCTAAGTCAGCAAAATAGACAAATAGACAAAAGCTCTGCGTATTCGAGAATCAAAGTTGTGTTACCTCTCCATAGGTGATGTTGTGAGCTTTTATAGGTTCCATGTGGCACAATCGTAGTAAGACTCTTATTTCTACATGCAAAGTCCTCTTAGAAATTACTCTTCTAAAAGATAATGCTTATCCTTCAATACCCCCCTCACTGCTTAAACCAAGAGAGATGGTCCTAGCTCGGTGGTATGTTCAAACGACCGAGCTAGCATTGCCATGGCACAATGATAATGTAACCGAGCTAACAATACTCATGTTACATTTATCCTGGCGCTTTATGTGTAACATGTACCTCGGCTTCTCCTGTAGACCGTGCTACCCATAGCGTACTTGGACCGAGCTACTCAACAGCAAGGTCCTGAGTAGAAGCCAAAAATACCTCGGCTCAAGATGGTTTGACCGAGCTAACTGTCACCGCGCCGACCGAGGTGACCGAGCTAACCACCAAGCTCTTTCGGATCGGGCTATCTATAAGGCTCCTCTGGACTGGACTAATTACAAGGCCCTTTTACTCAGCCTTTCTCACTGTGGCCCACAGAATGACCCATTATCCAGCTCGGCCCAATTTACATATAAATTACCCTCTCAGGTACTCTTTTGAAATTAATGTCAAGTCTTATTAATTTTGGATGGTCCCTCGAAGATATGTGCAACCTAGGAAGGTTTGCATTTAAATTATATAATACAGACAAATAAGTGGTAGGTTGAATTAGGGATTTAATCACTTGGATCATGTCTTTCCTTTAACAAAATGAAAAATTATACTAACAAAAAAATTGTGCATAAAAACTCCACTAGAATATATGGGGGTAACAATGATATTACTGTAATGGGCAAATTATATATATGATTTTATTTTTTTTTATTTTCAGTTTCAATTGTTTTATTTTATCTTTTAATTTTTCATATTGTATTAATTTAATTTAATTGATAACATTCATTATGAAACTAAACAGAAATTAAGAACAGGATGAGTCATTTAGAAACAAATAAATTATTGAGGCATTTATTTATAAATCCTATTTAGTAGACTTATAGCCTAATAAGTCTATAAAGTTTTCTAATGTTCCATCAAGTTCTATATATTTAAACTTATAATCCAATAGGTTATTTTTTCCATATTAGAATTATTATGTGAACTATTTTGCCCTTATAGACTTTTATTATATAATATATATATTATACCATATATCTAGGAGAGAGAATATTAGCTATTAGATATATTTTATTTGTAGTATATATAAAACATTGTATATAGAATATGAAAGATTATTATTCTTAGTATTTTTTTTATCTCAATGTGAGGGATTCACTTAATCAAGGATCTTCTTTCACCACTATTTTGTATTAAGGTTCTGCCATGGAAGAATATTTGGAAGAGAATGTTAGTTGTAGACAGATAATAGAGATGAAGACGGACTCACAACAGAGATAATGATAAACTGGCGATGAACAATCATTTTTTTGCCACTTTTACACATAAATCGTAATTTCTTCATTGATCGATATTGTGTACTTTATTCATCGGTATTATACCGGCGTTGATTATATACAGATTTTTCTAAAAAAATGTGTCAATATATATGAACTATTGGATAATTTTTTATATATTTTTTGATAATTTTTTGTATATTATTTGTTACTATGTTTTTTATTTGAACAATCATTTTTTGTTGCCATTAAATAATTGGAATAATCGATTTTTTTTTCTTTCAATTTTTTTCTTTATGTTTTCATGTTGCAGTGTGAATGTTCACATTGATATGACTTTAATTTTTTTAAGGCTAGTTATATGTTAATTGTAAATTGTGAACATTCACGTTGTACAATTAATTGTATGACTTTAATTTTTTTAAGGCTAGTTGTATATTAATTGTACATTGTGAACATTCACATTGTATTTTGATATGAAATTTTTTTTTTTAAAAAAATTGAAAGTTAGTTGTATATTTGTTGTTTTGCTACTATACTTATTAGTTGAACAATTATTTTTGTTACCATTGAACAATCGAAATAGTCGATTTTTACTTTTTTAATTTAATTTTGTATTTTCACGTTGCAGTGTAAATGTTTACATTGGTATGAGTTTATTTTTTTTAAAGACTTGTTCTGTATGTTAATTATCAATTGTGAACATTCACATTATTTTGGTATAAGTTTTATTTTTGCTAAAGTTAATTTATGTTTGTTGTTTTTGTTACTATGATTGTTGGTTGAACAATCATTTTTGTTATCATTGAACAATTAAAATAATCGATTTTCATTTTTCTCAATTTTGTTTTATGTTTTCACGTTGCAATGTAAATGTTCACAGTGATATGAATTTTTTTTAAGGCTAATTATATGTTAATTGTAAATTGTGAACATTCATATTGTATTTTTGTATGAATTTTATTTTTTCGAAAGTTAATTGTATATTTGTTGTTTATTGTAAATATTCACATTGTACTTTAGTATATGTTTTATTTTTTTCAAAAGTTAGCTGTATATTTGTTATTTACTGTGAGTATTCACATTGTATTTTGATTTTTGTTCAGATTTTTTATTACGTTATTTTTAAAATTTTCACATTATAAAAATGTTAAAAGTTTATAATTTGAGATTTTCTCCGTAGAATCAGGAAGAGATTTTCTCCATAGAATAAGAGAAAGATTTTATCTCTTTAGAATGAGGGATTATTGTTATTTTTTTATTGTGTATTAGTTTCAAAATTGAAATATGTTCAAAAAATTAAAAGGGAAATTTGGTCATATCACATTGAACAGACCTAATGAAATATTCAAAAACATTATAAGTTAAATGAAATAAAACACTTAAAAAGAAAATTTATCAAAAAATGATCCTAAATTATTTCAGACTAAATTTAAACCTAACACGGATTTGTTTGCGTTATACAATAAATGCATATCTTCCTAACGAACTCATATCTGGAATGATCCAACCGTGAGAGAAATGAACATGAGCTTAATACTGGGGTTTAAAGTATGGATTTTGATAGGAATTTAAAAAGGAAAAAAGAAAAGATATGTAAAATGTAATTATATTTCATTTAAATTTCACTTATCCTTTCTCTTTTTCTTTCCAAATATTTATTCAAATTGATGTTTCAAAAGGTCGAGGCAACATTTTTTTTTTCCTCTTCCTTTTTTCCTTGTTAACTTAATAAATTATTTCCTTTATTTTCGTTCCTAAATTTCCAAACATGTGCATGGCATGACAGTTCTAGTTTTCACACTTGTTTGGGTGTTGAAATGCTCTTTCTTTTTTTTTTTTCTTCCAACAAAAAATTATTCTTTTAATAAATTGTTTTATTTTATTTTTTGTTCGACTTACTAAACTAAAATACAAGCCTCTCAGAAAATTATCAAATTTAAAAGTGTCAAAATAATCATACTTGCTATGAAAGTAAAACCCTAATGTCCTCCCAATTAACGACAGTAGTTAATAAATTTGATAAGTTAATTGTTTTTTTTTTTTTTTTTTTTTTTGTATTGTAAATCACACCAATCTCCCTTGAGGTTTAGAAGAAAAAAAATGGAACTAACACTTACCACTCTTATCAATAATTCATTAATTGTAAGATGGAAAAAATTAATATTGTATTTTTTTTTTTTTTACATTAAAACGAATATATTATCCATGTTTATCATTGTGGCTACAAACCATTTCACTTTAATCTACTAAAAAAAATGTCAATATAATTATGCCAAATTTATAAATTTTATTACATTTTTTATCAGTGTAATTTATTCTTCTTTTTTCTGAACTTAAAAAGGAAAAAATCCAACAAGTCCTACTTTTTTCTATAAACTACTGATAATTTGTTAATATGACCCAATGATATTGTTAATATGGCCCAATACTACTTTGGTGTGAAAATAAAACTGGCCCAACTGGTTAAGCCCGGACTTAAAATCGGGCATGCAATGGAGCTGGCAGAATTATCCAGACTTTGTTTGGGCTGGTTTTGTAAAGAATTTGGAAGTCTAGCCCATATTATTGAATAAATAGTCCTATGTGTTGGACTTAAATGCCTATAAGTTTTGTAATGTATCAATGAGTCTTATTTGGTCCTGACATTTTTTTAAAGATATTGATAAGTATGATTTATAGGTAAATAAGTTTGGTCACTAGGACCAGCCGGTAAGTTCTCCAAATAGTTACTTGCTATTGGTGGTGATTTATACAATCCTTGATAATTATTTATAATTTCATTTTTTTTTTCTACCAAAAAATAATTTGTATACAAAATACTCAAAGGGGGTATATATGAACCTAAAGATAATCAAAATAGAGATAAGTATCAAATACTTTTTATACATACGGCCGGATAACATACAAGGTTTGGAGAGATAAACAAAATGAGATAAATAATCTAGGATAGAAATTTAGCCCCACCTAAGACTTGACTACAATACAAATGTTAAAATTTTAGAAAAATCCAATGTAAAAACAATCAGAAATGAGTATAGAAGTCACTAGACTACATAAATGAATTTTGAATAATTTTTAAAAAATAAGATATTACACCAATTCATTTAATCAAATCTCGAACTTGTTTAAAGTAGGCTAATGACAGTATTTGCTATCAAACACTGATTAATTTACGAGGAAATCAATAAAGTCAGCAGAGCATTGGTGTAGACAAATCACGATTAGGTTTGGAAAAGCAATATCAGACTGAAAATTTTGAAATTTATATGAACTTTATGAGGAGTTTATGGCTCTTTCCCTAGTCAAAATATTTGCATATATATAATGAGAGTGGAAGTTCAAATAAATAAATAAAAATTTAATGAGAGAGTGGAAGTTATGCCACTATCCTGAAAACTGCTGCAAATATAATCTAATATAAAAAAATTTGTCTGCCATTTACATACTAATAAAAATGACATCAAAAAAAATTCCAATTTGACAATATCTAATAGCATTTCTACAAACACGTAAATTTCTCAAAAAAAATATATATACAAAATGCAGCTAGAATTGCATTGATTATCGTGGAATGTGGGTCTATTCAAAATGAATAGGTTCTTTTTTTTTAGGGTACTCCCGGGAATAGATCTAGTGGAGACGAGTGTAGCATAGAGTGTTATCTTATGTATAATTTTTTGAATTTTTTTTTGGTTAAACCTTTGAATAACAATCCTACCAAATGGTGATACCCATTTAGAGATTCCCTTTTGCATTGTGTTTTGCTAAAGGTAGTCCAAAATAAATAAATAAATAAATAAAACAATTATGTTTTATAAGCTAAACTAATGCTTTTGTCAACCTCTTGGTCAACTTCCTTTGTACTCTTTTTCTTTCACTGGATGGAAAAGCAGCCTTCCAAAGTCCAAGCCCTCCTCCCCACCCCCCATTACTGCAAAATGCTTCCTCTTCTTCCTCTTTTTTTTTTTTAACTTTATTATTATAGTCTTTTGTTTATTATCTTTTCTTTTTATTGGGATATATATATGTATATATATATATATATTTGTTAGCCACCTTGTTTCATTGTGTGCATACTGGTTTTTGTTTTTGTTGTTTAAATTGTGAAATTAAATAAATAGATTTATGAAGGAATCAAATTATATACCAAGAACATATGCTAATAATTATAATTAAATTTCAACAGAAATACACAAAATAATAAAAGGGTAAAGAGACGAAAACGAAGCCTGCACGGAAGCAGTTTCCTTAAAACAGATTTCGCCGCCTCACGGGTCGAGTGCTTGAGGAATCCCGGCGTCTGTCTCCCAGGATACGACGGTCAAACCAGCTACGGCAGAAGCACTTTCTGTCTAGCTTAGCGAACAAAAAACAATGGCAGCACTCTCTTAATGTAGGAACTTTCTGGCAAACTGACTTATAAAATGGAAGCAAAAAATTTCTATATTGAAACTTGATAGGGTCTCAATTTATACATGTAAAGGGGAGAGAGAAGAAGAGTCTCCAGCCTTTAAGGCTGGTCATTAAAACACCAAGATCCATAGCCCTTTCCAAAATATGAAAAGTATGGATGCCCAAAGGATTCACACCCTTTAGCCAAGAAAAAGGATTTAAATTTCTTTAAAATCCTATTCATGAATCTAACATCATGAAGCAATTTCTTGACAATTTCTTATTCAAAATCCAATGGTTTTTGGCTCACTTGGACCCAACACAAAAAAGGTTGGGACCCATTAATATTTAATTAAAATCACCACACTTTAATATTAAATTAAAGTCACCAAAAATCATTTTTCCAACAATCCCCCACATGAATAAAATTGACCGATGACTCAACAAACGGACATCGTTCAACAATAAAGACTCTGAGAGAGAGTACAACGGACTAACCCCGACATCAGAGAAGGTAGCTTTTGGCTTTGAACCTCTCCCAGTGAAAACCTATCGAGTTTACTGGCTGATCAGTGAATAAGACATCTTGAACTGCTCTGCGTTTATGTAAACTGAGACAATAGATCTCACACGGGAATTACTCCTACCACCATCTGTTCTCACTGGTGTGCCTTGTGTGGCCCTGGACACTAGCCTGGTTCAGCGAGTGGTTTCAAAGAATCTTGGCCTGCCCAATTCTTCTAGAAACGGCCCCACTTCAAACTCACATAGGTGACTCTACTAAAGTATCCTGCAATACTTAGCTCAACACAGCTTAACACACAAGAGTCATTAAAAGCTCAGCTTATCCTCTACACTTGCAGGTATCACTGATAGAAGGAATGGCTGGAGGTTTAACCTCCTCAGTGACATACCACCGTTACACGCAATTAGGTTGTCCCATTGAACCTAGATCTTGGGATCTCCAGTCAACTAGGTTGGGTTTCCATTCCGGTAACTTCCAAGGCCTCAACCCATTCCTTTTGACGACGTTTCGACTAACACTCGACTTAACCTTGGTTAGCGGATCCGCAATGTTGTCCTTAGACTTTACATAGTCTAAAGAGACAACTCCATTCGAGAGTAGTTGTCATATGGAATTATGTCTACAACGGATATGTCTAGACTTTTCATTATACATATTACTCTGTGCCCTACCAATTACAGATTGACTATCATAATGAATAGAAATAGCTGGCATAGGTTTAGACCAACGTGGGATATCTTCAATGAAATGGTGAAGCTATTCAGTTTCTTCCATTGCTTTATCTAAAATAATAAACTCTGATTCCATCGTTGAGCTAGATATACATGTTTGCTTGGACGAATTCCAAGACACGGCTGCCCCACCAAGAGTGAACACAAAACCACTAGTGGAAATTGAGTCCTTTATATCTGATATCAATTCGCGTCACTATAGCCTTCAAGCACCGCTGGATATTGAGTATAATGCAGCCCATAATCCCGAGTGTAGCGTAAATACCTTAACACCCGCACAATGCCTTTCCAAAGAGAAGCATTGGGATTACTTGTGTATCTACTAAGCCTGCTAACTGAGTAAGCTATATCCGGTCTAGAACAACTCATCAGATACATTAAACTTCCATTTACCCGAGAATATTCTAACAGAGAGACACTCTATTTATTATTCTTGGTAAAATGTAGACTTAAGTCTACAGGTGTCGATGACACACTCGTATCTGATCCACTAAACTTCTCAAGTATCTTATCAACATAATGAGACTGAGATAGTACAATTCCGCCAGAGATTCTGGTAATCTTAATTCCCAGAATAACATCTGCAATGCCCATATCTTCATGTCAAACTTAGAGTTAACAACTTCTTGGTAGTTTTGATCATTGCATCATTACTACCTATAATGAGCATATCATCAACATATAGACACAAAATGACATAACCACTATCAGTGTCTTTGACATAAACACACTTGTCACATTCGTTGATTCTAACCCCATTTGACAACATTACATTGTCAAACTTCTCATGCCATTGTTTAGGCGCTTGCTTCAAACCATACAAAGATTTGACAAGTTTCCAGACTTTCTTGCTTTATCTTGGAGCTGAAAACCCCTCAAGTTGCTCCATGTAGATTTCTTCATTCAAATCCCCATTTAAGAAAGCTGTCTTTACATCCATCTGGTGTATCTAGATTGCGCAAAGCTGCTATCGCAATCACCATGCGAATGGATGTTATCCTAGTTACAGGTGAGTACGTATCAAAGTAATCCAGGCCTTCTCGTTGCCTGTGTACCCTTTGATAACGAGCCTCGCCTTATACTTGTCAATTGACCATCGGCTTTCATCTTTCTTTTAAAATCCATTTGCAGCCTAAAGGCTTGCAACCTGGAGGTAAATCTACCAACTCCCAGGTGTGGTTCTGTAAGATGGAGTCAATCTCACTTTTGATCGCTACTTTCATAAAGGACTCTCAGGAGAAGTCACAACTTTGTAGAAAGTTTGAGGTTAGTTCTCAACCATATAAGTCAAGAAGTCTGGATCAAAAGACTTGGACATCTTAGCCCTTTTACTCCTTCTAGGCTGATTATCACCTTGATCTCAACTTAATCATCAAAATGATCATCATCACTAGCAAGCTCATCAAATTGCTCCAAAACCTCAGAACCCCTTCTTAGGTTCGGCAAGGAAAAAAGTCTTCAAAGAAATATGCATTCCTTGACTCCATGATGGTATTCCTGTGAATGTCTGGAATTTCAGACTTATATACAAGAAACCGATATGCACTACTATTATGTGCATAACCAATGAATATACAATCCACGGATTTCGGGCCTATCCTAACCTGTTAGGGTGTAGGAATCGCCATAATAGCAAGACACCCCCACATTTGTAAGAATTTATAAGAAGGCTTAACGCCTTTCCATAACTCATACGGGATCTTGTCCACTTTGCTTCAACACAAGTTTCAGACTTGTGTTTCGTTAGAACGACCTTGTCGGACTAAAAAACCATGCAAAAACATGTTTACTGAGAAGAGTCCTTGAGACAAGATTCTTATGAATGTCCGAAACATACAGGACTTCGTTCAAGGTCAGCTCCTTTCCTGACGTCAACTTCAGGACCACCTTTCCTTTCCCTCAACAAATGACGGTAGTAGAGCATAACTAAACAGAGTTTCCCATAAACAACTTCTTACCATTTGTACTGGTTCGAAAGTTGTAAAAACTCCTTCTCGGAGCAGATGTGGCGTGTACCCTAGTAAAACTAAAAGCCTCGCTACCATAGTTGTAGCACTTCCCAAAGAACCGATAACCAGGTTCCGCGGCTTGTATGCCAGCTTCTTTGCAACACCACCCTTAGCCCCAGCTTAGAGCCCTTGTTCACGGAGGGCTTCTTCCTTATCCCAGAAAAATTTGCCATGCTCAATGACATTTGCCTTCACTGAGGAGGTACTCCCTCCTTTCTTTCTATTATCCTCCTTAATTCGGAGTCAGATAATTAAGTTTTCTTTGTAGAATTAATACAAAGTTTTAAACAAATCCTTGTGTCACAATGATTATGAAACTCTCAAAATCATATCACAGTAAATACATTCCCAGAATGTCATCAACTGAATAGGCACCCAAATATATTAGGTCCGACCTATCACTCTGAAGCCAATAGTCTTACTATTAGGAAACACAAATCCAGTGTTCAATAGTCTACTATTCGGAACTTCATAACATGGCCAGTAGTCTTATCACTAGGAATCACTAATTTCTCAGCATGTGGTCAGTAGACTTTCTACTACTAGGAATCACAATGTCTTAACCTGTGATCAGTAGTCACTTTACTACTAGGAATCACAACGTCCTGACATAGGATCAATAGACTCTTTTATTACTAGGAATCATCATGTCTTGACATATGACCAGTAGCCTCTCCACTACTAGGAACCATGATGTCTTGACATGTGATCAGTAACCTGTTCACTACTAGGAACCACAATCTCATAACTGTAGCCAGTGGTCTAACACCTCCTAGAACCACCAGTTTTTCTATTTCTGTGATCAGTGATCTTGTACTCATTAGGAGCCACCAATTTAAGAATATATTTGGAATTTAAAAAACCAAAAAATATTCACGTACTATAACAGGTTGTCTCAACTTTGCTTTCAAGCAAAGTCACATAGCAATCATAAATGCTGTAAATAAGACAAGGATACCATACTATTTGCCTCTGATCAATTCAGAGATATTTTAATGCAATCTTATGATTTCCTTTAATCATACTTGATCTCTCAAGATCTTCCTTTAAGAATCTCGTGAGGCTAAGGTTGTCAGGTGGAACAACATTTCTGTTTGTCACATTTTGAAGCCATTTCTGAAACATCACAACAGAATTTCACTTCTGTGATTCTAGAAATTAAACTTAACCTTTAGAAAATCCCTCAGATGGAAAATTAATTCAAAACTAGTCTCACCATTTAACCTAGAATCGAACATGGTCAGGAATGTTCCCAGGAAGACTGGAGGGATCACATCGGTCCCACTTAAAACCCAGTTAACCTTTTGACAAAACATCAAAGAGCATGTTGACTCCTAGTCCATAGGAAACAATTTTAAAATTAAGATTTCCAGGGGATAAACCAGGTTATAACAAACCGATTCCCAAGCAAATAAAATTTCCTACCAGAATTACACCACTCATAAAAGTTAACCGGTACTCCCGGAACTAAGCCCATTATTTCTGAATAAAATCAGAAATATTTTAGCTAATGCTAAAATTTGGTTTCCTTTCTCAAAACCAAAACACTTTGGACATAATCAAATTATAACCAAAGACTTTCTCCAAACTTGATTTTCCAACACTTTGGCAATAAAATGATTAAACCCAAAGACTTCCTCAAACTCCAAAAGTTTGAAACCAAATCCATCTTAGTTGTCATTTCTGAACAAATAAGAACTACTCTTTAGCCAAAGCTAAACACTTTGGTTTTTATCACAGAAAACCAAATCAAGTTCCAAACTTACAAGCAATTTAAAAATTGTTATAACAATTACACGCATGTAAAATGCTTTTAACAAAACAAACAAATAAAACTTGCTACTACAAATTGGTAAACAAACTAACTAAATCTCAAGCAAAACATGCTTCAAACATATAAATAAAATAGCCAATCCATAAGGATTCTATTTAGTCCAAAAGCCTTTCCACGCTTAGGTCTTCATATTCAACACAAAGGTTAGTAGTCCAAACATTTTTATTTTTACATCCCAAATACTATTCATTTGGTTTTATATTTGTTTTCCGCATTGGTATCCCTACAAAGAAAGTTAGTAGCAAACCACAACAAAATACAAACATATAATCTAAAAAATTTAATAAATTAAATGAAACCATCTAGCCAACTTTTAATTATATAAGTAACCAATGCATTAAAATGCCAATTAAATTAAAACTTTAAAATAAAGTTCTATACTCATGGGTTATGAATGAAATTAATTCATAATAAACATTTAAACTATTAACTCCAAATAAATAAGTTAAATTCAAAGTTAATGCACCCAATTAAATAATTCAGATTAATGCACCAATTAAATAATTCACATTAATGCACCCAATTAGATAATTTAGATTAATGCACCAATTAAATTCAAATTAATCATGTACACAATTCATAAAAACTCTATAACTCCAAAATACATTAAATTAGGTAATCTAGTCTAGAAAATAATAAGCATGTAACAAATTAAAACTAGAATAGAATTAGCATGTCAAAATTGCAACATCCATAAATTATATTTTATAACCTTAAAATTCATGCAAATTATGATAGAGAATTCTAACTAAACTAAGCAATTAGAGAGTACCATAGCATAATTCACAATCATTGAAATAGTGAGCAATTCCGCAACAATTCCTAGTAACATTATACAAAGCTAACCTAATAGTCTATATAAATCTATTCGATCAATTTCATGAAAAATATATATAAAATCTGTTTTAAGCTTGTTGTTTAAATTGTGAAATTAAATAAATAGATTTATGAAGGAATCAAATTATATACCAAGAACATATGCTAATAATTACAATTAAATTTCAACAGAAATACACAAAATAATAAAAGGGTAAAGAGACGAAACCGAAGCCTGCACGGAAGCAGTTTCCTTAAAACAGATTTCGCCGCCTCACGGGTCGAGTGCTTAAGGAATCCCAGCGTCTGTCTCCCAGGATATGACGGTCAAAACCAGCTACGGCAGAAGCACTTTCTGTCTAGCTTAGCGAACAAAAACAGTGGCAGCACTCTCTCAATGTAGGAACTTTTTGGCAAACTGACTTGTAAAATGGAAGCAAAAAATTTCTATATTGAAACTTGATAGGAGGGTCTCAATTTATACATGTTAAGGGGAGAGAAGAAGAGCCTCTAGCCTTTAAGGCTGGTCATTAAAACACCAAGCATACATAGCCCCTTTCCAAAATATGAAAAGTATGGATGCCCAAAGGATTCACACCCTTTAGCCAAGAAAAATGATTTAAATTCTCTTTAAAATCCTATTCATGAATCTAACATCATGAAGCAATTTATTGGCAATTTCTTATTCAAAATCCAATGGTTTTTGGCTCACTTGGACCTAACACAATAAAAGGTTGGGACCCACTTTAATATTTAATTAAAGTCACCATACTTTGATATTAAATTAAAGTCACCAAAAATCATTTTTTCCAACAATTTTCACCAATGTTTTTTAGATGTGAAAATTTCATTTAGAAAAAGCAATGCGTAGTTTATATTCATGGAAGGTATAGGATTCACCATATAAAAGTTGAACATGTAGTTCATCACTGTTCGCAATAAATTTTTGAATAAATTTCTAAGTCCATAACTTCAATATTTTATTCTTATTTGGTCCAACACAAAGAGTTGAATGCTACAAAACATTTTTAAAGACAATAATAAGAATAATAAATAAGGGATGGTCATAGATACCCAACCAATGTGGTTTTGTTTTTTTTTTTTTTCCTTTCTTTTTTTTTATTATTTTAGTAGTAAGGGAGATGGAGAATTGCTTACTCAACTAGTATCATGATCATTAATGAGTCTTATCTTCCTTCTTACTACATTTTCAAATAATCCCAGGCACTAGATTTAGATCTCCACATTATTTCTGGTAACATGCCAATTCTTTTTAAATTGAGTTTTTCACATGGAGATGCCTCAAATGGCAAGCAAAAAAAAAAAAAAAACTTTCTGCAATTTATAATATTTTCATTAATTATATGTGAGATTGATTTTCATTAATTATACTTGACCAATGGTTGAGTCTGTAGTCTCTTACTTTGCATAATAGCCAAAGTCTTATCATTGCATAATACAACTTATTTTCTCACACTCACTCTCAAAATTAGGATGCTTATATTATGCCTATTTGATACAACTTATCCAATTGATTATAATTTTATTATTCTAGGAGTCTATGCCAAATTGGTCTTGTTTATTGTACTTTAATGAGCTAATTATAACTTAATTTAATTTAAAATTATGTACCAGACTGTTTAGTGCAGTTTCTATTTACAATTTATTAGATAGAATTTAGACTTAAATAAGTTAAAAATACTAATATCTAGAAGCTAGGGGATGCTTTTAAATTTTACTTTATAATTATCAACTTTTAACTTATAATAAATTGCACCAAACAAGACCACTGTTTGATGCAATTTTTGTTTACAACTTAATATGCAAAAATAATTTAAATTAGTTAAGAAAATTTAATTTTGAAAGTTGGCTAAAATGTGCTTTTCGCTTCTGCTTAGTGTTAGCTTTTAAACTCCCAGTACATACTTAACTGATTTGAAACAAATCAAACTTCTTTTGATTTCTTTTTCAGCTGCTACTAAAAAAGAAAACAAAAGAAGTGGAAACTAATTAATAATTTGAAACACTTTTTTTTTTTTTTATTTATAATTTTAGAAAACAGCAAAAGAACACCTTAATACTGGTTTCATTCATGTAATTAAATATTAATCAGGAAAAAGATGGTCAAAATTAAGGTCGTCTTGGTTTCACATGCATGAACATACTGGAAAATCAAATGTTGATTAATCAAACAGAAAACAATAGGGAGGTTCATGCAGGTTCTCATGTGATGAGTTACTAAGAGAGGAGAGAGAGAATCAAACATGGGATGAGAGAGAGGAAAGAGTGGCACGTGAGAGGGAGGTGGACTAACGTGCGACCCATGTGAATGGGGCGGGTCCACGACCCACTTCCTTCAAAGAGAATCTTAGGTCAAAAGGGTCATTTAGAAATGTCCACATCCAACTTTTAAACATCAAAGCCCACATTGCATTAAATAACTCAAACAACCCATACTACTCTCTCTCTTTTGCATTTCTATAAGATAATAAAAAATTATAAAAAAAACACTTTCGAAACATGCTAAGTAATAATGACATTGCAAGCTATATAACAACTATATAATTATAAAAATTCCACGATAAAGGAGAAAGAGAAAAATATTTTTATATATAGCTAAAACATATATAGATTTAATTAGCCTATGCTTTGATAGCAAAGGAATCATCACAATTCAACACACTATTTTATCTAGTAATTTAACAGAAAAATATGGAAGTAAAAAAAAAAAAAAAGAAGGAAATCCAACACACATCACATGTAGTAGAAGTATTGCTACCTCCCCATGTATGATACAAAAATATGGTGAGAGAGAAGTTTGGTAGTTGAACTCGGTGGAGCAGAGGCGAGTTGATTCAGTGTTTTGGGGGTGCGGGTGTGAGTGTGGGTGTGGGAGGCTTGCATTGGTAGCACTTGGCAAAGAGCCCAAATGTGTCAACTTGTCTAACAAAGTTGGTCATGCTAGCCCATCCACCAAACCCGAAACCCACCACCAAGACCCAAACAACCACAAAGATGTTCACCACATACATGGCGGTCCAGCTTGGGAAGAACGGAGGAGGCTTCTCTGCCGCATTCTGCAATTCATTCAAAGGCAAGTTCAAGTAATTTTCGGGCACACTTCAATCAAATGGTTCAATTTAAAACACAATTTAGGTTCGTTCCTTTTAGGTTGTTATATTTTAATAATCAATTACAAAAATAATAGTGATCACTAATTGGACGATAAGACTACTGTCACTGAAGAGACTGTTCAACTCTTGTTGCTTATTTTCTAGCCGATTTTGAAATTTGTTTTTTTCTTTAGAATTATTGTAAAAAAAAAAAATGGTAAATAAGTCGAAATTGGGAGAGGGTATTTGATGCACTTGAGACAATATTCTAATATCTCCATGATCACCTCAGATTCATTGTGTAAGAGAGGCCTGTGTAATCGTGTGCCTATGGAGGGAATGGGATATTGGCCTGTGCAATCGTGTGGCTATGGTAAATAAGCTAAAAAGTTACTAAAAAGTCAACAATTTAAAAGATATCTTGACTTAAGTATTATTAAGGCCCCGTTTGGAAACAAGTCATTTTAGGCCAAATTTGGGAAGACTAAATAAGTGCACTTTTTGTCTTTTTGGACAAAAAAATTGAGGTTGAAAATATGAATGTTTGGGTTAACTTTTTGACTTTTTATGGAAAAATATGTAATAAAAAATTGTGAAAATTAGTTTTTAGAAGAAAATTTGAATTGGGAATTGTGCAGCCGTAATTGTTGACTTTTGGTGAATAGTGTTAACTTTTTAACTTTTTGAGTAATTTTTTGGCTTTTTAGATTATTTGGGAGTACCCAAACTTGCCTTAGTATCTTTTTGATTTTTTACCTAAAATATGAGGTAAAAAAAACTAATATGTTTGTGATAACTTTTTGACTCTTTACGAAAAGATGTGCAAAAAATTAAAATAAAAAAAAAAGAAAAAATCTTTAACTTTTTAATATAAGTTGTTAGTTTTTTGATTTTTTTAATAATCTTTTTCCTTTTAAATTAAAACAGCCACTTACCAAACAATACCTAATTGAAACAGTGAGTTTCACTATTTATTTGTCTTTTTTAAAAAGATAACTGAATACTTAAACATAAATGTGTGGAGCAATATTCTTGAAGCAATGTCATTCAAAAATAATATATTCTTGGAGCAATAAATAATTTCTCGCACAAGCGAGTCAACAACTACGCCAGCTCATTTCAGACATAATACTACACTCAAGACTGCAGCATATAACTAAAATGAAAAGGACACACCACCTATCTAGCAATATTTCCAAATCCAAGACTTAAATGCTATTGTACTCTTGTACTCTCTCTCTCCTCTCTCTGGCATAGATACCATAGTAGCATAGCAACGCAACACAGTTCGTTCAAAACAACAAAAAAAAAAAAAAAAGCATAGCAACACAGTGGAATGGGAATCCCCAACAAAACCGGGGTGTCCACTAATTCCTCAAATTACCAGAACAACCCTAGTGAATCAAGATTATCACAGAATTACCAACCCATGAAAAAGTCCGCAACAGACTCATCAAAAGGGTATTTCTGTAAATTGACATGGATGGCTCATAAAGCCTTATAGATTATGCCTGAATGGATGGACCACGACAAAGGCTATAATAGGAGCATTTAATAATTGGGTAGAGAGAGCGAAAGAGAGGAGAGAGAATAAGATGCTCCATCTTTAATTTTTTTCAATTGAACTATGTTTTGAAATTATCGTATTCCAAATTTTTTAATAATTCAGTTATTGTAAATATTTTGAGATAACGGGAGAGAAAATCTTGAAGATACCTGGCGGGCGGAGGCCTTTCTGTAAGTGAGCATATGAGCAAGAGAAGGGATGATGTAGACGGTGAAGCTAACCAAGAGAGCCCCAACAGCGGAGTTAATAGGCCCGAAGAATGGGAAGATAATGGCCAAGAACCATATTGGTATCACCACTGGCAACCTTGCTAGTGCCCTCATGCATATGCTTTTTGTGTCATGCATTCCAATCACCTTCTCCCAAACAAAGTATAATGGTGTACAAGCAAACCCAAATGTTATAAACTGCAAAACACACATAAGCACCCATTTTAGTTCACAAACAACACTTGTTATGAGGTAAATTGTTTGGGCTAAATACGTTATTGTGAGTCTCAATTGAAATATCATTGATCAAATGAAAGGAAGTGCAGAGTTTACGACTGACTGTGTTTAATTCGTTAAAAATAGTAGTTGACCTGGTGAATGAGCATTAGTATAACGGCACCATCACGCCATCGAGTCTTAGGGAGGAGGGAGAAGGCATTGGAGTGGTTCAAAAGTTCGTCGCCGAATGCCCAATAGACGGCCGAAGCAGACGGGAGTGTTAGTGTGAAAACGTAGAGTGTGGCGATCAAGTATATATACTTGAATTTTTGGGGCTTCCACATTGCATGCATAATTTCTCTGCAAAATTTACATCACCATGCTGATAAGATCAATATTGTTATTTTTACAACAATCAAAGTCGACAAAAACAGTCTCAATGTAATTTTACTCTTTTCGCTATCAAAGTAAATAGTGTATAGCTTATGAAAAGTAGTGAAGTAATAGGACAATTCCAACAATTACAAAAAAAAAAAAAAAAAAAACTTTTAAAATAAAAAAAATCACAAAGTGAAATAGAAATGAATCTTACTAGGGAAAACAGTAATGATTTTGAATGATCCAAGACATTTTCAAAGCATGTTCATTGGATTCTAGTCATGGCAATGAACAATACATGAAACTTAGAAAATGACCAAAAGACCCTCAACTTTCCGCCGAAAGTCTTCTACTTCCAAATTTCTCTTTCCCATTTTGTTGCAATTCTAATTATTTAAAATAAAATTATCTCTAGAGACATGATCTAATGATAGTAAAAACAAGACCCATTTTTCTTTTTTCTGTTTTTGGGGTGAAAAGGGGAATGGAGGGGAAAATGTTATTTTCCCAGGAAACAAACAAAAGTAGTTTCTATGATTCTGTCTGTGGTCTCAAACCCCGAGGTGGCCGGCAAAAGCTGCAAACAGAAGCCCCATTGAAGCGAAGAAGAAGATAAAATAGTATGATACATATAAGCCAGGTTTCACATAGGCTTTTTTTTCATTATAAAAAGATAAAAAGATTAAAAAATAATAAATTAATAAGATAAAATGTTATATTTAAATTATAATTATTTTATTTTTATATAAATTATAAATATATCCTGAATTTTGATTAAAATACGAACCGTGCATGTGATTTTAAAAATTACATTTCACCTCTTGAGAATTCTAATTTTATAATAAATCGTCTCTTTTATTAATAAATTATCAAGTCAAAAACTACGTTAGAAATATGTTTTAATTAATAATTTAAGTAATTTTATTATTATATAAGAGAGTAATTCTGAATTTATTTTTTTAGTTAATTATGTTAAATAAAAAATACTAACGAAGAGGTATTTATAATTTTCCACATCATAAGAGACAATCTTTACTTTAAACAAACCTCAAGAGTGTATTTGTAATTCATATTTTATTTTTTCTCTTACAAAAATATTAAAAAAATAAATTAAAAAGCTCATCTCAAACAAAATTTTTTAATTCTAAATCCCAAACTAAGGCATATATCTACACGCACTAATAAAAAAAACCTTACACTGTGACAGCATGTCCACCGAAGGTGTATAGTATATTAGTGGCTCCGGTGAAATACAGCACCAGCTTTGTCGGAGCCGAGTGTGTCGCACCATCCCTCTGTAAATCATATCCAACAGTATCAATCGATATATCAGTAAATATTACTATAAAAAGTTCAAAATTACAATATATATGTATATATATAAGTGACGGTGCTATATTTTACACATAATTTACTACCTGGCCATGAACAAGAGCTGCAATGGTCATGTACCAAGCAGTGTATGTGGTCATGCCAAGGCCTAGAAAAGACCAAATCCTGTAGTTGTGGAAAGATGGTATGAACACAGTGGTTGCACAGCAAGCTCCAAATATGTATGTCCATGTCCTCTTGTCCAATTTGTCATTGATATAGTATATGTTACTGTTTATCATCAATAAGCAACAAAACCCAGTTCAAATATATTTTCCAAAAAATATATATCAAGTTTGGGAAACACCAAAACACAAAAACAAAAAAAAAGGCCTTACCTTGCACATGCAATAAGCTGTATTACAGATCCAAATAAAAGAAAAGTACAGTTGAAGGCAAGACCCACTGCTTTCCAGTAAGGACCCAACAACCCATCTAGCACTTCAAACCACTGCAGCTCACAACAATTAAAAATGGGTTAAGTGGTAGTGGTGGTGGTGGTGGTGGGTGGTGGTTGTGTGGTGGTGGTGAGAAGGAAATCCAACCTGAATGACATGGTTCTTGAAATTAACATTTTCTTTCTCCTTTCTAGTTCTGTACTCAATGTACAGAACACTGATGAGGTAAGCTGTCCAGCTACCAACAAGACCATAGAAAACCTGAAACAGAATTCCAGAGAGCATACCCAGCTGAGAGAACGAGTAGGGCAATGTCAACAGAACTTGAGCTACCTGAAACGATCACGACAAAAATTCAATTAAACCAAGCAAAAATCACAAGATTCTAGAAATGGGTATTGCATAAATGTGAAAAATAAAAAAATAAAAAAAATAATTGTGGGTTTGATTTGATTTGATGAGATATATACTTGATTGGAAGCACAGCTAAACCAAGCGTCCCAAGCAGAACCGCCATGCCAGAGGAGGTTCTTGACACGGAAAATGGACTGGTCTTCTTCATGCTTGTTGTCTTCTTCCTTGGCACCATCATGTTCTGTCTCGTTGTTGGGGTTGGAGACTATGGCTTCCTCTGCTTGCTTCTGAGGCAACATTGTCTTCGATTTGCTCTAAAATTTCGGGCAGATCTGAGGCACAAAAAAAAGACACTCAATGGGACAAAAGGTGCACCAAAAAAAACTCTGCTCTTCCCCAGAAAACGAAACCCAGATCCAAAAACAATACAAAAAACAAAAACAAAGAACAACAAAAAAAAACTCAGTACCACTTTCTCTCATATACCTTCTTTGAGACGTCTCTTTCCGTAACCCAGATCACTTTTTATTTTGTTTTTGGAAGCAAAGAAAGCAAAAACAAGATGGGTATTGAATGAGGTATAGCAAAAGCACTGATAGGAATTTTACAGATTTGGCAGAACTAGAGAGAGAGATAGAGAGAGAGAGAGAGAGAGAATTAATTTCTTCAACTAGAAAATCTGAATGAATCACAGCTACAAGATTTCCCACTTTAAATGCGGATTAAACACAAACCCAGATTTCTCTGCAGACAAAAGGAAGTGATGAACCCACAGAGGCGGCGAGGGAGGCCTCAAAAGCAGGGAAATTTTCAGAGCTTGTTTTTGCGAAATGGTTATTATATTTCTCAAAGACTCAGAGTAGCAAGAAAGCACCACTTTTTGATCCGATTCGACTACACACGCATATATATATATATATATATATAAACAAATACATAGATAAGCTTTCGCTTTCTATGGCTTTGAAATTCCTCTTTTTTTGCTCTGTGTTTAAAGGAGGAGGGAACTCCAATTCACTGTGTTCCACTTCTGATTCGATTCTTTTTTGGGTCTTGGTTTTGAAAGAGGGAGAATCGAGTGGTTTATGCGACAGAGACTTGGTTTTAATCAGTGAGTGAGAAGTGAGGACTCCATAGATAGGCTGAGAGCTCCCTTCTTTATAGGCATAAATTGTTGAACGGCTCATATTCATCAGGTCTATAAAAATTTGACAAGGTGATAATGGTCCTGTTTGTAGAGCTGTGAAAAAGTGTTTATAATTTATGCCTAAATAGTTTATAACTTATAATTATAAATATAAGTTGATTTTTAAAGTATCTCTTGCTCCATTCAAAAAATAAGCTGATTTCTGACTTTAAAAAGCTTTAAGTTATAAGTTAAACCAAACACATCAAAATAGCTTAAATTAAGCTGAAAGCTGAAATAAGCAGCTTTTAAGCTGCACCAAACAGGCACAATATGTGTTTATTATTTAATAGGTTTTGTGATAATTGATAAATTTTATTCATTAAATATTATTAAAAAAAGTTATTCATTATTAACTTTTAGTGATAATTTTAAAATTTTGTTATAAAAATGTCATTAATTATAAATTTTAGATACAATTTAAAAAAATTGTCACAAAAAAAGATAGTAATTTTAAACTTTTATTCACAATTTAAAAAATTCGATACAAAAAAACTTTATTAGGATTAGTTTGGATGTGGATTGGCTTTTTGATTTTTTGACTATTTTAATCTGGGGTTAAAAAACCTTGTTTGGGATATGCTCTTTGGCTTTTTTGACTTTTGTGAGAGAAAAAATGAAATTATTAAGGTTTGGATGTGACAATTTGTCTTATTGAACTAAAAAGTCTTTTTTGTCTTTTTATGACTATTTTAGCCAAAAAGTCCAATTTTAACTTATGCCAAACGAATGTTTAATTGTCAATTTTTAGTGATATATATAAAATTTCATCATGAAAAATTATTTTTAATGACAATTTTACTATAATTAACTTTTAATTTCGTTCAGAAATAAACTATTTTAATAATTTTTTAACTTTTTATGAAAATAGGTGCAAACAATTAGATAGAGTGATATGACAACTTATAGTGACTTTTTAACTAAAATATATAGTCCCCAAACAAGGTATTGGAAATTAAGTTTAACTATTAAGACCAATTGATAGTTTAGCCTCATGAATTAGATAAAAAATAAATAAAAATATAGGAAGTCTTTAAATCATTAAATTAAAAACATAATAGGAAGCATTTAAATGCATTTTCAAAAATTTATCAAACATCCTATTTTGGAAAAAGATAATTTAGGAAATGTTTGAGACTCAAAAAAAATTCTCATAATTTCACCTGTAATAATGTGGAATGGTGGGGTGTTAACTTTTAATTTAGAGAAATGTTAGGGATCATGAAATTTTTTTCATGAAAATGATTATGAAAGATTTGTGACCCTTAGATTACCTTGATTAGTGTGTAATGCTTTATTCTAAGTGTAATCCAAAGGTCATAAATCTTTCATAATCATTTTCATGAAAGACTTTTCATGATACCTAGCATTGCTATTTAATGTATCACATTTAATAATGTGGAGCTCTACTTCACTGTCATGTCATTGTAAGTGTATTTAATTAGGAATTTTTTGGGAGCAAGGATCCACACAATACACCATTTTAAGAAACTTTAGGAAAAAAACACTTTAGAGGATTCTTGGTGATTTTTTGGGTGCTAGTAGGGTAAATGCCATGTGGCACTTTCCTCTATTATAATTGGATTTAACAGTGAGATCTATTGTATTTATGTTGAGTGTTTGGTAAATAATAATGAATATGTGCATAGATTAATAGAATGTATCAGTTGACAGTGCCCCCTACTATACAAAAATTTCTCATATTGAGGGTTTCTAACCTTACTCAAAAATTTAATATTATATTGTTGCTATGATTATTTTGAGAAATATGTTAAAAGTTAATTTTTTAATTTTTTTTATTACTTTTTAAAAATATATATATATAAAACAATAGAGGTAATGTGATACAAATTTTAATCTAATTGTCAAAATAGGCCTAAGTCAAATTACCAAGGGACAAAGCTCTAACATAGTTTCAGCAACCCTTCGTATCCTTTATGATTATGATGCAAGGAATTATAACGGATGAAAAATAAACACAAAGAACAACAAAGAATTTGAATAAAAGAGATACTTTTTTTGAAATATATTAATCCTCATTAATAAGCTTATTTTCCCTAAAACTTACCAAGCTTATTTATAGAAGAGCAAACCCTAATTACAATAGGCTTCATTTGTGAAGTGGGTTGGCTTTTTAATTTTTTGATTATTTTAATCTGGGTTAAAAAGCTTGGTTTGAAAAGGGTTTCTTAATTTTTTGACTTTTTTGACTTTTTTTGTAAAAGAATAATATAATGATTATGGATTTGATGTAATGTTTCGCTTGTTGTGGCTAAAATAACCTTATTTTGTCTTTTATGGCTAAAATAGCCAAAAAAGCCCATAAACCATCTTCCCAAACGGAGAAACAAGCTAAGAAAATGTAAAGCTTAGGTGCCGTTTGGTAACATTTACGTTTTCAGTTTTCTATTTATATTTACAAAAATTTTAAAAAACTCAAATAAAAACTTATTTGGTAAATTTTTGAAAACGTAAACGTAAACGTAAAAAACTCAAACTAAAAAAGTAAACGTAAACGTAAAAAACTCAAAATAAACTGAAAACGTAAACGTTACCAAACAGACCCTTACTAATCAAAGCCAAAATCAAAGACAACACAAAATTTACCAAAAATAGAAATATTTTAGTTAAACTCAAATCTGGAAACTAGAATTAAAATTATGGCAAATTATACTAACAATCCTTATAGTTTAGGGCTTGTGTCACTTTGATTTCTAACTTTTTAATTGTGACACATTTGATCTTGAATTTTAAATATTGTTTCAAATAAAAACAACTGAATATAACATTACTCAATTTCAATGACAAAATCGTTAATTTGATAAAATATAAACAAATTTGACAAAAATAAATGTCAAACAAATATTTTTAAATTTTTAAAAATTATTTCTACTCACCAAAGATAAAATTATATAAAATTGATAAATCTTTTACATATTTATTTATTTTACCAAATTAATTTTTATTATATATTTAGATGATGATCATGTAATGGGTGGTTGTTATGATTTTAATATGTAATTAATATACAATATTTAATATATGAAATATTTTAAATTTTAAATTTTTTAATTTAATTAATTAATTTAATAGTGATATCAAACTAATCACCTTGTTTAACTTTTGAAAATTACGAAGGAGAATGAATAAGAGGAACAATGGATGGCGAGAAAGGGAGGGGTGGAGGGTGTCACAAAAATAAAAAAATAAAAAAAAATAAGGTGACAATATTGATGATTGGAAGGGTTGTTAAGGCGGGAGATGGGTAGGATTGTGATTAATTGGGGGTGCCGAGAAAAAAAAAAATTAAATTTAAGAGTAGGGTGGCTTACGTTGTGTTTGGTTGAAGGATTTGAGAAGAAATTTAAAAAAAAAAAAAAAAGAGAAAAGATATGTGAAATTAAATGAAATATATGTATGTTTTATTTATATTTCATCTTTTTTTTCTATTTCCCTTTCCGAATCCCTTCTCAAATCTCTCAACCAAACACAGTATTAAAAAATAGGACGTCTAATAATTTTTTTTTTTTTGCTGTGAATTTTGAAGCTCCCAAAATAAAATCAAATAACAAAAGGGTAAATAAGGATAAATAAATTATAGAGGGAGCCATTATTCACACTCTATTTTATTTTAAATACATTCATTTCTTTGTCTTTATATATAGTTACTATTCTTACATGTTGCTCCAAATATACTCTCCTCTATGTATAATAACAACAAAAAAATGAGTATATTTGGAGTAAAATAAAATGAGAATAGCTGCTTCCATTATAAATCAATAGATTATAAATAAAGGAGAAGGATCCCCTCTAGTACAAAATCTGAACTGGAGGGCGTTGTTTCGGCTTGCATGACTCACCACGAGTCTCGTTTCGATAATCCAAACCATTCATTTTGTCATTATAAAAAAAATTAGGTCAATCAAATAATTGTAATAGTTAAATTTATTACTTTTGTGATCAAAAAAATATATGGTTTATATTTTTTTTCGTTCATTTTTTTTGTTTGGTGAAGAATGCGATAAATTTAATTAGTTATAGTTATTGAATCGACTTGTTTTTTTTATATATAAAATATATGAAATATCTGATAAAATAAATGATTTAAATCATCAAAATAAGATCCGTAATAAATTTCATAGACCAAAATAATGTCTTCCAATCTAGATTTTGAATGGAAGGGATCCTGCTTCACAAATAAAATATGTATTTGGTGCAAGTTGGGGCTCTTGCAATGACTTGAACACCGACGTAGTTTTTACTCGCACACTTGATTTGTAAATGTTTTTTAGAGTGAATTATATTACTAGTCTCTATAGTTTGAAATTTATGTTATTTTAGTTCTTGACTTTTTAATTATGATATATTTAACCTTGCATTTTGAATTTTGTTTCAAATAAAGACAATTGAAAATACCATTACTTAATTTCAAGGGCAAAAACGTCAATTTAATAAAATATAAACTAATTTAACAAAAATAAATGTCAAAAAAATATTTTTAAATTTTAAAAATTATTTCTACCCACCAAAGATAAAATTATGTAAAATTGATAAATCTTTTAGACATTTATTTACTTATATTTTTTACCAAATTAATTTTTATTATGTGTTTAAATGATGATCATATAATAAGTGGTTATTAAGATTTTAATGTGTAATTGATATATTTAATATACGAAATGTTTTTAGTTTTGGATTTTTTGATTTAATAGATTGGTCTAATAATGATATCAAAGTTGTCACCATATTTGACTTTCGGAAAAATAGAAACTAATTTAATGAAAAATAAACACAACCACTCATTACATGATTATCATCCAAACACATAATAAAAATTAATTTGGTAATAAAATAAATTAAATAAATGTCTAAAAAATTTATCAATTTTATATAATTTTATCTTTAGTGGATAAAATAATTTTTAAAAATTCAAAAATAATTATTTTTGACATTTATTTTTGTCAAATTAGTTTATAATTTATCAAATTAATGATTTTGCCTTTGAAATTAAGTAATGATTTCTTCAATTGTCCTTATTTAGAACAAAATTCAAAATTTATGATCAAATGTGTCATAATTGAAAAGTCAATGACCAAAATGAAACAAGTCCCAAACTATAGGGACTATTAGTGTAATTCGCCCATGTTTTTCTTTCTCAAATATTTGATATTTTTTTCACATTTTTAATGGATACGAAATAAAATTGAAGCAAGTAATGATTTACAAATAAAAATTAAGTAATTTTGTTGTGATCACATTTGGATATTATTTTACATGAGGTTTCACATGTCACTAATTACATCATCTTATAAAATTTATTAAATATTATTGTTGATACTATTTAAATAAAACACACGAGTCTAATGGGCCTATCAAATAAATGTAATTAGCGTCATATAAGGAATCACAATAAATATTTACTCGTATTAGAATCTAGATGTATAATCACCATATGGCATTTGTAAACAAAGTTTGTACAAATTTTAATTAAGTTTAACATTTTTTTTATTAATATAATCCTATATCAAGTAATAAATATGAAGACCAAAACAATAGTGAAAATATAGAAGTAAGAAAGTAGTGTATTGGAACTTAAAATTTAGTTGCTGTTAGAAGAACAACCGAAGGGCTTATCATAAGTTGGCCAAAACCATTAGTTTAATACTGAAAAGTCTTAAATCTTACTTTAAGATAATCGTAACTTGAATTCTAAAAAATGCAACACTGATAATTATGAGACGTAATTTTTGAACCAAAATGATTATTAGAACATAATCTTATGATGTTAATTTAATTATATATTAACAGAATTGGTTAACACTTAAAAGTTTCAAACATGGTCCTATTAATTTTATCAATATACAATTTATTTATTTATTTATTTATTTTTATTTTTTTTGTGGTCTTGATAATAGGAATACCCGAAAAAAAATTGTGTAAACACTTTTTATCATTAATTAACAGGCTGGTACTTGTTATTGACTCTTACAAATTGTCTCTATAGCGATTCCGATTTTGATCCGTTATCTATTGTATTCTGGACCCGGGTTAATATGGTTTAGAATGGTTATTCATGTCTTGTTCCCCTTGTCTCCCTTTATTTTGGTTATTGGGTTATAATTGTGCACTTGGAACAGATTGGTTGCTTGTATTTCAGAACCTGTGTTGTCCAAATTTTGGTTCTTCCGCTCAAGCGGACATTCTTGCACTCGAGCGGGCTTCACAAATTTGCTCCTCCGTTCAAGCGGCCATTTTTGCGCTCGAGCAGGAATTGTCAACCCTCAATATTTTTGCAGATCTGCAAATACTGGGAGAGTGCATCGGACGCTCAAGCGTCCATTCCTACGCTCGAGCGGGGACCTTCGTCTGTAGAACTTCTGGAAGTGTGTATTCCACGCTCGAGCGTAACTTCTTATACTCGAGCGGAACGTTATGTCTAACGCTCGAGCGTCACTTCCCACGCTCGTGTGGACTGCGCGTATAACAGTCTGAGAAGATGATATTTTGAATCACTTTTTCATATATCTCTCTCTTTAAAACTTTCCAAAAAACTTGTTGTTTAGTCTCTCTCTCTCTCTCTACAATTCACCTTCTCTATTAGATTTCATCTAGATCCATTGGGATTTCCACCTTAGTGCCTTTGAGAAAAAGGTAGAGCTCGTCAAGATCTTCATTTTGAACCAAATAGAAGTAGGTTTCAGCATTCTTGGGGTTCCACTCTCGCTTGGCTTGTCTTTTCTCTTTGAAGTAGGGATCTTTCTACACCTTCATATAATATTTAACTTAGTTATTGTCTTTTGTGTAGCAATGGTGTGATTTAGAGATGTTTTTAAACAAACCTAGGGTTTAGGCATAAAATAGAAAGAGGGGTTTTGTCTGTAGGTGAAATACTTTATTGTGGGATTTGAAAATGGTATTGTATTGTGTCTAATTTGATGATTTTGGCACTTGGTTAATATTTGGGAAAAATAGGGAAATTGCCCTAATTGAATCAAATTATTATTGGAATTGACATTGAAAATGTAAAATTGAGAAGGTATTAATATAAATGGTGGGATTGGTTATATATTAACTCATTCTTTTGGAAAGTTTTGAATAAACTATCTGTTTGAGATTGAATATCTGTCTAGAGATAACTGTATTGGGCTATCGGTAGAGGATAGCTTTGACTATTGTAGAAATTGCATGTGGATTAGGTGAATTGAAACTAATCTTTTGATGGTTGTCATTGAATATGACCGTGTTTATATACATTGTATATGTACGTTTGTTTGGAAGTGGAAATGGGATATGCTTCATGTTGGATTGTATGTTTAAATACATTGCATATGTATGGATGTTTATTTGGGAGGAGAAAGGGGATGGACTCCATTATAATTGAGTTAGCCGGAGTGTCCTGGGTGAAAGTTCCGAAATTATACATAGGTGCCTAGCCCGTGGACGAAATATCCGTAAAATGGCAATTGTAGTGCTTGTATAGCCTACGTTTACATGGGTCTCGTTTGACGGCTGTCCACGGACGAAATATCTGTGAAGTGAAAGTTTGAAGTGTTTATGCATATGTGTTATGTGATTTGAAAATTATTGAGTTGTAGCCTTAGTTCGGTTGTTGAGAAATAACGAAATTGACTCATGAATTAAAACAGATAAGTGAACGGAATATGAATTGAAAGTAAATGGATTAAGACATGAAACTAATATCTTATGAGTATATAAAGTTGAGAAAAGTTTTATCATAAGTATTGTTTATGCACTTGTACTTATACCTTTGCTGAATTTCATATACTGTGTTAGATGATCTCTACAGGCTGTGGCTCACCCTATTTGGGAATAACAATTTTAGGTAATGATGTCATGCCTCCTCTGAGGCAATAGTATTTGAGAGACCTTTGAGAAGTAAGAGCTTCATGTTTTGCTTATTTTGTATAGTCTAGAGCTAAATTTGTACTGAACGAAGCTCATTTTAATATAACCAAGTTAAGACTTGGAAAAGTGTAAGCTAATAGGGCATCTACTTATATTAAACTCTTTGTATCATTAACCTCATGTAATGAAAGGATTATTTACTCTGATTCATGCGATTCTTAATATATATTTTGGATTGTATCTATGATGTATTTTGAGGGTATTATAGTCTCCATTGATTTATTACTTTGTTGGTCAAACAATATTTGAAAGGGGTTTGGATGACCTCCAATTGAAATCTGGATGACAGGGTATTTTCTAGACTCGTAGAGTCTATTACGGTCCTGTTTTTTGAGCTGAATTTTGTAGCGCTTAGCATCAATATATAGGGAAATTGTGATATGCACCCTTTTAAAAAGGTGTATGATATGTACATCTAACTGTATATATATTTTTAGTTATAATTTTTTTTAGTTATGACATTATTTTAATTATGTCTCATGTTATATTTAGTTATAATATTTTTTTCTTTTCTTAATTATGACTTAAAAAATTAAAATTTTGTTATTTTTTTTAGTTATAATATACATATTATGTGTGCGCACTATAATATTTCCCATATATATATTATTTGGAAATTTTTATGGTAAATTATTTACTTTCATGACAAATACCCAAAAAGCAAAATATAAAGTGATGGCACGTCTTAATGGTTGCACCTTTGTAAGGCCTTTTCAATGGTTTTAGACTTTTAACTAAAATATTTTCATAAGATACTATGATGTCCCTCAAATATTTTAAAAAATAAATAATAAAAAGAATTTTTTATGGTGGGCCTGGCCAACCTAACCGCCGTTAAAACTGGGGGCCCATTATTACCATTATTAATTGTTATAACCAAACAGGTATTCATGCTATACAAGTAAAAGCAATGAAAAAAAGTAAATATAATAATTTTAGAATTAAAGGTATTCAGTAGGATACAAGTAAAAGCAATGAAAAAAAATTATATACATAATAAAATACTGTTCTCTTTTTATAATTAAAACATCAAAGGTGTCTAACAACTTATGACGTTTTGAATGGAATCAATTCATACTCTTAACAACCGATGTACCTAAATCAACCAAATGGACGTCAATAAACTCCACTAAATAAGAAAATAATATTTAGGATTAATAATTTATAAATAGGAAAAGATCTAATGATGTACAATCTAAATGCATTCTACATGTGAGTTTTATTATACAATAGTTGAACAAAAATGCTAGAGGCCCTAAAAAATTCTACCAAAAGTTTTACCAAATGTCTCACATGGGTGTGGGACCCACATGGGACCCACATTGTGTGGGTCCCACACCCATGTGAGACATTTGATAAAATTTTTGGTAAAATATTTGGGGTCTCTAGCATTACTCATAGTTGAATTTAAAATATATTAAAATAACAGAGACTTTTGATATGCCATTGTAAATTTTTCAGTGAATAGAAATTACTATTCAGTTGGAGGTGGGGAGAAATATTACCAATAGATGACAATGATTTGGGGGTGTTAATTCTTATTGTGGTTTTTACACAGAAAAGAGTTACACCTTCATGATTTTATAAATATTTTAAACTCAAATAGACTCAATTGTAAATTTTCCTTATTTTATTACCTAGGTCTCCGTTTGATTAGAAACAAAATTTAGTAGAAGGTAAAAGTGAAAAAAAAATGAAGTGAAAGAAAAGAAATAGAAACGAAAATATATTTTCTTCCAAACGTTTAATTAGGATGACAATTTTGTGAGAAAAAGATAGAAAAATTTTAAAATTTAGTCATAGATAACTCACACTCAATTTTTCTTATTTTTTTTATAAGGAATTAAAAATTGGTTACAATGTTGATATGAGTCGTACAAGAAAATTAATTTTTTTTTCCTACTTTCCACCACTTTCATTTTAAACAAACAGAGTCTATGTATTATACATGTCATAATAACATTGGTTAGTGAAATGATAAAATAAGGTGTGTATTCAGAAAAAAACAGAGAAAAAAAAAAAAAATGTGATACGTGAATTCGGCGTAGGTAATTATTAATTGTATATCCGTGGCTCAAAATGTTGATACAAAATTTTTTTACAAAATTTTAATACAAAAAAATGTGGTTTAATGTAAACTTTTTATTTTTATAATAAAACCTTCATAGAGATGCTTTGATTTACAAAAATGACATCACGAAATCAATATTGGATTATTTTTATTTTTTTGAATGAATTACACTAATCTCTCTTGATATTTAAAGAAAATGCATTAAACCTTATAAATTTGTGGAATAATTACATTAGGCTTAAGTAAGATTTATTTAGCTCCATTTTCAGAAAAATTATTAGTTGATCCTAGAACACCACATGATCATGTTTTAAACCAATTACAAATCTCCATACCTCTTCATATTTTCCATCATCCAACATAAAATAGTGAATTCCATTTCTTCCACCAATCACAATGGTGAACTCCACTTCTTCCATTTTTGTCTACAATTCTTTAGTTGTATGAAAAAAAAAAATACCATCATCACCTTTATACTGAAATTTATATTTTGCCTTATTTATTTTTATATCTATACAAAATTTGTATTAATTTTAATTATTTCAAACAAAACTTAACATAATTATTTATTTATTTATTTATGTGTATAAATTTTAGGAAACATTTTACCTTTGATTGATTTTTTGAAAATTGAGTTTTTTTTTTCTTTTTTGTGTTCTTTTTTTTTTTGTGAATTTTTATAATATTATAAATAATTTTTTTTACTTTTTAAATATACATAACTTAGATATATGTAAAAAATAAAATATTCATAAAAATATTTAAAAATTTAACAAATAAATAAAAATAGGAAAATGTGTTGAATTTTTATATTTTTTGTATTTGATGAATTTTTTAAAGTTTTTTTTTTCATAAATATTATATTTTTTAAGTATATTTAGGTTAAATGTATTTAAAAAATAAAAAAATTTAAAATTTTTTGATTAAAAAAAAACAAACAAGAAATAAAAAATTTAATTTTTAAAAAAATGGGCTCTATTTTTTTAAACTAATAATTGTGTGTTGGAAGAGGTGGCTGTCTAATATAAGCCGAGGCATGTTTAATGGACCCGCCACGCGCGAATGTTTACTGTTGGAGAGGCCACGCTTTAAAAGACCAAACCCAAACACGCGCACCATCAAAACCCCAGCCCTCCGCCAACGGATATTATTACTAATTTCGGAATATAAATATGTGATATTTCATAATAAAATAAATTATACTTTCTCTTTTAAAATTTTATTTATTTCTTATTTTGACTCTTTAAGTTTGATCTTTTTCATTTTGACCCTTTATATTTATAATCCTTCCCACTTTGATCCTTCATGTTTGTAATTCTTCCCACTTTGGCCCTTTAAATTTTTTTTTTCACTTTGGCCCTTCATATTTGTGAACCTTTCCACTTTGACCCTTTATGTTTGCAGTCCTTCCCATTTTACTCCTAAACTAATTTTCATCCAAAAAAGTAACAAAATTCGTCATATATGATGTAAAAAATTCACTAAAAATGCCAAAAATAAAAAATAAAAAACAAAAAAACTAGAATTTTTTTTAGTCTTTAGTGAACTTTTTTTTTCTTCAAATTTATTCATAAATATTATTACATTATAGATGCATCTAGATTAGATGCAGCTAAAAAAATAAAAAAGTTCATTAAAGAAAAAAAAATGATAGGAAATTTTTCATTTCAGAATTGATAATACAAGTGTTTGAGCGAGTATATTTTTAATTTTTTTCGTCTTTAATAAACTTTTTTTTAGTTAATTTTTTTTTAAATTTTTAGCTGCATCTAATTTAGATGTATCTATAATGTAATAATGTTTATGAATAAATTTGAAAAAAAAAAATCACTAAAAACTAACCAATTTTCATTTTCTATTTTTATTTTTTATTTTTTTACATCTTTAGTGAATTTTTTACATTACACATGGAGCTGATATGTTAGTGATGTGACAGATTTTGTTATTTTTTGGATAAAAGTTAGTTTAGGAATAAAGTGGGAAAGATTACAAATATGAAGGGCTAAAGTGGAATAAATTGCAAATAAGAATGGCCAAAGTAGGAAAAATTAAACTTAAAGAGCCAAAGTGAGAATGATTGCAAACATGAAAGGTCAAAGTAAGAAAAATTAAACTTAAATGGCCAAAGTGAAAAATGGGTGAAACTTTAAAACAGCAAAGTGTAATTTACCTTTCGTAGTATTATCATTGATAGAGAATGTATGCAAATAGAATATTATGTTAAGCAATAATCCTTTGTAACTCGAAATCACTCTGCCCCGAATGGCTCAACAGCCCAAAACGACGTTGTTTTGGGCTTTTTTTTTTCCCCTCCTCCTTTTATGTCTGATGCAGAGAGCAGAGAGATGAGAGAAGAAGAGGAAGAGAAAGAGAGAGAGAAGAGAATACAGAGAGAGGGTCGATCGGCCGTCGCTGCCTCCGCCGCCTTTGATCTCTGATTCTTCTCCTATTTTTTTTATTTATTTATTTATTTTTTCTAGTTGATCTGAATCTGGATATGAAGACGATGATGTTGATCTGGAGATGATGATCTGAAGAAGATGATGATATTGATGTTAATGAAGATGTTGATTTTATCTGTTTTCTCTATATTTTATTTATTTTTTTTAGTTGTTCTGGATTAAAAAAAAAAAAAAAAAAAAAAACGACATCATTTTGGTATCGGGCCATTTGAGCAATACCAATTTCGAGCAACCAACCGAAATTGTATATTAAGTGATTAGAGGATATAAAAAAATATATTAAATAATAATTAATTAAAAAAATACAGATATGTGATATTTTAAAAATATTAAATAATTTCCCTCTGCGAACCCAACCCCACTTCTTCCTCCGCGGCCGGCTCGCAAACATGCTTTTTCCTGTTCCATCGACGGCTCCATGTGGCCGAGTACCGGCTGTTGGGCCCCACCAATTACATAACCGAAATAAATAAAGGGTGGTGATTCATCCCACTAATTTTTGGATCACTAATAGCACTAATGAACTTAAAAAAAAAAAAAAAAACTCAAGTCAAAACATCACATCACTTTGGTGAGACTCCCTGTGCTACATCATTAGTGATGTTCTAGTGCTCCCAATTTAGAGCTCTAAAACATTATTGATAAATAAAACATATCCATCCTCATAACTTTTTATTTATTTTTTATTATTTATAATAATAAAAAAAAACTAGTATTTCCTTTATTTTTTTGGAAAAAAATTATTCTTCTTGTAGAACAAGAAAGGCTTGGGTAGCATATCAACAAGAATACAAGACATTGGTCATTGTCATTGGGTTGAAAAAACAGAGAAAGGAAAAATAGAAAAATTACAAATCAGTAGTGTTTTGAAAACATATTTACATATTTATAAAAAAATATATAATTTTAATTATTAAAATTGATAAAATTTAGGAGAATTTTTTTTAAGGTCCTGATATTAAAATTTTATAAGATAAATAACATATAATATTTTCATAGTAGGTAAGGTCCCTCGATATTTTTACAGAGAAATTTTGCTCGACTCAGAAATTTTTTAATTTTCACATAAAAATTTCTGTGATTTCACAGAGAAAATTTCAAAATTTTTCTGAGTTGATGTCGAAATTTCTCTAAATTGGGTGAAATTTTTTTGATTTCACTGAGAAATTTTAAAATTTCTTTGTGATCATGCCAAAGAAATTTCAAAATTTCTCTGAGTCAGGGTCAAAATTTCTCTGAGTCGGGTAATTTTCTCTAATTTACTTATAATTTTCTCTGTGTTTTAATTAAACCAGAAAAAATTATGTTTTGAATCACCCAGCGAAAATTGATCAAAAGCCAACACAAAACATCTTGTTAACGGAGAAAATTGATCAAAAAGGCCACACAAAGCATCACAACAAGAATTTACCATCTAAACAGCACAATGAGAGCAAGAAACACAGTGAGGGAGAACAAACTTCTCCCTTGTTCAAAAAAAAAAAAAAAAAAAAAAAGGAAAAAAGAACAAACCCCTCTCTCTCCTTCCCAAATGGACCAACCATAGAGGACCAACAATGACTTATTCTTTATGTTGTGTCAGCTTTAACTTGATTTTCAGTTTTGGATCAATTCCCTTCTGTTATGCTTTTAGGTCTAAGCCTCGGTCCTCTATGTCGCTCGGATCTTCCAACTCACTCGCGAGTTCGCCACCACAACGACGGCCACCATCGCTATTACCACTGCTGCAGCTCATTCAGTGACTGGGTGCTTTGCATCGACTTTGCCAGAGCTGGAGGGTTTGAAGAGAGAGAAAGTTACGTCTATGAGATAGAAAGAGAGTGAATGAGAGAGTGGGTGTGACATATACAAGGACCTTAGGTTACAAAAAAAAAATATATATATATATATT
Organism: Camellia japonica; assembly: GCA_030407325.1. Taxonomy (NCBI): domain Eukaryota; kingdom Viridiplantae; phylum Streptophyta; class Magnoliopsida; order Ericales; family Theaceae; genus Camellia; species Camellia japonica. The sequence continues at coordinate 8,668,781 of JAPPVO010000016.1, forward strand.
ATGAACTCCTCTCATTATGAAAAGTTGGAGAGGAATGTTAGACTAAATACCTCTAATATTTATCACTGATTTGTAATTTTTTTTTTTAAAAAAACATGCACCGAAGTGTAATTTTCTCAAAAAATTATAGTGACATAAGTTTTATGATTACGTTATTAACGATATAATGTTATGAACTTTATGATTATGTTTCTCAACGATATAGTTTAAATGTTATGAACTATTCTCTTTCTTAATTGTGCTAATAAAAAGAGAAGAAAAAAAAATGTTACTTTTAATTAGGGATATGTGGCGTGGTTTAATGTGGTTTGAGAATAAAATTAAAACCAAATAGTGGATGACAAATTGGTTTATTATCGTAACCACACTGCAATTTGGATAGTTTAGGCGATTTCAACATATTAGTTGATTGAAGAATAATTTTAAGGAAAATGTTTAGTAACTTAAAATTTTGTAGCTCAAATGGTTCAAATCTGTCAAAACGACGTCGTTTTACACTCAAAATCTGTCAAAACGATGTCGTTTTAAGTGATTTGAGCCATTTGAGTAACAAAATTTTAAACCACCTAGCATTGTTGTAATCTTAAATAATTATCAATCATTTACATAATATATAACGTTATTTTGCATAATAATTTTCATATATATAATATTAATTTGTATCAAATTCCACATCTCACATATCTATCACATTAATTTTATTTTGATATTTCATTAAAAGTAATATATATATATATATATATATATATGAATCAATTATGACAGGTAGAGCAGTTTTAAAGGCAAATTATAAATTTAAAACCGCAAATCAAATCAATTTGTGATTAGTGGACAGATTGATACAAATTAAACGATTTCAACAAATGAAGCGATATTTTGCACACGTCTACTTTTAATGAAAAAATTTACAGCTTTTTGTCCCCTCAAAACAATATTTTATGCCAAAGTGATTTGGCCAATAAATCTACAATTGGCAAGGTTATTCTCCACATTACAGTACTATGTTTTTCACGAGGAGACGTCTCAAAATGCCTCTTCACCATTGACTCATTAGGCTATGTTTGGTTAAAAAATTTAAGAAGGAATTTGAACAGAGAAATAAAAAAAGGTATGTAAAATTAAGGAAAATATAAATATAATTTATTCACATTTTATTTATTTATCTATTCCCTTTTTCTTTTCAAATATCTCAATCAAATACAATGTTATGATTTAAAAAAATGAAAAAAATGATTTGAACCTCCCCTTGTTCTATGCTGATCCAAAGGGTGGCGGCAAAGGCAGGTGGTGGTGGCCGCGGTTGTGGTGGCCGCTTGACTGTGACTTTGTGGCCAAACTACACTCCACGTCAAAAAGATTAAAAACGTGCAACACATCATAACCTTTACAAAAATTGTTATATAAAAATTTAAAAATTTAAAAATTTAAAAAAATCCACGTGGCGCATTTTATCTGGGATTTGTCGGCTCGGTGGAGGGTTACAACTGTTGGCCCGCCTCCCTCCTCCGTCAAATAAAAATCGCCAAACCCCCATTTTCACATTTTTCTCCCAAACTCTCATTTCCAAAATCATTATTATTCTCTTTTTCTCTATTTTAATCACTTGACCAAGACTCGAAAGAGTGAGTGTGAGTGAGTCACACAATGTTGACTGTGAAGGGGGGTGATGAGGTGGTGTCAACCAATGAAAAAGTGGCGCTTAGATTTTGTTGAACCACGAAATTTAAACTTTGCTTATTAGGCGATTAGTGGGAGAAACAATGATTAAGGAATGGATTTCTAGGAAGAAAAGGAGGGTGGAGGAGGGGGGTGCATGCTATGCTAATTGGATCCCACGAGGATCAAAATTTATAATATGTTATCGTCTTTTGCCCCCACTACTATGGATCCCGCGATTTCCGCTCTCTTCTCCATTTGGTTTTGTTTTTGTTTTTTTTTTCTTCCTTGACGATTGCTCATCTCTCCTCAAGTCTGGAATAAACTGATCAGTATGGACTGTGAGTTTATCACAAATTCTATTTTTATGATTTAATTTACTCGTTTGATAAGTTTTTTAGTGTATAATATAATTTTAAAACAAATGTTAATTTTTTGAAAAAAAATATGTTGCAATCATGTGATTGACAATGATGATTAGATAATTTATATGTTTTTATGAATAATTTACACATATATTACGTTAAAACGATGAAGGAAGGAAACCAAACTGAATAGAATTAATTCATTGTGTGAATTGATGAAGTCCCTCAAAATAAAAATAAAAAAAGTACCATGCAGTCAAATTTCTCCAAAAAGTACCATGGAGTCAAATTTCTCCTATAAATAATTGTAGAGTATTTGTTAACACTTAAGCATTTACTTTGAGGGTAAAATTGTCTTTTCATAATTATACTCAGCTTGTTTGGTTTAGTTTTTCAGAATTCACTTTTTATAAAATTGAACTTTTTTATTTTTCGTATTATTTTGTTTTCACTGAATTTTTAAGATATTTTAAGTAATTTTTAAAATTTTTAGATACACCTAACATAAATATACTTAAAAAGTATAATATTTGTAAAAAAAATCTTTAAAAAAATCACTAAATACCAAAAATACAAAGAGAATATAAAAATTCAATACTTTTCGTATTTTTGTATGTTTATTGATTTTTTAAAATATTTTTTTACAAATATTTTACTTTATAGATATATTTAAGTAAGGTGCATCTAAAAAAGTAAAAAAATTGCTTAAAATTTTAAGGGACATTTACATATAAGAACTAATTTATGAACTTATATTTCATTAAGTCTTATCTAAGATTTTTTTGAACCTTTAAGTCCCATTAAATTTTTAATAGTCAAAATTGCCCTTTAAATAATGATTGTTCATCATTTATGATTATCTATAAAGAAATATAATGATTTGACATTTATTTTGATTTTCAAAACTTTAAAATATCAACTTTCAAATTGAAAAAACTAAAAAAAAAAAAATTTATGTATTTTTTTGAAAAAATTGAAAAAACTAAATTATTTTTTTGTGCAAAACTAAAAATTTTGTGTCTATAAAAGAGTATGATGATGGAACATTAATGTGCAAAACTGAGGAAAAAAAACTTTAAAAATGAAAAAATTGATAATATTCTCAGTTTTAAAACTGAAAAAAAACTGATAATATTATCAGTTTTATTAGATAGTTAAATCAAACTAATAAGTAGAAAGGCAAAAATATTGAATCTCATACTCTATTTTTTTTTATCAGTTAGTAAAATAATTATCTAGAATATGACTATACAAAATTGATAATGTTATTAATTTTACAAATTGAGAAAAACTGATAATATTCTCAATTTTATTACATAAGACTTATTAATTCAAACATAACATTTGTAAATAGGACTTTTAGGTAATTAATTCAAATTTTAAAGATATTCACTAAAAAAAAAATAAAAAAACAAAAAACTCAATTTCCAGAAAATTGAAACCAAACACAGTAACTGGTATTTTTTTTTTTTTAAAAAAAAAAAAAAACTTATTTTCTTATAGGAAAATTACTTATTTACCCTATTTCTCCTATAAATAATTGTGGAGCATTTCTTAACATAACCATTTACTTTGAGGGTAAAATTGTCTTTTCATAATTATATTGAGATTTAAAAAAAAATTATTTTCTTTTGGGAAAATTACTTATTTATCCAAATCAAACAATTTATTTCCTTTTTAACTTTTTCTTTATTTATTTTAACCAAAGAAAAATATTTATTTGAAGATAAACAAATAAACCCTTAGATTTCCTGCTACCCTAACAGCCAACCTCCTCGTGCATCATGCATTCATCGTTCACCCCTTCGGAAGGAATTTTCATTTTTCTTTGTTCACACAAAGGCAAATTAATGATTACACTCATCCCATCTACACACATTCATTGAAGTTAATTATGTAATCATCATCAAACGGTTCATGGATCATTTGCACAATGCCAACACTTTATTGGCGTGTCTTGTCCATCAAAATCTATATATATATAGACACGTTGATTCTTAAGCATACGATACGACACATGATATACATTTTTAAAAATTGTCTTACCTCAAATACAATTTCAATGGCATGTTCATGTTTTAAGATTTTTATATTTCAAAATTTCTATCAAATTGTGCGATTACAAATACATTTCAGACTAAAGAGACAAATTTTAGTGAAAATTAAGTATCCAGACCGAATAAAGTGAAATAAGTTTAAAAAGTAATTTCACTTTAATGGGAGGCCACTTAGGACTCAAAATAGAGCTTCAAATGAAATATACATTCATAACCATGTTTTCCACTCATACTTTCACTAATCCAACTTTGGGTGAACAATTTTCAACAAGAAATGAGCTACAAGAGAAGCCATAGAAACACACAAGTCATTCTGAAAAATCTAGAAACCCTAGATGTTGATTTGTGATTATGTACCAATTTTAAGCAGAATATAACAATCCCAATCAAACAATCAAAGACAAATCGACACAACGATTTTACGTGAAAAAATCACAATTGGACACCTCCAACTGTGATTAAAAAACCACGAGCAACAGCCACAAAACAATCCACTAAGAAGATTTAAAAGAATTAAACAGGTATACTCTCAATTACCTAGCGAATCCACGCCTAATTGAACCAACCTCTATGTGCCTCTTCCAACCCCGTCTTCACCTCGAAATTGTCTTTACGATGAGCCACTCCAGAATCCACCGAAGCTTCAGGCTCGAATTCTTCAGAATCCACCGAAGAACAACTCTCCCTCTCTCTCTTGTGTATAACAAACAAAACCTTTGATATACTCTTTTTAAACCATGAGTTGAATACTCAATAAAACATTAAAGAAAACTAACAAAATATCCCCAGATATAAACCATAAGAACCAAAAAGAAAATCTGGGGTTGTTTGGGATGACCTAAATAAGTGCACTTTTTGTCTTTTTACGAAAAGATGTGCAAAAAAGTAGAGAGATGATGTGATGAAAAAAAGATAAAAAGATAAAAAGTGTGTACTTATTTAGGATAGTCAAACTTGGCAACCAACTACTTATAGAAAACCAAAGTAATCTTAGTTTTGGAAGAAAACCAATTTCTTAAAGAAATTCAAAGTAATCCTAGTTTTGGAAGAAAACTAATTCCTTATAGAAATCCAAAGTAATCCTAGTTTTGGAAGAAAACCAATTCTTTATAGTTACAACTGAAAAAACTTTTGTCAAATGGAATTGCCAAGAATAAAAACCTAACAATCTCCCCTTTGGCAATGCCGTGACAAAACACACCTAACAAATAAAATCCTAATCACCCCAACCCATTATAGCCAACAAATGCAAACTTCTTTCTCAAGGTCATGATCTGCAAAACAACTATTAGTGCCACAATCTCCAAAACAACTATTAGTCCCACAAGAATATATAAAAAAGCAATAAACATATGACAAGATTATCTTAAAGCATTTGAAGCATGAGATGGAAAACATAAATATATGCGACTTGGAGATTTTAAGAACATGCAACATGAAAAGATGAAAACTAAGACACATGCACCTAACACATGACATGAATACATGAAATCCTAAGACACAAGAAAAACAACTTTCTCTCCCTTTTTGTCATGAATTGACAAAGGAAGCTCAAACAACTAAACTAAAAGCATAAAACATACAAGCAATGATATGATAACGAATAACCAAACTCCCCCTCACTAAAAGCAACCACAAACACTGAAAACAGTGAACAAGAAGAAAACGACAAAAATAATATAGTAGAACAAGTAAGGAATTTCAGAGTTATACCTTAAAACACACAAGATTATCCAAGAAGCACAATTACTTGATAACACAATGTGCACAGTCTGTAGAAGATTCCTCATAAAAGAAAGTGATGCAACATGTGACAAGCATAGATCCCATGATAAAAGTGTGTGTGTGACTCTTAGAGTTCAACAAATACTAGATTCAAATCCTAGTAGTGATATGAAAGCTGGACCTCTGACAAGAGAATCTAAGCACAACTAAGGAAAGTCAAACCACTAGGAATCAAGGGGTATTTTGGTGAGTAAAGGCGGAGGTTCCTCATCAATCAATGAATCCTTTATTTTTTTCCTTTTTTTTTTTTTACATCTTTTTCTTTTCTTTTCTTTCTTTTGCACATATATTTTTTTTTCTTTTGCACATTTTTTTCTTTCTTTTGCACACTCATTGGCGGCTGACACGCTCAAGAGTATGGAAACCGAACCAGAGAAACATGGATATAAAAAGGATAGCCTGGTTGGTGACTCTGAGGTAGCCTTTTCCTCATGGCAAGACTACAAAGAACTGAGGGGAAAGCCATGGAGATGCAAAAAGATGGAAGGTGGTTAAGAGACTCAACATCACCCATGATATGCTAGTATAGGTCAATTCCTCTAGAAAAGCAAAAGATACAATGCCAAAAGTCCATAGAAAAAAAATGATCACTAAGGTGGAAGACTTCGATATTTGCTAATCCAAGAGTGTGTATAGAATGAGACATACTAATCAAAAAACACACACTCCAAAATGAGTAATGACCACAGAAAGCACACATAAATTAACATGTAATAGATATTCTTATCAATTCCAATATGCACCAAGGACTACTCAAAAATTTCAAGCTTGCAAAACCATACAAGAAAATCTTTTTGGATTTTTAATTTTTTTTTCTCTTTTTCTAAACAAAGCAAGACAGAAAACGAACATGCACACATTAAAAGACTCAAAAAGAAAAAAAACACACAGAAACCTAAAAACAAAAACCGAAAAAACAAATTAATACAAGTCAAGTTTTCTCACCCAAACCGCTTTAGTATAAACAAAGTTGTGAGCATTACGGTTCTTGGGTGGTGTCTTGACGTTGTGGTTCCCTTTGCTTTCAATGGGAACCCGTCTCGACTTGGTTTCCAACATCCTATTTTTAGGTCTAGGCAAATACACTCTCCTATGCAACTTATAACAATAAGGGCGAATATGTCCATGCATACCACAATGATGACAAATAAAAACAGGATGTATAGGATGTACCTTCTTTTCTTTTACCTTACCAACTCTAGGAAGTTTGAGAAGTCCATCCTTATGTTGAGTTTTTTGTTTTCCCTTTCCTTGAGTTCTTGTATCATGAGATGTAGATACACTTTGTTTTTGCTCTATCTTACCATCAAATCCAAAGCCAATGCCACTCTTGTCAGAACAAATTTGTTGAGACCCAATGATATTGTCTAAAGTCTTTGATCCTTTGTTCCAAAGACCAATGGTAGCCATAGCACACTTGAGTTCTTCCTCTTTTTTGATGATTAGCTCCTCCAAGGCAACTTGAGACATCTCGAGAGTTTCAATCTTTTCTTCATATGTTGCATAGATTTGCTGTAGCTCATTCTTCTCTATCTCACAAGTCAAGAGTTTTGCACAAAGAGCTTGTTGATCATTAGCTATCTTGATGGCATCAATCCTAGCCTCGGAAATCTCCTTCTTAAGTTTGACATTCTCACTTTCACATGCTTTGAGTTTCGTTGTGAGTTTGTCATTTAATTTGGATAACTTAAGAGACTCCTTATACAACCTTTCATAAGCTTGCTCAAGCTCTTCTTCATCACTCTCCGAGGATTCATCATTAGTGGCATTCTCAACCGGCCTCTTCGGTCGAACCATTGAATTTCCCTCACGAATTGAATCCATTATCACAAATCAAACAAGATCTCGTTCTAAAAGATTTTTTTTAAAAAAAATAGAACGACCCGCTCTGATACCAATTGAAAAATCTAGAAACCCTAAATGTTGATTTGTGATTATGTACCAATTTTAAGCAGAATATAACAATCCCAATCAAACAATCAAAGACAAATCGACATAACGATTTTACGTGGAAAAACCACAATTGGACACCTCCAACTGTGTTTAAAACCACGGGTAACAGCCACAAAACAATCCACTAAGAAGATTTAAAGGAATTACACAGGTATACTCTCAATTACCTAGCGAATCCACACCTAATTGAACCAACCTCTATGTGCCTCTTCCAACCCCGTCTTCACCTCGGAATTGTCTTTACGATGAGCCACTCCAGAATCCACTGAAGCTTCAGGCTCGAATTCTTCAGAATCCACCGAAGAAGAACTCTCTCTCTCTCTCTCTCTTGTGTAAAACAAACAAAACCTTTGATGTACTTTTTTTAAACCATGAGTTGAATACTCAGGCCTCGTTTGGGAAGTGGCTATTTTAGTAGGCTATTTGGCTTTTTGACTATTTTAGTAGGTTATTTTAATTTTGTGTTTGGGAAGTTGGGTTAAATTTTTATTGGAGTTGGTGTATTAAAAAATATGTTGAAAAGATGTTTGTAATTAAAATGACCATTTTGTCCCTACAATTATAATTTTTTAATTTCCGGCTGAGGGGCAAAATGGTAATTGATCTGTTGATGTAATCATTCCGGCTGTGACAGCAGTGCGCAGGCTATTTTTTTTTTGAAAACCAAGAAAAAAGTTGGCTTTTGAGCTGATTTTCAAAATTAGGCTATAATAACCTGATTCTCATCTTCCCAAACAGCGCCTCAATAAAATATCAAAGAAAACTGACAAAATATCCCCAGATATAAACCTTAAGAACTAAAAAGAAGATCTGGAGGAATTAATTTAGTTTTGGGAGAAAACCAATTACTTATAGAAAACCAAAGTAATCCTAGTTTTGGAAGAAAACTAATTTCTTAAAGAAATCCAAAGTAATCCTAGTTTTGAAAGAAAACCAATTCCTTATAGAAATCCAAAGTAATCCTAGTTTTGGAAGAAAACCAATTCTTTATAGTTACAACTGAAAAAAGTTTTGTCAAATGAGATTGTCAATAATAAAAACCTAACTATGTGTAAATCTTGTCATAGGGCTCCAATAGGTCCACATGGGATTAAGCATTAACTAATTAATATGGTTGTGACTAATTAACGCATTGACTTGTTGTGGTCCTGCAACTCAAATGTGTGATAGAATATGATTGCATTTATTATTCTGAATGTTGCCATTAACCTAATTTCATAACTATTTGGACTTTATTCACCAGTATTTTAAAATGGTGCATCAATGAAGTCAAACGATAACATTAAACTTTTTTGAGTTATTTGGTAATAAGTTGAAAAATTATTTAGTAATTCATGAACGTTTGGTTAACGAATGCTCCAAAGACATTGTTTAACAATGTTTAAAATAATTATATCCTTTTCATTGCATGCATTTTTTTTTAATAATCAAATATGTTTATGTGCAGACATTTTAAATTTTTTATCAAGTGCCCTACCATAATAAAATGTACACATTGTGATCTCAACCTTTTAAGAGGAGATTATATGTGTTCACAAATTTTGAATGGCATTATTCTAATTAACGGTGAAGTTAGAATTATTAAATTGGAGAAAACAAATGTTCATATTACATGAAATGTCAATGAAATATTTCTCACTACAACCACTTTATGTTTGGGATTATGTTTGGGATCTTTGTATCTCCTGAAAGAAGAAACAAACACTTTTATGTGAACACTTTTTATGATAGGTGTGTGAGTGATTTTCTGACCACACTGCCAATTCAGTATTCAACTGGGGAGTACTGGCAGAATAGATGATACCTGGCTGACTTGTAACAGAAAGAGAAGATTTCGGCGGTGGTTCGTCCACCTGGGACACTCTGACGATCAAGTCAGTATATCTCTCAAAGATAATCAATAGTGCTAAACTCACTGTTCAGAATATAAATTGCGTACCTTAGACCCATCGGGAGTGCCTTTCTTTTATAGTTAACTCAATTCTTGTCCCAACAGAAGCCTAGCTTCAATGGACTTTAGCTCAGTACTTATCCAGGACTCTTCAATAGATAGAGATAAACTCCCTAAGAGTTTTATCCTTATCCAGGCTGAGTCCCCTCATCATTTTAGGACTCTTGTGCCCTATCCGCTTATCTCGGATTCCGATATCTTCGGAGATAACCTCGGTCTTTTCGAGATCACCTCGGCGTTATGACCAGGACACGTGGCATCTCGGCTGACACGTCAGCGTCACCTTGGCCACGTGTTGGTGTTAGAAAATATATCCCCACAATAGGTATAGAGAAAATTTTGTTTGGGTCTGTTTAGCACCTCCCTAAACACCCCATCCAACAAAATTTTCTCTCAATCTCTTTACACTTATTCTAAAGCACTCCTCTGGTCTAACCGTGTTTTGAATAGTGGTCTTATAACAAAGAACATGAGAGATTCGAACGAGAATCCTACCATAATAATTAGTTAGTGTTCCTATTGTTGTTTCCATTAGTGGAAATTTTGTATTTGGTTCTTAGCGATCTAGTCAAATAAATAGTGTGCTTCTACTTTATGTTTGCAATTTTATGAGTGATGAATCTACAGGAAGGAATCATCTACATTTCTAATCATCTTTGTGTCATTCCAAATGAATCAAATGTATTATGCAAAGGAAATATTTTACCAAAAAATGAAATTAATAATTGCCATATATATAGTTAACTAAAGAATACTTCCCATAAAAAACAAAAAAACTAAAGAATATAATAAGATGCGACGCTTTCAATTGAAGACTTCCGAGATAGGATTCATCCATCAAGCATCATTAATTCTTAAATTCAAGTCGTTGAAAAGAAGTCAAGATCCGGTAATGGTTACCATCCTAAATTAATTACAAGGCGTCGACAACGATAGGTGGAGTTTGTCTGCTGTTTGAGCATGGTTCTTGATCTAATTCTTATTTTGCAACTTAAGAAGAATATTACTTTAAATTTTTTTTTTTCTTCAATTATTGGTGATAAATATAAAGCGAATTCGGATAAGAGACGAACCAGTGCTCATGTATGTGTAAATAGGCCCCATGAAATCGACGTTACATGTGGTCCGAATATTATTTGCGCCAAACTGTCAGTCCTCGTCCCCACTATATAAATTTTTAGATATATACTAAGTGAATTAGGCTGCATTAAATTCCATTTTTAGCATATAATTTTTCAAGTTTGATTCTGAAATATTGGATCTGAAACCATGCCACTATTGTTTCCGATAAGATCAGTTATTTCGTTATTCAACAATGTCGAGTTCAAAATTATTATTATTTTTTTTTCTAAAATTCTTATTGGGTAAAATTCACAATAAATAAGGAGGGTAAATAATACAAATAGTCCATATAGTTTACACGGTGTGTCAATTTGATCATTTTTGTTTCAATTTGCTCGATTTTGCCCATTAATTTAATGGATTGTATCATTTTAGTCCAATAAATAACGGTTGTTAAGTTTGGTGGACGGAAAGTCAAATTATGTGTCAATTTAGTCCCCGTCATTTACACAACGTGTTAATTTGGTCCCTGTCAAAATTGAGCAAATTAAAACAATAGGGACCAAATCGACACATTGTGTAAACTACAGATTGTGTAGACTTTCCGTCCACCAAACTTAATAACCATTATTTATTGGACTAAAATGATACAATATATTAAATTAAGGAGCAAAATCGAACAAATTGAAACAAACAGGGACCAAATTGACACATCGTGTAAGTTACAGGGATCATTTGCATAATTTACCCAAATAAGTATTTTGGATATAAAGAAGAAACACTATAACAAAATGCATCTTTGGCGACAAAAAAAAATTTAGTTGCCAAAAGTTGTGGAATTGGCGACCAATAATTTTTTTAGTCGGCAAAAGTAAAATATTTAGCTACTAATTTTTTTTTAGTTGACGTATATTGATTATTGGCGACTAAAAAAATTTAGTTGCTAAAAATGCCAGAATTGGCGACAAAAAAAAAAAAAAATTTAGTTGCTATATATTGAGTTTTGGCTACTAAAACCATTTAGTCGTTAAATGGAAAATAAAAAATTATTTTTTTATCTTTGGTGACCAAAAGTTTGGTCGCCAAAAACTTGGCCTCCCCTACCTACAACTAATCTTAGCCACTGCCCACACTGATGGCTGCTCTTGAAGACATCGGCGACTCGAGGGAGAAGGCAACGTTCACTAAAGGGGCGGGCATGAGCAGTTCGCGGCACAGTATGCACCTCCGGTTGTTCAATTCCCACCAAATCAAGGAGCTCTCTATGCACTACAACAAGTTGGGTCTTGAATGACGAAATTTTTTTGTCTCGAAAGAGCTAATTTCGTCACTATAGATATTTATGACGAAATATTTTCGTCACAAGTTTCGTCATTGAATGTTTGTCACTAAAAACCATCGTGACGAAAAATAATTTCGTCACCAATGAAATTAGTTCAGTGACGAAATTTTTTGTCACCAATATAACAAGATTTTGTCGCAAAAAATTCTCATTTTCGTCACCAAATAATTATTCAGTACTATATTTATAATTTTAGTTGACGAATAAATTTGTCACAAATGTTGATCATTGATGAGAAAATAATTTCGTCACAGTAAGACGTAAAGGTGACAAAATTTTTCGTCTCCAAAAGTCATACATGGGTGACGAAATATATTTCGTCGCAAATATATTTATATGCATGACGAAATACATTTTGTCACCAAACAACAAAATCAATGAAACTTCTATATTTGCGCTGCAACAAATTTTGTCACAAAAAATATTTATTAATGACGAATAATCACTTTGTCATAATAACAAGTACAAATGACGAAACAAATTCGTCACTAAACCTGTTCCATATTTTATATTTCAATTTCAATTATTATTTCACAAATATCCCTGCTCATATCCCAATAGCCTTTTAATTGTACTAAGAAATCACTAGCTATTATACATCACTCCACAAAAAAAATCAATAAACAATTTATATTATAAATCAAAATTTATCCATCAAACAACTTTAATAATATAAACCATTAAGTAGAACAAAAAAACCACCAAAGCAAATCCCAAAATGAACTAACGTGAAATCCACACAAAAAAAAAAATCAACACTCAATCTTGATTTGCAACTGCAACTAAGTATCAGTTCACGAAACAAAATTCAACAGTTGATCTTCATTTGCAAGTATACTTCCAAGCGTCATCAAAAACCAACCTGCAAAGAAAATAGACAAAGAAAACATATACAATGAAGGCCAGAACCATATTAAAAAAATTAATAATAATAAATTCATATAAAATAAAGTCATGATCATCAACTTGTTGGTATAACAAATAGATATAAAATTCAAGTTGTCAATTGAGTATTTCTAGTAGTTAACTTTGAGTATTTCAGTTGCAAATATTTAAATGCTTCCCTGTATCTGTTCCTTGTTTCCAGTAGTAATGTTTGAGATTGTTCAACAGGCTTCTTTCTTGATGCTCTTCTTATGATTGTGGGTTAACAGATTCAGCAAGCAATAATTGGTCTATAATTTGAATTGAAGAAATAATAAATTTAAAATTTTGCATAGCTTGGGTTTGGGAAATAAATAGAAGAAAACAAATTGTTCTACCCAACCAAGCACTTAACTTGTGAGTGAAAAAGTTGCATATCAAATTCAACAGAAGCACATAAAAAGTTGAAATAGGCTCAATGCAAGACAGGACAGGTAAGTTAGGAAGAAAGATTGAAATAGCGCCTAAAAATTTAGGTTTCCATATTCAACCCCCTCCCCCTTCTAGAACACATTCACACGCAATGTGTGTGCGTGTGAGAGAGAGAGAGTTGTCATTACCTGCCTGTAAAATAGAATGCTTCTTCAACACCATCACCATGCTGCACATCTATATCAATGTATAGAACACGTGGATGATATTTTAGAAGCTCCAAAATCCCCAAAACCAAGTCATTGATGTAACAAAAACCATATGCCTCACACTTCCACCAGCCCAATTTATGGCAATGTCACAAAGCCAGTTGTTCAATCTACGTGCAGCATCTGCCAAAAAATTTCAATCCCTAGTCAAGGAAAACTTAATGCCACTCAAGTTTAAATTACAATACCATTGGATCATAATTTATCTATAGTTCCACCAGCATAAATTTGACAGAACTAAAACAGGTTTTCAAAGGCAGGGCAATCTTCTCCAAGATTATCTGAAAAGGTGAGGTGGACAAACAAAACTTGAAATTATTTGATAGTCAATAAAACTAAATATTAAACCAACATAGCACCAAACTCATCACTTGGTCCTATCCACCCAATTAATAGCACATTAATTCAGAGGCAGTGATGAAAGAACTAAAAATTATCATCAGAATCATAGTGAATAATTATTGCAGTCAGTCACTCAGGTATGGTAATCAGACCCCAATTTAATAATTTCCACACCAGTAATTTGTTACGAAAGATTAGCTACAAGTTATCCACTCAGTCAACTTCCATTTACACCTAAACTTCACCAAGTTCTTAAAGTACATACCTTGATGCAAAATAACTAAGTCATTCTTTCACACAACTATGGAAACAATGTGTTCCCTTATAGATATTGTAACAAGGACACATATGGCAGTTCCCAACATCAAATATTTAACAAATTAACAGAATCAATTAATTTCACACAAAGATTTCACAAAATGAAAAATATATGAGAGATAAAATGTAATGCCCAACCTAATGTTTAACATGAATACTTTTCTATAAATAGAGATCACTGCTTATAGTTGTTAGATCAATAATGTTAACAGATGAGCAATACATTTAAATATGCATAGTTTATCATCGTTGATATTTGACCTTTCTCATACCTGAATTACAGATAGTGCTACAGATATGGAATCTGATTCTAGAAACAAGCTCCCTGTGCTACAAACTGCTGCAGCGCTTGCAGTTTCACCAAATTATATGGAATTAAGGAAGGTGAAATCAAGCAAGCATGTGAGAGCAATGCTATATATATATATATATATAGAGAGAGAGAGAGAGGTGAGAATTGGAAGGTGAAGCGATAAATAATCAGTCGTAAAAAAATAGAGGCAAAAAGTTACTTTCTAGTAGTGATATATATATTTTTTTAACAGATGAAGCTTACCTTCCTAGAGAATTATCTCCATTTCGCTGAAGCTTCCTTAGTCACTGTCTCTAAAGTATACTCAGTTTGTCACTGTTCTGAATTGGAAATTCGTCAAACACCTCTCATCTGAAATAAAAAGAAAACACTATGCTTCTCTGAGTAATGGCTTAATGAAAAACAAAAAGCAAATAATTAATTAGTTCAAGCATCTAAAGAATGCCTAAGAAATTACTTGGAACCCCAAAGACATTAGCATTTGCAACCTGCTAATGTCGAAATAGATGTTTCTCATGGTGATCACCTGCTAGCCATTAATGCAAAATGGACAAACCTTTGAAAAGAAGTTGAGTTCTTTCAAAAAAATCATAAACTAAACTATGCAGCAAGCTGAATAC
Source organism: Camellia japonica (assembly GCA_030407325.1). Lineage (NCBI taxonomy): Eukaryota > Viridiplantae > Streptophyta > Magnoliopsida > Ericales > Theaceae > Camellia > Camellia japonica. Next base: position 8,684,110 of record JAPPVO010000016.1, read on the forward strand.
CTTGATGTAATGCAACTACATGCCAACTTCATTTTATTCCCTTCTCCCCACATTTTCCCCATCCCTTTATATAATATAGACTTACTTTTTCTTTTCTTTTTTGGATCGTTTTTTGATTGTGAACAAAGAAAATTTCATTAAAAAGGGGAAAAAAAAAGAAAAAAAAGAAAGAAAAGAGGATCAAGTACAAGAGGAGGGGGACAAGAAGTACACTGAGAAAAAAGAAAAGGAAAAGAAAATAGACCTTTGCCATTATCACAATACTGATTGCTCAAAAGACAAAGGTTTTCTTCCTTTCTTCCAATATATCCCCACTTCCTCTTTCCTGAAAAATTAGTTGAAAAAGCTGTCACCATCAGGCAAAGGTATTCAATTGATTACCAAGAATGGAATTAATCCCACTAGGCACATCTAGAAGTAAACAAAGTGCCTCCCACTCAAGCTTTTCAAGGACCACGGACTCTAGAAAATTTACTAGGAATTGTAGGAAGATGAGTTCAAGTTCTTATGACATTGGACTTATCATTCCTCATTTGTTCTTCAGTCTCATCATCCATTTCACAGCATAGATTACTTTACCTTCAAAATAAATGGGTAAAAGAAAAACTTTAAATAGTAACAAAACTTGTACATAGAATTTTGCTTGTCATCAAATTGGAAGAGTTCAAATGGAGAACATTCAATGTACTACTTACGATTACTACTATCATATTAAGTAGTTAAAATAGATGTCAACAATTAGTTTATCCTTGATTGACAAATAAGATGATATAGGGACCTATTAGGAGAATACAACAATTAGTTTATCCTTGATTGACAAATGAGATGATATAGAGACCTATTAGGAGAATAATTATAGGAGGCATTAGGAATTGTGGAACACACTTCACTGGGATTGGTGAGACATGAATAATAGAGAAGAACAATAAACAAGAATTATAAATCACACGCACACACAAGAATACAAGATTTATGTGGTTCACCTCAAAATTATGGCTATGTCTATAGTCATTGTGGTTTCACTATGATTAGAAAGAATTACAAACCAGATATAGAGACAGCCACCACCCTCAAACTACATGTACATAGAATTAGGGTCACAAGTGTAGAGATACCAAAATATTTTGCAGTGGAGTGGTTAGTTGTTCAATACTTATCAATATCCACACTACCAATAGGAAGTAGTATAGAGAACCCTGTAATAATAGAAATCAAAGAACATGAAAGCATGCAAATAACTAGGAGTGCAATGACAAATATTAGCTAAAAGAAATTATATATTTTGCAACATCTAATTAACTCGTAAATACAAAATTCATAATTTAAAAAAAGTGGTTCACGTACTAGATTTGTGTAAGTGTCTTGTACCTCCATCAATTTGAAATTATTTTCCCCATTTCCCACTTTTTTGATATCCCCTCATTAAAAAATTTAGAAGATAATATTCCACAAATGTCATATATATGATGCATATTCCTAATACTTGTTTTCTCATTATATTTGTGTTTAACTTTTGTTATATATTCTCTTATTCTATTAATAGTTTTCCACCACATATAATGTTGGCCATGTAAATGATGTATTCTTATTAGAAATATTTCAAGACATTTATAGTGTGGGAGTTGCAATCCGAAGAATTCTTATTATATTTGTGATAAAATGTCAACCTAATTTTAATTAAATTAATTTTAAAACTTAGCAAATTACAGTTACAGTTGTAGTAAGATCATTTTTACTTAGAAAAAAAAAGAAAAAAAAAAAGAGGCTTTAGAGTGGTAGGTTTCAAGATCATCAGCCCTTTTTATTTCCTAATTGAATATGTTCAAGCTTTTACATTCAGCTAATATCTAATTCTAGCATCAAATGCTAAACAAATTCACAAACAGCCTCAATATGCTGAAGCAGAGGACCATCAACCCAGCAACCTTTAATTCAAACCCTCATTCATATCAATTAATAAAGGTGAACCGTCAATACCTTTGCCAGCTAACTATTATCGTGTATAACCAATAAGCGGATTGCTCTAGGACTAGTGATCATCACCTTCAATTTAAGAAATTGAAATAAACCAAACAAATTAAGAGAACCCCAAATGTGAAAGTACCTCAGAAATCCAGAGAATGAAGCAGAAGGTGTTCGCGAAGAGGAGCGCCGGTTCAGAAACATGGGATCCAATGGATATAGGAGGGAGGAAGAGAGAGAGGGAAAGAGAAGGTCAGAGGCTAATTTATCAAACCTCGTCGCAGGCACCCAGATTTCACAGCCGCCTCCTCTCGTCGTCGCAGACCCCGTCAGTCCGCCGTCAACCTCCGTTCGCCATTGCCCTCTGATTTTGCTCAACCTTCACCGCTCTCTATTTGACGGGTTAGGGTTCAAGACAATGAGAGAGTGGAAAAGAGGGGTAAACAGTGTTGATTGGTATTTCCTTTGTATGTATCAGAGAAATAATAAATAAATAAAATTAGGTGGTAAATATTCCCCTCAAAATTTTTTGATCACACTTATTTAAAAGTTGTGATTAAAAAAATTACATATAATCACACTTATTTAGAAGGTGAGATTAAAAAATATATATATATATATATATATATATAATCACACTTAATTAAAAAGTGACATAAAAATAAATATTATCACACTCAATCAAATTAAGTGTGATTAAAATATCAATCTAATTTTTTTATCACACTTCTAATAAAAGTGAGATATTTTCATTTTGTTAAAGTGTGATCTTTAACTGTTTTTGTAGTAGTGATTCCTCATTAATAATTTTTTAATTGTCGAAAAAAAAATTCTCACCAAAACTTTCAAAATTTTTGGTGAGGAAACTTATTTTTTTTCTCACCTAAAAGTAAGTATTTATTGACGAAAATAAATTTCGTCACCTATTATTTTTCTTTTTTTATTATACGTGACAATATTTATAATTCCTCATGGATTATTCTTATTTAGTGACGAAATTTGTTTTCTTCACTAATTTTCGTCACCATACCAAAACAGAGAATAAGAGAAAGAGACACCAGAAAAAGAGCAAAGAAAAACCATGTACCAAATCATCGAGCGAAGAAGATGTTGCGGTTACCGGCAAGGCTACTACTGGCGGTGACGATCGGCAAGACTAATAGAGGCAACGATGGCAATCGACGTAGTGGAGGAGCAAGAGGTAAGAAAAATTAATACCCTATTTTGAGAGAGAGAGAGAGAGAGAGATGATAAACAGAAAAAGGGTAAAAAAAATTAATACCCTTTTTTTTTTTTTTATTGCTGCTCAATATATCAAAAATTTTCCACCAAAATTGGTGACAATATTATTTCCTCACCAAAAGATATAAGAAATATTAAAATGTTTTGGTGACGAAAATATATTCAACACAAATAATTTTATAATTAGTGACAAATTTTTTTGTCACCAAAAGTCTCAAAATTTTGGCGTCACCCAAAAAAAATAGCGGGAAAATTTTTGGTGACGAAACTAAATTTTTCCTCACTTAAAATGAAGTATTTATTGACGAAAATAAATTTTGTCACCTATCATTTTTATTTTTTTATTATATGTGACAAAATTTATAAATTCCTCAAAAATTATTTTCATTTAGTGACGAATTTTATTTTCTTCACTAGTTTTCGTCACCATAGGTTACTTTTGTTGTAGTGATGTTCCCACGGCCGCTGGGGTACTTCCGAATGCACTTCCAGCGTATACCTCAACTCCAGGTCTCTCGTGACTATCCGGCTAAGGCAGTCGGTACTCGCGGGCTGGGCTCCTGCTGTTAGGTCTAGGGCAAAGGTGAGACCTATACTAAGGCTAGCTATCTTAGGCTCCTTTTGGTTGTGTTTTGAAAATATAATTCTACACCTACATTTGAATATCATGTTTGATAGGAGTTTTGGAATCAGTTTTCCAAAACTCTGCAGAGAACTCTGTCTCAGGCGCGCTTTTCAGAATTTTTTTTTTTTTGCAAATTTTGCCTAACCAGTCGTTCGGCCGGTTGACCGGAATAGTGAATTTTTTTTTTTTGATATGTTAATTTTTATATAATCGAAAAAAACATTTTCTGAATTTTTAAAATTTTTTTATGTGCTTTAAAATAATTTTGAGTTGTATGTTTGGTTATGAGTTGTAAATTTTTATATTAAACATCAAATGTTACATCAACAATTCCCTACTCAAATCAAAACTCTTTTCAAAACTATTTTCAAATCTCTTTACCAAACAAATTTTTCACACTCAAATCATAATTCCAAACCTCACAAACTTAAAATACAACTCATACTTTCAAATCATAATTACAAAACTCTACCAAACGCAACCTTATTTTCAGCGACTAAAACATATTTTAGTCGTCGTATATTGAGTTTTGGCTACTAAAACCGTTTAGTCGCCGAATGGAAAATAAAAAATTATTTTTTATCTTTGGCGACCAAAAGTTTGGTCGCCAAAAACTTATTTTTAGTGACACAAACAAATTTTAGTTGCTGTATATTGAGTTTTGGCTACTAAAACTATTTAGTCACCGAATGGAAAATAAAAAAATTATTATTTATCTTTGGCGACCAAAGTTTGGTCCCCAAAAACTTATTTTCAGTGACCAAAAAATATTTTAGTCGCCAAAAAACTAAAATATTCGAAGGCATACATTTCAAATTTTGAAGGGATTTATAAAATTAATTGGCGACTAAAAAAATTTAGTCGCTAATGGTGTAATATATATATATATATATATGGTTTCTAAACCACAAGTCAGCGCCTCTCTCTCTCTCTCTCTCTCTCTCTCTCTCTCTCTCTCTCTCTCTTCTTCAATGTCTCTCTCTGCCTCTGCCTCTACCTATCTGTTGCTCTTCTCCCCTCCCTTTCTCACCGCCGTTTCACCAGCCGTGCCTCCGCCGCTCCTCCTCGCGGTCGCCGGCAACTGGAGCATCGATTCACCTAGATTTGCCCTATTTTCTTAGACATCACAACTATTCTCAGTTCAAAACTCCAAACCCTAACCTACAGTTTCAAATTTGACTCTCCCCAATTCTCTCTCTCTCTCTCTCTATATACATATAGGTAGGTGTGTATATATATGTATATATATTATATTTGTGGTGGGTACGGTACATAATTAAGGGATTTTTTTTGAACCCACCAACACCCTCCAACGCCCTAAAATGGCATCAGAGATCGAAGAAGAACCCACCCCTTCCTTTCCTGCTACTGTTGCTACGCCACCGTTTTCATTTCCATCTGTACCTCATGGCTTTATGTAGAAATTCAAGCTCTATAAGACTCAATCGGTACCCAAATCTTCCTCTCCCTCTTCTTATTTTGATGTTTCCATCTCTTGACTTGCCTACTTACTACTGCCACTACAGGAAAAAGCACATTCGGCGACCAAATTTCACGACTAAAAAAAATTTGGTTGCTGAAAGTATAGCTTTCCGCAACTAAAATAGCATTAGTTGCCCAAAGTACACGCTTTTGGATACTAAATCATACTTGTCACCAAAAGACTACAATTGTTGACTAAAAAGTAAGCTTGGTCGCTGACTATATAGGTTTTAGCGACTAAAAAAATATTAGTAGCCAAAAGTAAAGTTTTTTGGGACTAAAAAATTTGTGTAGCCAAAAGTCTACAATTGGCGACTAAAAAATAGGTTTAGTCGCCAAAAGTGGTCATTTTTAGCATGGGAGAGCAAAAATTCTAAGGCGGAAATTAATTTTTTTGGCGACCAAAATTTTGGTAGCTGAAAGTGTATATTCGGCGACAAAATCTGACTTTGGTCGGCAAAAGTTAATTTTTTTAGCAACTAAAATTATTTTGGTCGTGGAAATAAACCAATTGGCAACCAAAACAAAATAATAGTCGTCAAAAGTTAATTTTTTTATTTTTATTGCTACTAAATAGTTTATTTTACATAATTTTGTTTATACATATACTTTTATATTAATATGGGTGTATATACTATAAATAATATATGTCTCATATATAATCACATAGTGGCGTAGTGGGATGAGTGGTGCATAAGCTTTATGGTGTGGGAGCTTTGTGGTTCAAGTCTCTACAAGAGCAGACCAAAAAGGTTTTACAATTTAGATACCTTTTAGCAACTAAATATTTAGTCGTTGAAACTCATCAATTCCCAATAAAAAAATATTTTTAATGTTTGAAAAAAAATTTGGTGACCAATATTTTAGTCGCCAAAGGTAAAAAAAAAATGATAATTAATGTTTCAAAAAAATATTTAGTTGGCAAATATGTTCTTTTTCGCGACTAAATAATGTTTTAGTCGCAAATTACTTTTGCCGACCAAATTGGCAACTAAAAAAATTGGTCGTAGAAGACTTTTGCCAACTAAAAACAGACTTTTGCCAACTAAATTTTTAGTCGGCAAAAGCGTAATTTCCTGTAGTGTGCTTTGATCCAAAATGGAATCTTGGAAATATTTTTTGGATTTGGTGCTATAAATGTCCCCATTTTTTTTTTTTTGGGTATTATTTTTTTTAAGCTTAAAATGACTCAATTTTTTTTTTTTTAAAGCTTAAATGTCCCCCTGTTTGGATCCATTGTTTTTAGTTTTTCTTTGATTGGTTAGGCATTTGGATGTGCACTGGAATTGAACCAATTCTAGGTATTCTACTTTTACATAAAATTGATGTCAGGCATGTGATTGATTGAATTGGGTTGATCATATTTTTGTAAATGCTCAACTTAAATTTTAGTATTTTTTTCCCTGGCTCTGTAATAAACATTCATATAGGCCAAACAAATAATTTTATTGAATAAGTGGTAATGATGTTCCATCTATTTTCATGGTGTTGGTTATGTGGTCTTTCTCTATGTCTTGAAACTTACTATTAAATTAACAAGTAGTCTAAAGACATAAAATCGAATAGAAAACAAAACACACGAAATTATTATATACATATTGTTTTGTTTTTATACTTGTTATAGGTTGCGTGGGATATATACAGGTTATGGACAAATTAATTAAAATAAATAAAAAAAACATAAAATGATGAGGTTGACTTCTTCCTGAATGGACTTTTTCCTCATTGTCACAGTTTAAGTTCAGTTGTATGTTATTGTTAGAAATCCTGGCATGGCCATTGATGAGGTGGACATGCATGGTTTCTTTCTTTTATTGGAAATAAGGCAGTCCTTTGAATGAAAAATAAGTTTCTTTTCTATATTGAATTTGTGATAGCATGGTGCATGAAATTTTGTAGGAGGGCCTACTGGTGAGACCTGTGGAGTCCTAAATCTTACGTGATCACAAATTATTTTTTGTAAGATGTTTGACTAAATGTAGTTCATTGATGCCTAGGTTCTACATGATCACAACTGTACTCTTTTATTTGCTTATAGATTCTTCATTGTTAAGTTTTATAGGTCATCAGCCTTATATTTCTAAGTTTGTTGATGTCATTTATCAAAATGTTTATTATAGTTGCCAATTGTTCTGTGTTCAGAAGTTCCGATATTGATAACTACTTTTGACTTGTTGAACTGTTTGTCAAATTGAATGTTTCAATTTTGTCAAATTTTCCCGCATTGTGTTTGAATAGAAAATGTGATTGACGCAAGCTTGATAAAAGAATTTCTGATCTTGGAGCAATAACAATAACTGAAAGAGGTCTGGGAGATGATTAGAGCACCCCTTAGGGTAAGATTAACTTAGATCCTTGAGTATTTGACAAGATTATATCCTAAAACCCTTTAACTCTATCAGCCAATATGGGGTGCAGTGCATTGCAATATTCATCTAATTGGTTAGTTTCTTAAGCTGAACATATAATCTTTAATTAAGATTTGACAAATAGTTGATTGCAGTTACTTCTTATACCATATGGTATGGCTGTTTTCTACTAAATCACACATTGTAAAAAACTTTGGTACTGTTTAAGCTTTAAACTCTTGAGTTTTGGAAATGTTTTTATTGAAATTGTGGTTGATTTGATTCATTTAATAGCTGGTCAACACTGAAGACATTCTCTTCTTTGCTTTTCTATGTGTTTAGTATTAGTTATTATTAAACTTTTTGAAAATAGATACTGTTAGACTTTAACTATTTCAATCTTGAAAAATGTTTATCATCACAAAAAGCAATAGCCGTAGTGAATTATGGATAATTTCACTGAAAATGGGTTAACATATATACACAATTCAGAAAAAAGCCAAAATGATTGAAAGGTGTTGATTATGATGTTTAGCTTTGTTGGCATTAATTGTGGGCATCTTAAGAGTCACAATCGTACCATAAGTGTTGATATCTCAGTTTCAGTTCAAGCTCCAGCAGCAACAGCTTTAGCTCATGCTTCAGTTCAACCTCATACATCTCATATATCTACAACAGATCAAAGAGTTCAAGGAGTTAAGCTGATGCCTCATTATGACATTCCTATGCTGCTGTCTTATGAGAATATCTCCTCAGTTAGTTAGATAGTTAGAGTTGGTTAGCATAGTTAGTTAGCCTTTTCTTGTATATATAGAGGAAATAATGATATGTGTAAGATTGTGAAATGAGTTTATGATATATGACTGATTTATGTTTTTCATCATGGTATCAAAGCATTGATGCTCTCACGAGATCCTAATCCATGGCAATTTCATCTTCTCTGTCTTCATCTGTTTTGTCTTCTTCACTTCCTTCAAATTTAACTCCGTTAATCTCCAATCTTTCATCATTTGTCAATGTAAAGCTTGATGGATCAAACTTTATCATATGGAAAAATCAATTGTCCAATATTCTCAGAGCTACTAATCTTCTCGGTTTTGTTGATGGTTCAACACCATGTCCTTCTCTCACAATTACAGATTCAACAAAAACATAGGTGCCTAATCCAGATCATCTTCAATGGCATATGATTGATGCTCATCTATTGAGCTGTATCACTGCTACGCTTACACAACCAATCTACTCTAATGTGCTTTAATTCCAACATTGCTCTGAGATCTGGTCTTCTCTTCACAAGAGATTTATATCTCTTTCTCGATCTCATATCCATCAATTAAAGAACAAGTTGAATCTTGTTTCTAAGAAATCTGATACATGAAGGAGTATCTCTCAAAGATCAAGGCCTTAGTCAGTCAGTTAACACTTGCTTCAATAATTGTTGAAGATGAAGATTTGGTGTTAATCACTTTGAATGGTTTGCGATCTGAATATGATGTTGTCACCACATCAATTTGTACTTGATCTGGCACTATAACTATGGATGATCTATCATCTCTGCTGTGTTTTGAGACAATCCATTTGGAAGCTAAGCATAAGAAGGTTGCAGAACCAACTGTTGTTTTCTCTTCTATTAAAGGATCTGCTAATTCTACTTCACGTGCACCTACTTTCACTTATTTTAGAGGAACATCTTCCTATAGAGGCAGTAGAGGAGGTCGAAATTCAGGATCATATAGAGGCAATGGCCGATACTACAGCAACAACAGAGGCAGAGGAAGAAATTTCAATTAGGTTTATTTTATTTCAGGTTGTCAAATTTGTGGAGGACTAAGTCATTTTGCACTCGATTGTTGGCATCACATGGATCCTCAATATCAATCATCATCACATACTTCTACTCATTCTCTATCCTCCTAATTCTCTTCTTCTTAACAACCTAGAGCTCTTCTTGCTTCTTCTTTACCTGGTTCTAGTGCTTCTTCCTCACATCTATCTTAGGCTTCTTCAGATTTTCAGTCTAGTCCTTGGTATTTAGACTCTGTAGCTACAGACCACATTACTAATGATCTGAGTCATCTCAGTAGCTATCAAGCTTATCTAGGTTCATATCATATTACCATAGGTGATAGAACTTATATTCCAATTCAGAATATTAGTAAAGGTCTCCTTCCTACACCTTATTATTCTTTCAAACTTAATAATGTTCTTCATGCTAATTCTATGTCTTCTAATCTTGTTTCTGTTCAAAAGTTAGCTCAGGATAATAATTGTATCATTAGTTTTGATGAAGCCAAGTTTGTGATTCAGGACAAAGTTACGAAGAACATTCTTCACCAAGGATCTAATTTCAATGGCTTATATCATTTTCTTCCATCAGTCACTCACACATCTTTATCTGTTGCCTCTGCTGCTCAAAATACAGTACCACTCATATCTGCTCCTACTCCTGCACCAGATTCTTTTGTTACTAATTCTTTACTTACTTTTAGTATTGTATAGGATAATAGACTAGGTCATCCTAGTAGTTTGAAATTTCAGTATCTTGTTTCTCATTTGCAACTTACTGCCAATAAGTCTGTCATTTTACTTGATTGTATTGACTGCTATGTTGCTAAGAGTCATGGACTTCCTTTTCAATTGTCTAATTCATCTGTTAATAAACCTCTTTCATTGATACATAGTGATGTTTGGGGTCCATTTGACTCTACCTCTGGCTTCAAATATTATGTTCTCTTTGTGGATGACTTTAGCAAATTTACATTGCTGTATCTTTTAGCTTATAAAAGTGAAGTGTATGATAAGTTTCTTGAGTTTAAAGCTTATGCTGAAAACCAATTCTCTACTTCACCTAAGATTCTTAGAACTGATGGTGGCATTGAATACTGTAATAATAAAATGAAAGCTTTTACCATAGCTCAAGTTGTTGTGCATCAACATTCTTGCCCATATACACCACCATAAAATGGTGTGGCTGAGAGAAAACATCGACATCTCACTGAAGTTGCTATAGCCCTGTTACATCATTCTTCAATTCCTCTTCATTTTTGGTTTGATGCTCTTGCTTGTGCTACTTATCTGGTTAACAGATTGCCTTCTTCTAAGCTAGGTCACAAAACTCTTTTTGAAGTTTTGTTTCATCATCTTCTAGATTTTTCATTTCTAAGAACCTTTGGTTGTCAGTGTTTTCCTTGGTTAAAACCCTATACCTCTATTAAGTTGCAGCCTAAATCTATTGAATGTGTGTTTTTAGGCTATCATCTTTTTGCTAAAGGTTATAGATGTCTTGATCCAATTTCTGGTAAAATTTACTTATCAAGACATGTTGTGTTTAATGAGCATGTGTTCTTTTTTTCTGTGTCCACACCTACTTCTACTTCTTTTCCATCTGTTTCTTCTGTACCTCAAATTCAGTCATTTTTCTAGTCTTCTCCAGTTTCTTCTTCTTCTCCTTCAGCTGCCAATCTTTCTTTTTCACCATCTGCTATTTCCTCTCCAGCTAAGTCAGTCTCTTTGCCTCTGGTTTCTCCTCTTCTTCAACTTGGTCTCTTGTTTCTCTTCTTCCTGGCAAAACTACTATAGGTTGTAAATGGTTGTTTAGAATCAAGAGGAACTCTAATGGCACTATTGCTAGGTATAAGGTAAGGTTGGTTGCTAAGGGATATCTCTAATAAGAAAGCATTGACTACCAAGAAACATTTAGCCCAGTGGCTAAGCTTTCCATTATTCGTATTCTCTTATGCATTGCTTTACATCATAAGTGGCTTATCAAACATTTAGACATATCTAATGCCTTTCTTCATGGTGTGCTTGAAGAGAAAGTTTATATGTTACAACCTCCAGGGTTTAAGACCTCTTCTTAGTCTAGTTATGTTCGTAAGCTTCACTAGGCTTTGTATGGACTTAAGCAAGCTCCAAGAGCCTCGTACTTTACCTTTTCCTCCCTCCTAATTTCTCAAGGGTTTGTCAACAGCAAGTGTGATTCTTCTCTGTTTATTCAAAAGACATCATCTACCTTTACTGCACTTCTAGTGTATATAGATGACATCTTAATAATTGGCAATGATACTAAGCATATTCAGACTCTTGTTACTCAAATGCACCAAGTGTTTTCCATGAAAGAACTTGGTCCCATGTCTTATTTTCTAGGTATATCTGTTGAGCCCTTAGCCTCTGGTTATGTTTTATCTCAACCTAAATATGCTCAAGACATTCTTCATAAAGTTGGGATGCTGGATTGTAAACCTTGCTCTTCTCCCATTGCTGTCAAGCCTGCTGTGACTCATACTTCTGATAATCTTTTTGCGAATCCAACTCTATATCAAAGTGTGGTTGGTGTTTTGCAATAGTTGACAATCACTAGGCTTGACTTGTCCTTTGCAGAGTATCAGTTATGTTAACATATGCAGGCACCTACTAATGCTTATTTTTCTACAGTCAAAAGGGTTCTTCGATTTGTTAAGGGTACTTTTCATCATGGCCTCACCTACACTCCTAGTTCTTTTGACCTTCATGCTTATTCAGACTCTAACTTGGCTGGGGATGTCCTTAACAGAAAGTCTACCTTAGGTTCTTGTGTGTTTCTAGGGACTAATCTCATTTCTTGGTCTGCCAAGAAACAAGCTACCGTCCCTCGATCCTCCACTAAAGCTGAGTACAGGTCTTTGGCTCATACTGCTGCAGAACTTGCTTGGCTTGGCATGTTTCTCCATGATTTTTGTATTGCTTCTCCTATTGTGCCACTGCTCTGGTGTGATAATGTTTCTATCATTGCTCTGGCTTATAATCTTGTCTTTCATTCTAGATCCAAACACATTGAGGTCGATTGTCATTTTGTGCGTGATCAAATTCTTGCCAAACAGCTTGTTTTGCATTATGTTCCTATTATTGATCAGCTTGTTGATATATTCACCAAGCTCTTGTCTGTCTCTCGATTTTCCTATCTTAAGGCCAAGCTTATGGAGGTTTCTCATTTTCTTCGCTTGAGGGGGAATGTTGACATCTCAGTTCCAGTTCAAGCTCCAGCAGCAACAGCTTTAGCTCATGCTTCAATTCAACCTCATGCTTCAGTTCAACCTCATACGTCTCATATATCTGCAACAGATCAAAGAGTTCAAGGAACTAAGCTGAGGCCTCATTATGACATTCCTGTGCTGCTGTCTCATGAGAATATCTCCTCAGTTAGTTAGACAGTTTGTTAGATAGTTAGAGTTGGTTAGCATAGTTAGTTAGCCTCTTCTTGTATATATAGAGGAGAGAATGATATGTGTAAGATTGTGAAATGAGTTTATGATATATGACTGGTTTATGTTTTTCATTAATAAGATCCATATATATATGCATGTACTTCCTATTGTTTGCATTATTAATTGGACTGATTGTTTGATTCAGGGCAATGTTTCAGTTAAATCAAAATTCAAAGTTATTTGCTTTATTTAACTAAACCTTTTGTTTGTATTTTTCTTTCTCAGGGCCTTCAAGTAAGTTAGCATATGCTTGACTTGTTAATTACCCTCAGTTCTTGAGAATAGGAAAATATATCCACCCATCATGTTCAATGTCTCCTCTTTCACTCAGACCTGAAGAAAGGAGATCTTGTGGTTTGATGGTCCTAAAATGACATTCTATCTAAATTCTTATTTCTCATGCTTGATAGTGTTTTGTCTTTTTCTACTAGATATCATTTAAGGGCTTTCCAGTATGAAATTGGTCTTGCATTTTTGGTACTAATGGATGCAAATATTTTTTGTAGATGGCTTTTGGCATGGATTTGTGGATATTCTATTTTTCTATACGGAGGATAATTTACACTTTTGTATAATCTAATTTTTTTTTTTTTGTGTACGGAGGACATGTTTTGGTATGATTCTTTATTTTTGTATGGAATTATTATTTTAGGTTGGAATATACTTAGTTTGTATGAAATTTGACATTAAAAGGTATTCCTTTTTGGATAGTTGGAAGTGAAATGGATGCAAATTGCGGAATGGTTGATGATATATGTATTATTTTATTTATACACATGGTATAGGTTGCATAGAATATGTACAGGTGGTGGACAAAATAATTTAAAAAAAATAAAATCATGTTTTTTAGCGACTAAACAATTGGTAGTAAAAAAAGAAGTAAATATTTTTAGCGACTAAATAGTTAGTAGCTATAAAAAAAAGCAGACTTCAGTAGCTAAAAAAAAAAATTGAAAAAAAAAAATTGGCTACTAAAACTTTAGTAGCCAAAAATAAAATCAAACTTTAAGCAACTAAAATATTTAGTAGCTAAAAAAAAATAAGATGAACAACGAAAACTTTTTGGCGACTAAAACTTTAGTTGCCCTAAATAATTTTAGTTTTTGGCGACAAAAGTTTTTAGTCATTGAAAATGCGATATTAATTTTTTTGAAAAGGTTTTGGCGACTAAAAAATTAGTCAGCAATTGATGACTTTCGGCGACTAAATTCATTTTAGTCGTCAAAACCTTTCCCGACAATTGTTCAACGACTAATCTAGCGAGCAAAAAAATTAGTTGCTAAAAAGTTTCGGCAACTAAAAATTGACTTTTGGCGATTGAAAACTTAGTCGCCAAAAGTGCATTATGTTGTTGTGAAAGAGGGGATAGCAGGTCACAGGCAGAGCCATCGGAAAGAGAAGAATTAATCATCTGTTAGGAGAAAAAAAAAATAATCTTGTTATGATATGATTGTTACATGTTACAACTAAGTGAACATAATTGAATAATGAAATCAACTAAGTGAACATAATTGAACAATGAAATCTCTTCTGGCAGCTGAATTTTATGTGGCTAAATTTAGCTCTACCATATAGATTGATGGATTGTATTCATTTCAAATAAAAAAAAAAAAAAATGCTCCAATTTTTATTTTTGTAGTTAAATATAATTAAAACCACATATAGCCTAGTCATGTGGGCTAAGGCAGTAGTTCACATGGTCTACACCAATAAAACCCTTAATTATATTGCATGTTGTATCTTACACATCAAACTGTAAGTAATGCAGATTTTATTATCAATATTATCATATGAGTTATATATATAATTGAGAGAGAGAGAGAGAGAGAGAGAGAGAGAGAGAGTGTGTGTGTGTGTGTGTTGTTTGTGTTGTGTAGTCTAGGTGATAATAGTTGATTTAACGTTTCAATTATTATAATAACGGCAAAGCAAAACAAATATATGCAAAAAATATAATATTGCTGTGCTTTTTTTGAAATCAAAATTACGTGATAAAATTGTTACGAAAATGAGTTGTGTGATTTATATAATAGAATAGATGTGTTTAATTTAATTATAGTAGATATCAGACATAGTTTAATTAACATAAAAAAAAGACTAAAAGACATCGAAAACATGTCTGTTTAGTTGTGTCTTCATTTTTTATTTTTACTTTTTGGATTATAGAGAATATTTTTTAGTATCATGTTTTCAAAAATTATTTTTGAGAAAATTTAATGAAAACATTTTTCATACAAAATTATAAAAAAATATGAAATTCATGAACATTTTATTATTTTAATTACTGAAAACATGATTAAAAAAAATTAAATTAAATTCAACCAAACAATTTGTAAAACTCCTTTCCATCTTACCATATTTCTAGAGGGAATATGTGTGTTTTTGTAATGAATGGAATGACATTAGTGCAACTTACATAGATTGACATTAGAATGATCCCATCAATCCATGCCCAAACCATCAATGGTAGGTCCAAGATATCCCTTATATCAACCACATGTGAATGGCAGTGCACTAAAGTATACTCTTCCATACCTAAATAATTTTCAGTTTTTATATATATTATTAACAATAGGCCAGCATCAGCATGACGATTGATGCGCCTTGTTTGGTATAAATCAATTAAACTAAGTTTGGAGATAATCATTGTAAGAAGTAGAGTTATTAATACGAGAACAAGTAGATAGTTACAAATCGCTGAGTGGAAAGAAAAGGTGAAACTTGTGGGCTTCCATATCTTGAAAAGCTTGCTTTGGTTTATTAGAAGAAAAATCACTCATATGATGGTTTGTATGAGTAAAGAGAGAGAGAGAGAGAGAGAGAGAGAGAGAGAAAAAAAAAAAAAACTATAGTGCAAGGCTTGTTCTTGCTCTTTAACATGCCACTTTTTTTTTTTTTTTTGGTTCCTTATTTTTATCTCCTCTTTGGAATCTACTTTTGATGGGTGGGGGTATCTAGAAATCTAGGGCATGATTTCATTTCTAAGTCACCAAATTAAAAATCCGCTAATGTTGTGTAATAATAATAAAAAAAAAGTGTAGACCAAATTAATTTTAAATACGACTCACATTATATTAAATTTGAATTTATAGTATACATTTTATTTTTTATTCTAAATTATTAAATTGTGTGAGGACAATTAATTAGATTAGTTCAGTTAGTCATTCTTGTATTATCTTGTCTAAGAGAGTTAGGGGTCAATCTTTGTAAAAAAATAAATATAAATAATAATTATTTCTCTCCTATCGTGAAATTATATTTTATTATTTATATATTTTCATTACAAAATATTTATTGGTGGTTATTAGGTTTGAATTGTTTGTCCATATTGATGTAATTCTTCTCCTATTTGTGTAAGGACACATGATGCATAAAAAGATGTCCTTCATCTTAT
The DNA here is from genome assembly GCA_030407325.1 of Camellia japonica. Taxonomy (NCBI): domain Eukaryota; kingdom Viridiplantae; phylum Streptophyta; class Magnoliopsida; order Ericales; family Theaceae; genus Camellia; species Camellia japonica. Next base: position 8,700,406 of record JAPPVO010000016.1, read on the forward strand.
GTTCTTTTCTAGCACCTTGATTAAAGAGAATGTATTTGATTAGTAGGGCTAACATAGGATGCTGTTTGGCCCATAAATATATATTTTAAGAAACTGTGGTAATATATTTCAGACTCTAGCAGGAAATTATGAAAGGCAATCAAAATGTCCTTATAAAGAGTATGTGCTTTGATGCTTCATGAAAATTGGTTCTTCTCAATTGGACCCTTACTGCAATGCTTACAATCATGAGAAATGCTTGTGTAAAAAATCAATGCAATTATTCATTAGTTTTAGAATATTATAATGACATTATTTATATGGTGTTCTAAACTTATTACGTAGTAAAAATTTTTATGAGTAGAACATATTAACTCACCTTTATTAAGTAGTTCAGAGACAAATAAAAACTAACTTATTGTGTATTGTAGTGTCTTATTGGACATGAGTATTATATAAAAAATACCACAAGATAATATTCCAAAAATATACAATAAATTTTCAACCAGGACACTTTCTTAAAAATCGTTACTAGCTAGATGCTACTAAATTATATTTTTCTTGTAGTGAGATGTTGAAATAAATTTTAGAGTTTTATTCATTTTGATAATTTGACATAAGATTAAAATGGTGTTAAAAAAAATTATGAATAGTATGGCATCCAACAAATTTTATGGAGTGCATTTAGAGCGTTCTCATACATGTGCATGCAGTTTGTAAGAGGAAAATAGTAAAAAATAAAAAAAGTCAAGATTCTCTCTAGGATTGGATAGTGTTCCTGAGGCCAAATTGTAACTTATTTTAATGATTTGAATTAGTTTTTGTTGTGTATATTAGTTACAAAAAAAAGATTAGGTTGTTTTGATAATTTGTTTAATTTGTCACCAAAAAACAAGAGATTAATTTTAAGAATACACTACCCGTTCATTTTTTTTATATAAACACAATAAATTTAATATGTTACAATTATTATATTAACTTAATTTTTCTATGAATAATATACGCGTAAGAATTTACAAAATGAATAAATTAAATTATCAAAATGAGATGTATGATATAGATGATATAGACCTGAACAATATCTCTAGTGTAGATCATAGACGGGGTGGAAGTCCATCCCAAAATGAAATTATATTGATTCAAACTGAAAGTTTAGCAAGGCAATACAACAGTACATACGACAAGTAAAAGGAAAAATCATTATTCAGTAGTAATTACATATTTAATTATTTAAAAAAAAATCCTTTTTTATAGGTACATTGGAAGATTACTATGGAAAGAGATCATCATAGAATCGGACTGCCAAGTTGCTGTGGACTTGGTTAATGAAGGAATCCTTAAGATGTGTTTGGTTAGGGGATTTAGAAAAAGATTTAGAAAGAGAAAGAGAAAGAGAAAAAGTGTGTGAAACTAAGTGAAATGTATGTATATTTTATTCACATTTCACATATCTTTTCATTTCCCTTTCTAAATTTATTTTTAAATCCCTCAACCAAATACAGTGTTAAGATTCATCCCACGTAACTCTAGTGGAAGACTCAAAATTTTGCTTCAAATGATCAACTGCCAGCTCAAACGAGGGACGAAACTACATAAGGTTCAAAGGCATGCGTTCCTCTCATTTTTTGAAAATTATATTTTTATTTTTAATTTGAAAAAGTTTTTTTATTTAATTCCTTTTTAATTTTTAAATATGTTTCAAAATGTTTATATATTATATTTCCTTTCTCTTTCTTTTCAATAAATTTCTTATAATTTATTATTATAAATGTTTAATTTTATCAAAATATTCTCTTGTAATTATTTTTATCTCTTTCATTTTTCTTTTATTTTTCTCCACATCTATCTTCTTCTTTTTTTTTCTTATTTTTTTTGTATGCGTATTATTACAATTTAAATTGTGATTATCATCATATTTAGTAACTTAAATATTAAATATAAAAAGAATTGGTTAATTAAAACATATTTAAGACATATAATTTTGATATCACGTTGATCTTTGGTCATTCTATCACCAGATGAAAATTAGATTAGGTTAAATTTTATAATTGATATTATTAAAGATTAATGGTGTCTCATATGAATTAAAATTCTGACATATTCCAAGAAAAGCCAAGCAGGGTGTTGATGTCATGGCCACGATGGGAGTGGAACAAAGCGAAGATCTGGTGGTGCTAGAAGATCCACCAGCCTTGCCTTGCAGATATATTTTAGGTTATGTGTATGAGAGACACTAACCTCTCTTTTCTTTCCAATGTACCTAAAAAAAAAATTTTTAAAAATAATTAAATATTAATAAAAAATTATAATTATAATTATTAATATTTATAATATTTATTACTTTTTTTATAATAATAATAATTATTATTTTGACATTCAGTGTCAGATTATTTCCCTTAAAAGAAATTCAGAAATATAAGAAGTGAAGAGAGAGAGAGAGAGAGAGAGAGAGAGAGAGAGAGAGAGAGAGTGTTTGTGTGGCGCCACTCCCGCTTCAAATGTTCCAAAACCACCGACGGCGGCGACGGCACCGATTGTGTCACCACCCTGAAATTCCCGTTCACGGAAAACCACACCGACAAAACCTGTTTCGGTTTTCACCAATCCGAAGCAACCTTTTTATTATTATTTTTATTTTTAATTAATTAATTAATTACTCATCTATAAGACTATCATATAATCTTTCTTGGTATTAATAATAGTATTCACCTAACTACTTGTGTAACCAAGTTCAAGTAAAATCATATTCTTTCTTTCCATTCTGATTTGTTTTCAGTTTATTGGCCCTTTGCTCATCCATGAATTTGTTTTATTCAATCCATACTCACAAACCGTTGTTAGTTACATCATGCATGAGCTACAAATTTAAAAGGTTTTAATTCTAATATATTAATTTTCTTCTTTCTCATGCATGCATTTAAAAAAAAAATAAAAATTGAATTAAGTTCAGCGGCACAGGCATTTGTTTTAGTTTACAATCTGTTTGGTTCACTAATATAAAATTGAATTGCATCATATTATTCATTTTTACATTTGATTCATTAGAAAAATGGTGAAAATTTGTATTACAATGTATATCATTTCATAAAAAATTTTTAATTCTATCAGCTCCCGAGACATGGAAATTAAGTTTTTTTTGATATCGTTCCAATTTTATCGGAAATCCCCCAAAAGAGGAAACTTAAGCCATTTTAACGAGTAAATGGAATTAGATTTTCCATCCATCTATTTGTTCCAAGTTTTTATAAGTGCAAGATTAATCATGTGACAAGAAGAGGATGGCATGTACAAGCAATATGGCACGTACAAGCAATTGGGCATGCAATGATATTCACCATCTTCTTCTTCTTCTTTTGTTATTATTTTTTTAATCAAGCTTAGCCACTTGCGAGGGATGAATCCAAACTGGATGTTGGTAGAAGAAGAAGAGTAATAGTATTAGTGATTATAGTAATTAAATAAACTTAAATGCATGTTTTTGATAACTTAGTATTCAGCTCATTGGACCGACTAATTAGGGACCAATTCTACCGTTCACTTAGCAGGAGGCCCAAATTAAAGTTAGAACAAAAACATTGTATAGACTGGTCTCAATAAATTATTTATATCTGGAGGTTTCAAACTCGAGACGCTAAATTTTGACCACCAGGCTAACCTTTGGATTAAATTAAATGCATGTTAACTTGCAATGCAATTTGGAGGTGTGCATGGGAAAAGTTGACTTCTTTTGTTAGCTGAAATAATTGATAATTATTCAGTAATTTCAGAGTGTAGACATGTGGCATTTCATAATATTGTGATTGGTGGAAAATGTGGGTATGTGGGGTATTGTGTTGGGTGATTAGAGAACATGAGGGGACATATTAAATGATAATTAGTTAGGGAGTACGGACACGTGATACTGCAAAAATATTATATAATTTCCCAACAATAATAACGGTTTGTTTGTAGTTTAAGAAAGCGGCTTTTAATACGAGGAGGCAGAAGTTTGAATGAAGAAAACTTGCATTTACTTATTTGGGGATTTTTTTTTGTTATTTATTCTTTATTTTTTATTTTTTTATGGACAACTTGGAGAAAACTAATAATAATAACAATTGATGAGAGAGTACATAAATCTATGGTTGATGAGTGAGTATAAAGGTAAATAATAAGGGGGGTGTTTGGGGATTAAGGCAGAGAGATATGAAATGCGTGGTTTTATGAATACAACAATTTACAACGCCATGTGAAATTTGTTCGGGCTGCGGGACATTTCTATCACTATGAGTCAGAATCTCAGAGAGAGAGAGTCTTCATTTGATGAGAGAGAGGGGAGAGGAGATTGGGCGGCCCTTGTTGCGCGCCGAGAAAGGGGCTGCAACATCTGGGCAAAAAGCTTCTTTTGTTCATGTGTTCATGTATTAGATGTTATTTTATTTTATTTTAGATTTTTGGGTTGTAGTATGAGAGAAGTTTTAGTCAGACTCAGATAACTATGAGATATCTAAGATTTTTCATTCCTAAATTTCTTTGTTCCAAAACACGTTGAGGATATTCTCAAGACATGATGGCCTTAAAATTTTGGAGATAGACGATCTATCCCTAACCAATTAAGTTGGTCACCATGTGGTATTACAACAGCTAAATTCACGCAATTTCTTCTTCACAACTCCTCTCAAATGACTGGACAAAGGTTGATTGGAACGTTTTGAGAGAAGAAAGGAGTGTAAGAGTGTGGATCATTAATTTGAATTGGGATTGACTACTCTCATATTGGGGATCTAACTTGAGAGAGCATTTGTGATTAATAAGCCCATAGTGAGCCAAATCTTTATGATCTCAACTGTTCACTTTTTAAAACTTGTTGAAAAGAATATTTATGTAAAAAATTAAAATGATTGAATTTCGGTAACTATATGTTTGAATCACATTTGTCTTTAAAAAATAAACGGTTATTTTTAAAATTATATTTGCCATCCATTTTTTAAGTCAAATGTGATTTAAACATATAGTTATGAAATCCAATTATCTTGATTTTTTATATAAATATTATTCTTAACAAGTCCTAAAAAACAACGGTTCGGATGACCGAAATTTGGCTCACAATGAGTTCACTAAGGCCAAATACTCTGCCAAGTTGGATCCCAACATAAGAGAAGCCAAACTCATTTAGATTTTTCTTGTCACGTCATTTGGAGTTTGGGGAAGAAATTGTGTGGATGAAACATTTTTTGTGGTATTATCAATCAAAATGTAGAGTGGCCTAAGGTTCTGTGAAACCTTAGACTAATAAATATCAAAATGAAAATTTATTTTATTGGGTTTTTTTAATTGAGACCTTCAATATATAATACTTATTTTAAAAAAAAAAAAAAATTGGGGGTCTTAGGTAATGAGCTAAATGGCATAATGGTTAAATCACCTTTATCAAACTGCTACATATTAATAATAATAATAAAAAAAAAATTCTAAAAAATGAGTTTGAAATATGAATTTAAATTATAAATTGAAATTTAATATAATGTGTACTACACAAAATAAATCTAATTTACATATTTCAAATTTTAATTTTCTATCTACAAAACATGGTTGGTATGTCAATTCACTTACCCATTCATTATAGGTGGGAGACCCACCATATCGCTGTCTAATCCAAGTTAAACACTGATGTAAACTTTGATTACAATTTCGGACAAATCAGATATTAATTTGGGCATGACTAACTTTGTGTTTAGTTGTTAAAAGTGAACTATAGATAACATGTTACTCTTTTTCTACAGAGGCAATTATTCAAAGTTGTTAGTCTTGATGCAAATAAATAATGTGTACCAAATTTCAATATTATAAAACTTGTAATTTCAAAGCATAGTGACCCCCCATATCATATCTTCTTGGATATTGAGGAACAATGCAACCAATGAATGTACAAAACCAAATATTTAGTTAGAAGATACGATTCAAGAAGTCTATGAAACAATCATTTCCTACCAGATCTAGAAAATGCAATTCCAATTGTTTGGAGATTTTCTATCATTTCATCAAATTTCAAAGGTTCAAGGATTAAATATTTGTGGAATGCAGCTAAGAGTGGACTTTGATGCAACTTGCCGATATTCGGAACATCTTTTCATTGTAATTAATAAAATACGACGTGATTTTGATTGAATAAATATTGGGTCGGACTTTGTTCAAATGGAAATCAAGTTAAGAAATATATATATATATATATATAAAACTCCTTGTCTAAATTTGGTTGCAACGTCAAGTCCACCCAACAAATATTTATGTTAAATAAAAATATATTATAAAATTAATAATTTTTTAATGTAGTTGGCACACAAAAGCAGTTTTTTTTTTTTTTTTGTTGAAGTTTTCAATATGTGTTCTTTTGTTAAAAAACGTTTGCAATATTCTAATTATTTTATTTTTATTTTTTAGATCTTAATTTAGGTACACTAAAAGTATAAAATTTGTGAATTTTTTTTTAAAAAAAATTTACTAAATAAAAAAAGAAAAAAAAAAGAGAATATTTTCGTTTATTTATTTATTTAATTTTTTTATAAATTTTTTTCATAAATATATATATATTTTTTAAAATTTATTTATATTAAGTGGATCTAAAAAAAAAAAAAATAATAATAATAATTACTAATTGAAAACTCAAAATCAAACGAAAGGTAAAGCCAAGGAAATCAAGATATGTTAGAACCCAACTTGCAAGATCATCTGACAAAAAATCATAACCGATCTGATCTTATTAACCGAAAACTGTCCTTTGATTCAAAAAAATACAAAAAATTGACCATTAAAATACTTTGTTCAAGTCAGAGTTGTGGTGTATGCTGATCACATGAGCATATATATATTGGATGGCATATGTAATATGTATACAATTTAAATAAGTAAATATAAAAATAAATAATAAAAAATTAATACCATAATATGTATGTTATCTAAATGGTAAGACTGTTCTTAATGAAATTTAAGGTCTTAGATTCAAATCTTATTCCCACCACGCTATTAAACACCAAGTCGTATGCTCATATATAATATATATATATATATATATATATATATATAATTATGGCAAGTTTAGATGTGGAAATTATAAGATAGTCACCATAGATTTTGTAATTACTTCATAATTAACCTGACTAATTATGTGACTAACATACATAAACATAATTAATTATGAAATATTGTAGAACTACATCGTGATCTACAGCCAAACTCGTTTAGAGTATGAGTTGGCGTTAATAAGTTCATGATTGCAATAGCATTATATATGTAACTGTTTCATCATAGTACATAACACACATGCATGAATTTGTTATGTACGAGTTTCAAGGATTTCATTAGTTGGATTTCCTAAAATGATAAGATTTGGTGTCTAATCACTGATTAGAAGGCGCAGCTCATGTGCACGTAAATAACCCTCATTATTGGCTTGAAGGCCCGTGGTCTATCCGGACCCAAGCCCGCCTAGCTTGTTAGGTTTTTACTCGGCCCAAGCACACCTCGAGAAGCCTAGCTAAGATAATTGGCTCATCTACAGGCCTATCGGATTGACCCGTGAAAGACGGCTAGCCCATGAGCTAGATAGAAATTATGATAAAAGTAGGCAAAAACAAAATAATAAGTTTGTGGGCTGGGCCGCACGCCTAGTCTGTTGGCCCATGAGAGGAGATACGTTGGCTTGCCTGCCAGGCCCACGAGTCTATCTGGGCTAAGACCGTTGGGTAGGGGTTTGGGCCTAAGCTTTTGGCCTGTGAGCCGACTCAGCTAGAGCTTGCCAATGAACGTCTGATGGATTTCTACAGGTAAGCGTGGGCTCCACTTTCACGGTCTATTCCAGCTCGGTCCAATAATGAACCTTGCACTTAAACATATAGATATACACTATTCTTTTAAGACTTTTGTTAATGAGTTTGTAAAGCCGTTTTAAATCATGAATTTAGATAGAAATTTGAAAATTTTCTTTTATCTTTTCAAATTTCTATCCAAATCTATATGGATAACCCAACATTGAATTCTAGTAAAGATTAGTGTGAGGTGATGTGAAACATGAGACTAAGGTATGGTGTGTCGTTGTATGGTAGAATGTTTGAAAAAGGAGGAAACCATTATGGGTGTAGAAAATCCAAAAATCTATACCAGAATCGGGAAAGAAAACTCTGAAACTTCTATTTCGGACCTAAAAAGTAAAAAGTTTTATTTGATACAATGCAACAATCAAATGAACAAATTTAGAAAATGGTTGAGGAGATTTACTTGTATTGATGTTATCAAGGAAATGCTGATACTCTAATGATGTGCGTCTTAAAATTCACATTTTGAACCAAAATCTATACAAATATCACATTTTAGAAGATGTAATAGTAGCTTATCCTGTTTCGTTCCAATTCTCACACTATCAGATACAGTTCTTCTATTTACACAAATCATTATGAGAATCGGATACAAATTTCTCACAACAGTGGAACTTATTTTCTTCCATTAATTTCTGTCACCAGTACTAGTACCAACTCAATTCATTAGAAGTCATTGAACACTGTCACGTAAATATTTGACGTAGCGATGATATCACATAATAACTATAGATAGTTTTATTTTGTAATAAAAATCATAATATTAATAATAATTGATAATTGTATGATAAAATGCACCAATGGCATTCAATAATATATATATATATATATATATATATATATATATTTAATCAATTTCACATTCAACTTGCAAATTGCAATAGCAATAGAGTGTGTCTCTCACTTTTCTGCTAAGAGGAGGGACTTCATTACATGTCATAGTGCCTGTTTGGCAGAACTTAATTACAACTTATTTCAGCTTTCAGCTTAATTTAAGTTATTTTGATGTGTTTGGTTTAGCTTATAGCTTATAGCTTTTTGGAAGTCAGAAATTAGCTTATTCTTTGAGTGGGGCAGGAGATGCTTTAAGAATAAGCTGGAAATCAGCTTAAGCTGAAAGTTATAAGCTATAAGCTGTTTAGGCATAAGTTATAAGCACTTTCCCACAGCTCTACCAAACAGGGCCATAGTCCTTGACATGAAACTAATAGTGGTGGTGGTGGTGAGAAGCTATGAATCTATGGCCTTGTTTGGTAGAGCTGTGGGAAAGTGCTTATAGCTTATGCCTAAACAGCTTATAGCTTATAACTATGAACATAAGCTGATTTCTGACTTATAAATTAAGCATCTCCTGCCCCACTCAAAGAATAAGCTGATTTCTGACTTCCAAAAAGTTATATGCTATAAGCTATAAACTAAACCAAACACATCAAAATAGCTTAAATTAAGCTGAAAGCTGAAATAAACAACTTTTAAGGTGCACCAAATAGGCAGGCTTAATGGGAAAATACCTAGATTTCAGTTTCAGTTTCCATCATCAATCTTTTCAATGATTTATACCTGCTACCATGACCTTTGTGCATTTGAGGCCATTTTCAAATTCTTGGATTCATATGGTCAAATACAAAGCCCATTTTTTATGTTCTCATCTTCCAAACAAATTTAGGTTTTTAGGTTGTCAAGGGTCCATATTCTACTGTCACCTACAGCTAATAATGTGTATATAGCATAACCCATTTTGGAATTTTGTGGTCAAAGAATGAGGGGCCATTGTCAAAGAATAGATCTATGGATAATAGAGAAATTAATGTGGGATCCACTATAATAAGGGCACACAAGTATATATCAAAAAATAATAATAATAATTTGGATCAATAAAATTAGTAAAAATGGCTCTTGATGAGAAGATCATTGTGATATCAAGTTCTAATTTTGAGTTTCATTTCATCAAGATTTATTTTTTCAAAAAGATAATTTAAGTGGGATATAAGACTTTATTTTTGTTGGTTTGATCATCTTTCTCATATTTTTATCTTGTTGAAGAAGTGAGTTATGATAAAGTGAGAACTCTAGTTCTACTTTAGTTGATTTATCTGCTTATAACTGATTTGGATCAAAATTAACGTAATAGTTTAGAATCACTGAAAAGAAACTTGGTATATACCACTAAATTGGGACCCATTTTGATATGCAAGATAAGGCTCATTTTGGAGATATTGTTGCTTCACAATCCTGCAACTCCACTTACCCTTGGTTCTTAGCCCATGGGGTTATATATGTCAATGTGTATTTGTGGTATTTTTGGTTAGCTGTGAGGGGGTACCCATCTCAACCCTACTAGGACCCAGTGCCACTACTACAATGGTCTGAGCTACCACTAAGAATTGGCCAAAATTACTGATCTTGACATACCATGTATGCACTGATTTTGGATGCTATGTTTGGGCAAACTGTTGATGAAGCTAGTAATAGTAACACACACAACCCTATCAACCATTAATGGTTATTTGGTGATTTGTGATAAACATATAGGTCCAATAGGAGGTGGGGGTGGGTTTTTCATTTTAAATTTGGAGGGATTGAAGACAGACATTCGAAGGGGGCCCTCGTGCACATCACATGCTTCAATTCAAAGACAAAAGACAACTGCCCAACAAAATCTCTCTCTTTCCCTCTCCTCGCTAACCCATTCTCTTAGCTCCTAATATGCTACCACGTTTCACGAAATGGAAACCTAAAAGGGCACAAAAGCATGTGGGCATTGTACTCGCTTCAAAACGGACTCACGAAAACTCGACTTTTTTCCATTTATTTGTCCTTTAGATATCAAAAATAGATCATCACATGATGTGATCGTATATTTATTCAATAATATTTTGTGATATGTCTATTATGTTTGTTTATTTACATTTAGATTATTATTATTATTAGTCAGACATACAATCAGCATTTTTCCTTAGAGTATAAGATAATTACTCAATATTAAATATAAAGAAGTTTTGATTGTAATTAAATAATTTTTATTTCTTTGAAAAAATAGAGAAAATAAAGTATTTGTTTGGTCGAATAGGAATTAGAAAAATGAGGATGTCACACAAATACTATTGTCCATCTAAATGTTGATTGGGCCTCCATCTAAGACTGGACATGGCCTACTTTTCATTTGCTTATTTGGAAACCTCCCAATTAGCCCCCCAAACGTGGAATCTTTGAAAGCCTTAAGAGAGATCATGGATAGGATCATATCTATTAATTGTTTTATAAAATCATCATGATTATCAAAACAACAATGTTATTTCAATTATTTACAACCGTCGAATTTGTTGGAATCTTTTCACTTGAGACAAGCTTTAAAATTGGGAAATAATATTGGCACTTCTTTTCTTTATTTATTTATTTATATAGAGTAATGTTATATAAATAGAAAAATTAAAGTTGGTTTATATTTTTTAATGATGCTACTATCATATCGTTCTGATCAATAATTATGTAAAAAAATTCTATAAGAATAATTATGTAAAAAAATTCTATAAGAATATAGTTTTCTATTTTGATAATTGCACTTTTAATTCTGTCATTTAGTTGGGCGTTGAAAACCATATTATGTATATTTTTTATATTAAAAACAAATACGAAGTGTTTATAAAGAATTTTTTTTTTTTTTATGTTTTTTAAAATGTCAATGAATAATATTTTTCCATTTTTTTTCAAAGGGTCTAAAGTTTAAAAAATATTCTACAATTCTTAGGGGGAGAATCCTGTTTGACAAAACTCTTTTCAGTTGTAATTTTATTCGTTCTTTTATTTCAGTAAGGTTATGAGTGTTTAAGTGCGAATCCAACTTGAGTTGTGTTTATGTAGAGGAGTTTGTGATCTTGATTCTTTTATGTTTGCATTTTGCTTTATGTTTGCATTTTGCTGACTATGTACAGGGATCGAGCTTGTAATGCAATCGAAATTGTTTGACCACTCGAACGGTAATTTGTGCGCTCAAGCGGAGAAAATAATCATCCAGTACTTTTGTAGAACACCTGAACTTCTTAAAAGAAAGTTTTACTGCTCAAGCAGTGAAAGTTGCACTCGAGCGATCAGCCTATATATTTTGCACCGCCTTTACTCACACTGCTCGAGCGGTCTTCATGATCCAATTTATTATGAAGTGAATTGTTTGTTTGTTTTAGGATTTGAGCCGTCCGGATTTTCAGAGAGGAAGAAAAAAAAAAAGTGTTTTATATTGGAGGGTGATTTATAAGTGTTTCCTTGATAATTTAAGAGTGATCAATGGATCCATAAATTTTATATCAACATCGTCAATGGGTTTGTTTGTTTTCCTTTACTCACAAAAGAGAGAGTTGTTCTTTGGTGAATTCCGGAGAATTTGGCCTGAAACTTTGGTGGATTCTAGAGTAGCTCATTGTTATGGATTCGACATCGGCGTTGTGGATTCAACGTTGGACAAGAAAATTCCAAGGTGAAGACAGTGATGGAAGAGGCACATTGGGGTTGGTTCAATTCGGGAGTGGATTCGCTAGATAATTAAGGGTATACTTGTATAATTTCTTTTTGTCTTCTTAGTGGATTGTTTTGTGACTTTGGCCCGTGATTATTATTATTATTTTTTTTTATTTTTTTTATCACAATTGGAAGTACGCACTCTAATTGTGATTTTTTCACGTTAAATCTTTATGTCGATTTGTCTTTGATTGTTTGATTGAAATTGTTATTCATTGATTAAAATTGAAACATAATTACAAATTAATATCTCGGAGATTTTAGATTTTTCAGAGTACAATCATTTCAAAATATTTACACAAACTTAATTAGAATCATGATCCAATAAGTTTATTAACCTTAATAATTGAACTAGCATATAATTGAATATAATTGGCTAATACTCAAATTTTTTATTTTTATTTCTTTATTACTTTAGAGACAACTTTGGTTACAATTTTTTTGCTTTTTTTTTTTAATTTATTGTTTTATGTATACAATAGCTAGCGTATTCTTATGTTGATATATTGAATACCTAGTAATGAAAATCTTAAAAAATGGCTATTTGTTTATTAAATTGGGAGCTTGCTAGTATATTCACATGAGCCATGACCACACATCTAGCTTTGCCTATGAAAATAAGAATCTGGACTTTATAGGCATAGATCTCTTGTCTAGTAGAATTAAAAGTTCAAACATTTGATAACACCAAAAGAGAGAGTGAAGCAAAGGAGGATATGTTATTACTATTTACATGTGCCATCTTAAATCCTACTTTTCTTTTCTCTCTGTCTAGTTTTCTGTTCATTTCTTACTTTTTCTCTTGCGTATGCCCCCACCTACTTAAAAATTATTGATCTAGTCAGAACAGTGTTTACATCTAAAATTTAAGTAGGAATTCATAGAGGAAAAAAAAATATTAGTAAAATGTGAAAGAAATATGAGTTTATGTTTTTCATATCTCTCTCTATAAATCTCTATTCAAATTCTAAATCTAAACATAGCGTAAGAGTCAATACTAATAAGACAAATTAATAGGTGTATTTTCTTTATTGTTTAAGTTGAAAAAAATAAAAATAAATACATTTCATAAGAATTTCTAGTTTTTTTTTTTTTTTAGCCTAATTAGAGTTGATTTAATTGCTGAAATGACTAGCTATTGTTATATTTTAACAATGAATAGTATCAAAATATCAGATTTTAGCAATGTTGCTCTAATAGGACAATGCTATTTTTTTATCTTCTCACAAAATGTCAACATAAAAATACTACCTATAAGTCTCATCACGAGTGAAATAGAAATAAAAAGATTGTCAAATTTTAGTTATAGTTAAATCTTGTGTCAAATTTGACACATAGATTCTATTTTGTCATAGAAAAGACACGAGTTTTGGCTAACTATTGAAGAGTTCAAAATTGAGTTTCATAATAATTTTTTGAGAATAGAAAATCTTTTATCATACTATTCAAGAAGGCTTAGCCACTCTTTAATAATTATAGAGAATAAATTAACTTTGTGTAGTGATACAAAGGGTGATAATATTAGCATGAAAAGGGATAAACCCAACTTTTTTTTGCTTGGTACTCTCTCAAAAGTGAGAAAAATGGATGTACAAACATTGCTGACAGGCCATGCTTGCCTTGGATTCCATTGTTGATTGCAAGTGATTACTCCTGATTGTCTGTTTTAAATGGTGTTAATTCATGTCTTTTTTCTATGACAAAATGGATTAAATGACACCCTTTATGTAACATTTTCTAACAACAATTGTAGTGGATGGCCTACACCTAAATTACTTTAGACATATGGTGCATGAACATGTCAACCAGTTAGCTCATATGCAGACCAAATGCTCTCTCTCTCTCTCTCTCTCTCTCTCTCTCTCTCTCACACACACACACACACACACACACAAATATAAAAGTGCAATGTTATATATGAAGGATAGTTTAAGGGAAATTTGTATCCTTTTTATTTTTTATTTTTTGTGTTTTATGAATAAAAACCAACAAAATGTGGAGAGAAGTTGTTCATTTTTATTTTTCTGCAAAAATAATTTTCAAAAATTTAGAGACATTTTATTGTATTTTTTAAAATGCTGGTTGTTTAAAAAAGGGGAAAAAGAAAAAAAATCTTGTTGATGTGTGCCTTTAGCGCACATATTAAAAAGTTTAAAATAATGGTTTTAAATTCTTGACATATGCTAAGGGCACAAAAAAAAAAAAAAAATTGGTAATTTTTTTTTTTGGTACAAAAATTTTTAACTAGAAAACAAAAATATACCAAAGAGTTGTGGTTTGGTAATTGATGTATTGATATGATTGAAGATGAGCATCATGCGCAACATAGAAGGTGGTGTGCTTCTTCCAGTGACCAACTATTATATGTAGTCTTTTCACTTCAGAAAGGCTCTCTTTTTATTTTATGTTTTGGTCATGGCACGAATGGATTGTAGAGATTGTGGCAGACATTAACAAATCCATACGAAACCCCATTTTAATTGAATGTTTGTCCTACAAAAATTTTAAAAAATACAAAAAAATTCCAATTGCAAAGTCAACAGATGAAATTTCTTGGTGGATTCTGTCACCACCACTTCAAATTTTCAATCATGCATTTCATAGGGATTGTTTTGGAAATTAGTTACTTTAATTGATATTTTGACATTTTATAAAAAATATGTAAAAAAAGTAAATACCAGAGTCAACCTTGTTATAGTGAATTTTTTTTTTTTTTTGTTTTATAAACCTATTATCAAAACAATCCAATAGAGTACTGGAATGTGCTTTTAAAGGGGGTGTTTGCTTGGGTTTTTTGAGCCAACTTATGGTTTTCGACTTTTGAAAAGTTATTTTAGATTATTTGGTTAAACTTATTTCAAATAGTTTTTGATTCTAACAACTTATTTTAAGTCAAAAAAGTTAATTCTGAAAAGCTCCTCACCCTTTGCTTCTGATTATCAGCTTCTATTGTGGACTTGTTAATTTATGGTTATACTCTTAGATTTTTTTATTTTTTATTTTTTTAAAAATAAAAAAGATCCAAATGGACTATAGAATACTATTATTTTTTATGAGAAATGTAGACAAGTAGTGAATAACAAAAAATAAAAGTTAGTTGAAAAAACTACTTTACAGTTTATTTAACAAACACTACTAACAGCTATACCAACAGATTAACAGCTTTTGATTAAAGTCATAATCTATAATCTATAATCTGTTTTAACAACTATACCAAACGGGGCCAAAGTTGGTCACAACAGTTTCAAAAAAAAAAAAAAATTTGAATGGTTTTTTTTTTGTTTCTATTTTTGCTTTTCTTATTTTTTATAACAAAAATATGAAAAACTTTAAAGCACCCATTATTTTCATATCAGTTTTTTTTTTTTTTTTTTTTTTTTTTTTTTTGTAAATTTTGAAAAAATTATTTTTTTGGTATTTTTTTTTAAAAAAAATTGAAAATTGTTTTCAAAAATAGTTCTATAAACAAGTAAAGGGAAAGACTATAGGTACGTACCATATGTATCTTATAACTATAGAAAAATTGATATAACTATAGAAGCAAATGTTATAATTCTATACTTTTTGAGTCATAACTAAAAATAAAAAAAATAAAAAAAACTCATAACCAAACACAAAAAAGTTATAACTAAATATCTCAAAACAATATCATAACTAAAGAAAAAAATTAATTATAATTATAAAAAAAAATGACATAAAAATATATTTGATATGGGGGTACGTATAATAATATTCTCCACAATTAATAATGACTGCAAATGTCAAGCAAATTTTGTGAAGCCCGTGTAAGGTCCAACAAGCCAGGCAATTATAGAAGAATAACAAAATGGATTTTATGTAACAAACAAGGCCACTTTGTGGGCCGACCCTAGCCTGACCTCCCCAAGCCTTGGGAACTATAAAATTGGAACAGCCCATCATGTATTTGGGCCGGGCTCAAGCGGGCTAATTTTATATTCTAGTTTTGGTGAAGAATGTTAAGAGTGTATTTGGCATCCTTTAAATAAGTGTTCTTATTTAGATAAGTGTACTTATTTAGATCATATTATTTTTTTATTTTTTTTGCACACCTTTTTATAAAAAATAAAAAGTATATTTATTTAGATTATTTCAAACAATTCCTAAGTTTAAGACCTTGTTTGAAGACCGGTAAAATCAATGACCTTTTACAATCATAAAACCCTTCCAAAACTACATTTTAAAATAAAATAAAAAAAAACTTACCTATTTGAGTAATTAGGTAACTTTTCAATTTTTTTATCCACTAATTTCAAATTAAGTATGTAAATCACTAAATTGAGTTGAAATAATCACTAAATTGAGTTGAAATGGTTAATCCTTAATCTCTTCATAGAACGGCTATCCTTATATAATAATGAATGAAATTTCTATTTATAATATATATTTTTTATAGAAAATGTTTGAGACTAAAAAAGTTGGAAAAATTACTCATAAATCCCATTTGGAGACATGTTAGTCCATTTAGTCCTACATGTTTTTTTTATAACCAATTAGTCTTTTTTATTTATAGTTGTCAAGACAAACAATGACTAGAATTGCATAATAGTTGTCCAATTGACTTTCATTTATGTCATCACCAAACCATGGCTTGAATGTTAAAATCCATAATATGCTTACAAAATTTCCCATTCCCAAGACCCACTGATTAAATTGTGGCCCATAAGCCTTCATCAATTTAGGTACTTCTTGATGATAGAAATCCACAAGTCCATCTTCACGAAGTCCTTCCCTGAATCCCAAAAGGCAGAACTGTGGAGTTAACCAAAAGATACTCATAGGAACAATTTTTTATCATGATTTATCCACAAAATTTTATTGTCATTGTACAGCTCAACCCGTGAATTTCAACAAACCGAGCAACAACGCAGGCTAGAAAAGAGTAAAACATTCCAACACCAATCCTCACTTTCCAAGCACGATGTTGTTGTATTTCGGTCCACAGCTTTGGGACTAGTAGTTTGTATAGAAACAAGGCTATGAAACTTGAGAACAAACGGATCACAGAAAAGTAAATGAGAGGGACATTCCCATCCATATTACTAGTTTGTAGGAGGAAGAAAGTGCCACCCATTGCGACCACAAGACAATAGATTAAGAAAGTAATTCACATAGGTGCCATTGTTAAAAGAAGCTTCACTTTTGTCACTTGTGCCACTGGGCAGAGCATTCCTCTGCTTTCTTGTTCTTCTAGACTACACATGGAGTTTGATGTTTCTTCAATGGCAGCTTTATCTAACCATCTATATTTAGGAAGCAAGATATTATACAGATTACAAAATTCATACAGAATATAGAAATGTCATGGTGATCACAATTGTGTAAATAATTTTGAATGCCTTCCCAATGTATTGGTTTAGTAGCCTTCCCAATGTAAATAATCTTATGTTTGGTTACATATTTGAAACTAATGTACTATTTGGTTGTATTAGCGGTAGTGGTGGTGGTAGTGGTGGTGAGGTGGCGGAAAGAGTGGTGGTGGTGTAGTGACGTTGATAAGACTTTAGTTCAGAACACTTTTTTCGTCTTTGAAAAGTGGAGAACAGTTTCAGTTCAAATAAGTTTGTTTTCCGCTAACAACAAAAAATATTTTGTCTTTCACTTTTTGTTGGACCAAACACCAAAAAATGCACTAAATGTTTACAAAGAGAGGGGGAAGAGCAACTGAGTAGTGCAACACGAGGTGAAAGTTCTAATTGACCCTTGTCATTATGGTAGAACTGTTTTGGAGTAGCAGGGTAGTCTAGATTTCATTTCCAAATAGCAGCCTTAGTGACATAATATACATCAGTTATGGGGCTCCCAGTTGGTTTTACGTGGTGGTAAAATGGGAAACAACATAAAACAGCAACCCAAAAATAGTAATCGCGATTGCTGAGATTTTGAAGAACTTTTTCCATTTTAAACTCCCAAAGAAGTTGTTCAATCGAGACCAAAATTTTACACGGCTTGAACTCGTTTCTCGGCTTTGTTTTGATCTTCTTGGTTTAGACCTTCTTGGTTTGGCTCTTGCATTTGGTCACCTAAAAATGCATGAAGAGTGGGGTCTCGCACTGCTGTGCTAGCAGCTATAGGCACCATGGCCAAGTAGAAAATGAGGACTACATTGTTAGTAGACTCGAACTTGGCAGCCAGAATCCCTGTATTACGATTATTATTTGTCAATTCTAATGTAATGTAACTAGCAAAACAAGAACTTAAGGTCTTTTTTTCCCCTCAATTAGTTGGTCCACTAGACCTAATACTGAGTAATCCAAAAGAAAAAAAGGTATGCCTAGGTCTTGTGTGAGCCACACAATATCATGGAGATTATGTTCAAGACACTAAAACCCACCAAGCCAGAGAAAAAAAAAAAAAAAAAAAAAAAAAAAATTGAATTGCTAAATTGAATAGCACATAAAGAACTTACAATAACATAGGCAACAGTATAATACACAACCATCATAAAACGATCTGTCCATGTATCTGAAATGTAGGCTATGACAATCATCATAACCCGCTGATAACCTGTCTTGGACGTTCATTACTGATTCAACTTTCGCAAGATTTTCCTTCTCCCAGTTCTCTTCCAGGTACAATATCAATGTTCCAACCACTCCCTTGTCGACTAAGTTATGGCTGAAAAGCAAAGCTGAACACAATTGGAATATATAAAGAAAATTTTTCTAGAAAACAAAGGCTTTGATCAGCAGAATTATTGTACGAAAAAAACTCATCCGAATAATATGGCAATGATGTTTTAGATAATAAAATGGCACATTATTCTGTATACGGATTTTGTACAGAGAAAAACGCTTTGAACATAGAAGATTACCAGCCATGAATACAACTGCCTTGCGAAAGGCCATGTTATAGCAAAACCAACCCACAGTTGCTCCAGAAAGCTTTGCATACCAGCTGCGACTATCCACCATTACAGGTGGCTTATTCTGTGTTAATTTTCTCTTTTGATGATGAAAACAGTGAGATAGTACTTTTAGCAATGTTTTGCAAGTACCCAAATGCTATCAAAGATTGTTGTATCTTTGTTGTGGTTCATGCATTTTGGGAGTTTATAAAAGGAAAGTGAGATGAAATACATGTTGTTTTTGTTGTGGGAATTGAATAATAATTACTATAAATCAATTTAATAATGATATTGAATAAAATAGATTTTGAAAATAGGTTTTATATAGTTTCAAAATTATATATATATATATATATATACATATATCAAAATGCTGAAGATTCAAAAAATAGCCTGTGTGATTCGGAGAGGCACGTTAAAGACGCTGTCCTAAAGTCGTTATGCACTCCCTCCATGCAGGTGGTTCTAACTATCACAACTCCAAGATACAACCCAAGAATTCACAGGGATCCCAAAAATATAGAAAATAAAGCAAAAAAGAGAAGGAGAATGCAATCAGAATACGTTGTTTTTTTTTTTCCCTGAGTAAGAGTCCTCTTTTAAATAGACTCTTTGATGTCTGTTGGGAACACCATTCTTGGTTTGAGTTTTTTAGATTAAGTTTTTTGAAAACTGATTTTTTGGTTTTCGTGTTTTTTTGTTTTTAGTGAATATTTTTTAAATTTTAAACATTTGTTTTTTACTTTTTAAGATGCACCTTACTTAGATGTATCTAAAAAGTAAAAAATTTGTGAAAAAATATTTAAAAAAATTAATAAATATGTAAAAATACAAAAAATGTACTGAATTCTTGTATGTTTTTGTATTTTTGGTATTTAGTGAATTTTTAAAAGATTTTTTTACAATTTTTTTACTTTTTAGGTGTATTTATGTTAGGTGTGTCTAAAAAGTAAAAAAATTGCTTAAAAAATTAAAAAAAATTCAGTAAAAACAAAAAAAACACGAAAAATAAGAAAGTAGAATTTTCTGAAAAGTATTTTTTGAAAAGTGGAAACAAGCATTTTGAAAACAAATACAAGTTTAAAAATTCAAACAAATAAGACTATTAAAAGAAACACATAAATAAATAAATACAAAAAATAATAAATAATAAATAAAGTTTTGAAACTTTTAGGAAATCTCCAACAATCCCCCACAAGATTCAAAACTTTGTAAAATCATCAAATAAATACAAAAACAATAATGGTAATATGGACCGCACTAAGACCATACAATGGGTGTAGGTGTTTTTCAAATTTGAACCTCACTTAATGTTAACAGTTTCATTCTGAAAGAATCTTAGTGAATTAGGTCTTGAACTAAATTCTTTTTACTATAATTCAACACGTCATAGACATATGGTATGATACATAACTTTGGCGTGGGTTAGCACTATTAGTAGCCATGTGCTCAATCTTGATTCTCAAGAGAGTTTTAGGAAATAGCCCTATTCCCATGGTCACGGCTTCACGACGCTCTTACTTAGGTGAATCCTCCAAAGATAGAACTGACAAATGTCTATCTTCCGAGAGTATGCCCGCCTCGGATTCATTTAGAGTAAATACTCTTCTTTAACCATCACATTTACATCAGCATTGATATCTTAGGGATAAGCATGAGAATATAAATAATAAATTTAATAAAGTCTCCTTCTTTAAAGTGCTAGAATACGAGTCACACTTTAAGGATTGTTCCTACCCGTTGAACTTCCTTCATGGGATCTCCAATCTCAGAAGTCGGGTTACTTCCTTAGTTGGCTCCCTATGAGCTTAGACCCATCCCCCTCGACAAAACTAAGACTACACTTTTAGATAAACCTTTTGTTAACTGATCAGCAATATTCTTTTCAGATTTCACATAATTCAAAGATACAACATTTTTATTCACCAAACTTTTAATAAATTTATACCTCACTTGCATATGTCTATTCATCTTTTTATTAGTATGTGTTTGTCTCACAAGTTCTATTACAGCTCTATTGTCACAATGTATGAAAATAGCAGGTATAGGATTTTTCACAAATGAAATATCAAGGAGTAAATTTTTAATCCACTTAGCTTCAGTACACGTAGTATCTAAGGCTATAAATTCTAATTCTGTTGTACTTCTAGAGATAACAGTTTATTTTTTAGAACCCCAAGATATTACTGCTCTACCCAATATAAATATATACCCAGTAGTAACATCTAAGTTATCTGTTATCCAACTAGCATCACTATAACCTTCTATCACATTAGGAAAATCACTAAAGCAAAGTGAATAATTTAGAGTTCCTCTTAGATATTTAAAAACTCTTTCCACAACAATCCAATAATCTTTACTAGGATTATGAGTATGTCTATTTAATCTCCCAACAACATATAGGCAATATCAGGTCTAGTCTTATTAGCAGTTTAGAGAAGTGATCCAATAATTTGAGAATATCTAAGTTGAGATACAGGCACACCATTATTTTTCTTTAAATTCATGTTAGGATCTAAAGGAGTTGAAACAGGTTTGAGACTATAATAATCAAACTTTTTTAACATTTTCTCTAGGATTCTAGACTAATTTAATGTAATACCTTTGGTTGTTTTCTCTAATTTCACACTCAAAATTATATAAGCTTTTCCTAAATCTTTCATATCAAATTTGAAGATAAATAAGATTTCACATTTTTAATTGTCTCTAACTTTGTTCCAAATAATAAGATATCATCAACATATAAACACAAAATAATATATTCTCCATTATCTTCTTTATAGTATACACATTTATCATGCTCATTGATCTTAAAACCAAATTCTAGAATTATCTTATCAAACTTTTCATGCCACTATTTAGGAGCTTGCTTAAATCCATACAAAGATTTAACCAACTTGCAAACTTTATGTTCTTATCCTTTAACCACAAAATCTTCAAGTTGCTCCATATAAGTTTCTTCATCTAAATCTCCATTCAAAAAAACAATTTTAATGTCCATTTGATGAATTTCTAAATTATAAATGGATGTTAGAGCAATTAATATTCTAATGGTTGTAATCATAGAAACAGGTGAATAGGTATCAAAATAATCTATTCCTTTCTTTTATGTAAATCCCTTGGCTACTAATCTTGCCTTATATTTATTTATACTTCCATCAGGTTTTAATTTCTTTCTAAATACCCATTTGCAACCGATAGCTTTACTCCCAGGAGATAGATTAGTTAACTCCCAAGTATTATTTTGAAGTATAAATTCAAACTCACTATTATTGGCATCCTTCCAAAATGGTGCATCTAAAGACGACATAGCTTCTCTAAAAATATTTGGTTTGTCTTATATTTATCTATACTTCCATCAGGTTTTAATTTCTTCCTAAATACCCATTCGCAACCGATAGCTTTACTCCCAAGAGGTAGATTAGTAAACTCCCAAGTATTATTTTGAAGTATAGATTCAAACTCACTATTAATGGCTTCTTTCCAAAATGGTGCATCTAAAGACGACATAGTTTCTATAAAAGTATTTGGTTCTCCTTCTGTTAAAAAAGTATAAAAATCATTTCCAAAGGTTTTCTCTATTCTAATTCTCTTACTCCTTCTAGGTTCTATGCCTAGATGTTCAAAATCATTTTTCAAAGGAATAACACTAGCACTAGTAATAGAAGTTCTATTTACAACATGATTTGAGATCCTAGTTTTATATGGAAAAATATCTTCAAAAAATGTAGTTTTACGAGATTCAATTGTTGTATTATTAGTAATTTCATTAATTTCAGAATTTATTACTCGAAATCTATTAGCACTACTATTTTGACCATATCTTAAGAAAACGGTATCAACAGTTTTAGGCCCTGTTTTCTTACATTTTGGTTCTGGAATTGCTACTTTTGTTAAACATCCCCACACTTTCAGCATTTTAAGATTAGGCACTCGTTTTTTCTAGATTTCATAAGGTGTTTTATCATTATCATTCACAATTACTCTATTTAATATAACACAAGCAGTGAGTATCGCTTCCTCTCACAAGCTCTTCGGTAAACTAGAACTAATAAGCATTGCATTTATCATATCCATTAGAGTTCTATTTTTCCTTTCAGCTATCCCATTAGATTGTGGAGAATAAGGTGGGGGTTAATTCACGAATAATTCCATGTTCTACACAAAAAGTACTAAGGGTTCCTACATTATATTCGCCTCCTCTATCAAATCTGAGTTTCTTAATCTTTCTTTCTAATTGATTTTCTATTTCAGTTTTATAAATTTTAAATTTACACACTTCATCTTTGGTTTTAATTAAATATAAATAACAAAACTTAGAACAATCATCTATAAAGGTTACAAAATATTTATTTCCTACTCTAGTTAGAGGTCTATTAGAATCACAAACGTCACTATGTATAATGTCTAAGATTTGTGAATTTCTTTCTATAGATTTATAAGGTTTCTTAGGTTGTTTTGCTTGCACACATATTTCACATTTGCGTTTGACATCAATAGGTGATTTAGGTACTAATTCTAAATCTATCATTTCCCTAATTTTCCTTAAATTCACATGTCCAAGTCTTCCATGCCACAAATCACAAATTTCAATATTCAAAATATTATGAGAGATATAATTAACTTCAAAAGATACATTCAATTTAAATAAACCATCGCATACAAAACCTTTACCAATAAAAATATCATTTTTACTTATTACAATTTTATTCGATTCCATTACAATTTTGTAACCTAAATGTACTAAATACGATCCACTAATAAGATTTCTTCTAACTTCAAGAACATATTGCACATCTCTCAAAGTTAAGATTTTTCTAGAAGTCATCTTCAAATCTATATCTCCAATGCCAAGTATTGGTGCAATTGATCCATTCCCCAAAGTTACACTTCCTCCACTTGATTTCTAGAAAGTTTTAAAATAACCACAATCAAAACACACATGTATGTTAGCCCCAGAATCTAACCACCAATCTTGATATTCAAAAGTATAATTAATTTCAGGATTATACCTAAAAGATGGTCTAACAATTTCTTCTTTCTCCAAAATCATATTCACTTGAGCATTATGACCTTGATTTCTTTGCTTATTGTTGAACCTTGGTTTATACTCATCAGTCTTCTTAAAAAAATAATCCTTAGCATAATGATCGGTTTTTCTACATACATAGATTAAAATTATTAGAATTGGCTTGGTAGTTGTTATTATGATGTTTGCCATTTTGACCTCTAGATTTAAACTTAAGGTTGTTCTTGAAAATTTTACCTTTAGGTCGAAAATTATTCCTATTGTTGGAACTATTCTTATTCCCATTCTCCACCAAATTTACCTTAGGAATTTTCTCTTTTCCAATTTCTAGATTTGACCTATGCTTCTTTTCCACCCTAAGTGTATTTGTGCCTAAGGTGCTTAGCAAAGTCATTCCAAGATGAAGGTAATTTAGCGATAAGGCAAGACACTTTAAACTACTCCCTAAAAGTTGTCCCTTTCTTTTCTACTTTTCTAAGTAATTCTTGAAACTCATGTATTTGGTCTCCCACAAGTATGTCATCTTTCATTTTATACCCATTAAAATTAGAGACAATGAACCTATCAATACTAGCATCTACAGTTTCATATTCGGCCTCTAAGGTTTTCAATAGTTCTTTTGTAGTCGAGGTGGTTGACTGATACACATCACACAAATGGTCAAACAAAACACTAAGGATTCTATTATAACAATGAAATTCAATTTGTTCGGGTGACAACCAAGATCCAACAAAATCCTGATCTTCTATGGCAGACATAAAACCCAACATGGTCAACCGATATTTTGTTTGTTTTTGCCATCCTTTAAAATTGTTACCATTAATTTTTTTAAGTTTCACACTAATAGTTTCTTCTAAATTAAAAATAAATTAGTTAAGGTATAAGAGAGTAAACAATTATAAAACCTGTGAGAGATAAAAATCAAATAATCACAAATGTTATTAAATTTGTAATTGACAATTAATTGCCAACAATTTAAGGATAGATGTGGCAATTTTATACAAATCAAATCTGAACACAATAATTTATAACATGAACAATGCTAATTAAATATCATGAACAATGCTAATAATTTATCACGTGAAAATTTTGATTTTACTCAACAACTTTCGTAAGAATAATTAATAAAAAAAACTACACAGAATTAACAAATTCTACAACTTTCCTGAATATATATATATAAGTCAATGTATCAAACGTAGTTACACTATTTCTGAAAATAATTGAATAGAATTAATACTACATGTAAATCAATGTAATCAAACAAGGCCACATCTACAATACAACAGATTTTTATATTGTATTGTAATCAAACAAGGGACTCACGTTTATCGAATTGACTGAGAGGAAAAAAAAAAAAAGAGAGAAGATTTTTAGGTGTTACAACGCAATGCAACAGATTTAATCGGAAAAAAATTTAAAATTTCAGAAAATATTTAACAGTATTTATGCACAACCAACAAATCAAATTATAGAATACAGATAAAGAAAAGATTGAATAAGTTATAGAATTAACGACTTTAAATTGTTGTGGGAATTGAATAATAATTATGATAAATCCATCTTACTGAATAATGATATTGAATAAAATAGATTATGGGTTTTATACAGTTTCAAAAATTATATATATACATATATCAAAAAGATGAAGAAGAATATTCAAAAAATAACTTGTGTGATTCGAAGAGGCACGTTAAAGACGCTGTCCTAAAGTCATTATATGCTCCCTCTCTGTGCAAGTTCTAATTATCACAAACGATTCCAAGATACATCCCAAGAATTCACAGGAATCTAACACAATGCACAATTGCACCAAATGAATTTGCCAAGTCTGTATCAATTGCCCATTAATATAGAAAATACAGCAAAGAAGAGAAAGAGAATCTAATCAGAATACGTTGTTTTTTTTTTTTTTTCTCTGAGTAAAAGTCCTCTTTTAAATAGACTCTTTGATGTACGTTGGGAATAGACACATCCATTCATTTTCAAAACAAATACAAGTTTAAAAATTCAAACAAATAAAACTATTAAAAGAAATATATAAATAAATACAAAAAATAATAAAATAATAACATAAAAAATGAAAAATAAAATTTTCAAACTTTTAGAAAATCTTCAACCGTTTTCAATCTTACTCGTGCTGTCTTTTTCACTACTATCTTTGTTGCGATTATGATGAACCTTTCACTTTTTGGTAATTAAAAAAAAAAATTAATCCATGGCCTTGACCTTCAGTTGACAAGTACAGGACAAAAAAATAAATAAATACTGAATCAGGGTGTAAAAGATAGGCTAATGTCTGTCAACATCCTACACAAAAAATAAATACATAAATGAATAATCTAAGAGGTTGTTTGTCCATTTCTAAGTTCATTTTCCAATTTTCTGTCTTTCCATTTTCTTTTGTCTCTTTCACAAGATAGTTGGAGCCCCCTCTAACTATTGATCTCATTATTCCTTATTCTTAATGCATATAAGCTACGAAGTAAGAACATACTATCTGCAATTATTTTAAAAGACAGAACAGCATGGATGTCTTTGTAAGTTTTCAAAAAAGAAAATACACATCAGAATTTGTATGGATGTCTTTGTAAGTTTTCGAAAAAGAAAATACACATCAGAATTTGTGAAATTTCTAATGAAGCAACTCAAGTGACGTGTCCACCCTTGCTGCTTGACTCGATCGAGGTCAATCGTAGTGTCTCCATGTCAAAATGCAAGTGTAAATATTCGCACTTTGTGAGGAACTTTCACAGGAAAATTATGAGTTCCTGACTTTTTTTATAATCACGTAATGGATAACATCACAATGGATTATAATAAAAAACCACAAAACGTTGTAATTAGGCACATGAAAACAGAGAGATATGGACGAGAATTTCTGTATGTATATATCTTATATTTAACAATGTTCATGAGCTCCTTCATATAGGAGAGGATTACAGACATACATTATGAATACATTATGAAAGCAAACCGAAAGTGGCCGAAAGGAACAAGCTTTCTGTAAAGCTATATTAAAGCTATGCACTACACTAACATTATAATATTCGGGAAAGTCTATAGTACATTTTGTTAAAAAATGTATGGTACATAGAAAATCAATGGCTCAGATTGAGCCACATCATTAAAAGTGACCTGGTAAGCAGGTCATTTTTTTATAGTTATGAGCCAAAATCATATTTGTTCATAACTAGAATCAAATTAATCATAACTTAGTTATGAGCTCTCATCACATACCTCATAACCACATCTCATAACCAGCACTATTTTGTTGATAACCAATATCACATATTTCATAACTACAATCACATATCTCATAACTACATCTCATAACCAATATCCTTTAGCTCATAATCACACCACTTTGATCATAACCAATATCACATATCTCATAACCATTAATCACATATCTCATAACTACTACTCATATAGCTCATAACCACATCTTATAACCAATCCCCCTTTGACTCATAACCAACATTACATATCTCATAATTAACACCCTTTTGCTTATAACCACATCACTTTGATCATAACCAATATCACATATCTTATAACTAATAATCACATATCTCATAACCAAACACCCTTTTGACTCATAACTACACCACTTTGCTCATAACCAAAATCACATATCTCATAATCAACAATCATATATCTCATAACTATTACCCACATATCTCATAACCAACACTCTTTGGCTCATAACTAACATCATATATATCATAACCACTAATCACATATCTCATAACACCCTTTGGCTCATAGTCACACCACTTTGATCATAATTAACATTACATATCTCATAACCATTAGTCATATATCTCATAATCAATACTCTTTGGCTCATAATCATACCACTTTACTTATAACCACTAATCACATATCTCATAACCAACATTCTTTGGCTCATAACCACACCACTTTACTCATAACCACTAATCACATATCTCATAACCAACATTCTTTGGCACATAACCACACCACTTTACTCATAACCACTAATCACATATCTCATAACCACATCTCATAACCAATACCTTTTGGCTCGTAACCATACCATTTTGATCATAACCACCATCACATATCTCATAATCACATCTTATAACTAACATCATTTTCACCCATAACCCCTAACTTTGATCATAACCAACTCAAAACCACTAACCACATATCTCATAACCAACTTTGATCACATATCTCTATTTTAGATTTATTTTAGTCATAGTATCTACTAAATACAATAAAAAGGGTAATATACAAACAATATACATTTTAAAATATCTATATACACATAGACATACATATAAATAATTTGACTAAATTTTAATAAAAAATGTGTTGAAAAATTTTATCTACTATTTGATTTTATTTATTTATTTATACTAAATCATTGTGCTCTTAAATTTTTTTCCAAACTTTTCCTCTTTTATTTCCCTGTTCTATTTTCTTTCTCTCGATTTGTCCTAGTTGTGCCTCAGCTCTCTCTATTTCTTAGTCAAACTCCTCTATTTCGCTCAAATTATCAAATGACCAACATTGATAGTTCTTTCTCGCTGGATTTTTACTCTTTCAACCTCAATCGTCTCTCTCTACTCCTGTGTCTCTGTACAAGATCCTTGAGCTCGTCATTGCTCTCTCTGTCCACTTCAACTATATTGATGGTGATATTTCTGTATTTACTAAATGCATCTATCTCGAAACTCTAGTTCCTTCACATTAATGTCATGCATACACAAACCTTTGGCCCAAGTATTGATTCAAAAGGTTTTGTTGTTTTCAATTTGTACACACATATGTGTTCTATAACTATTGGAAAATGATTTTGGGTATATATAACTAGTGGTGTGTGGTTGCTCGATGGGTGTGTAATAAAAATAAAAATTTTGATTGGAATATAATTTTAATTACTTGCAGGACACATGTTAGTTACAAGTGATAATTATGCGAGGTTATTTTGGATAAATAAAAAAATTGTGACATTACACTAGGGGTGGCCATCGGCTCAATGGCCCGCTCAACCCAGGCCAATATTTTTAGGATTTGAAAAAATTATTTTGCCTATAGTACTGGGCTGGGCTGAAATTTTGCACCCATTTAATATTCGAGTAAAGCTGCAGATAGAGTTACAACCAAGTTCATTTATTTATATAAATAGTAATTATAATTTTATAACATTTTAATTATAAGACAAAGTAAAAATATATGTAAGACGAAAAAAAAAAACATATATATACTTCTTTGTATGAATTAAATTAAAACACTTGTTAAAAATCATTTTCATTTTACCATTTAATTTTATTAGTATTCTGAATTCAATGATATATAAAAAGATTTAAATAATTTAATATACATTCAAGAAAATAATAGTTTATATTTATTGGATTAAGTGACCGGACTTGGAATTTGAACTTTTTTAGGATCGGGTTTGAGATGGTTAGATTAGTCTCGATGTCAGATTGAGTTTGGGATGACACATATCCTAACTATTCCTCTTTTTCTTTTCTTGTTTTATTTTATTTCCCTCGATTTGTCTTAGTTGTGCCTCAGCTCTCTCTATTTCTCACTTATACTCCTCTATTTTGCTCAAATTATCGAATGATCAACACTGGTAGGTTTTTCTCGCTAGATTCTTGCTCTCTCAACCTTGATCACCTCTCTCTACTCCTGTGTCTCTACACTAGGATCCTTGAGCTTGTCATTACTCTCTCTGTCTGTTTCAACCTTATTGTGGTTGATGTTACAAAACTTTGTGACTTAATTACAATATTTGTGATTTTTAATAATTTTGAACAATCTTGTTACGCCAATTAGTGATATCATTACGTATTTTGTGTTTTATGCTACGAAATTTTGTGACTTGATTACGATATTTCTGGTTTCTAAAAATTTTAAATATTTTTGTTACACTAATGAGTGATGTGGTTATACATTTTGTGGTTGATGACTATAATACACAAAAATAGACAATGATTTATATTAAAAACAAATAAAAAAATTAAGATTTAAATTGATAAATAAAAAATTAATAATTTATTTTATTATAATACTCAAATCATGATTTATTTTTTATTTTTTATTTTTTGTAATTGTTACTAGTAAATTTTTTTTTTCAATTTTATCATAATTTTCAATCCAAATAATTTTTGTCAAAAAAATTGGAACAAACCCTCGAAATTTTGTCCAAACCAAAATTCCCTCCTATTTTTTTTTGACAAACCCCTAGACCTTTTCTTCAGCCCTAACATTTGGAGAAATTACGCTCTCTCTCTCTCTCTCTCTCTCTCTCTCTCTCTCTCTCAATCGTCGCCGCTGCCCATTGCCACAGCTAGCGATCATCACCACATCCAGGTAAGTCCCACACCTTTCTCTCCTATTCTGTTTTATTTCGGACAACTGATTTTAACCCTCTAGGTGTCACTCCCTGTCAAGGGATCCTACACTTCCTGCCATCGTCTCCACCACCTTTGTCTCCACCGTCATCTCCAAATTAAACAACCTATTGGATAACGCCCAACCCCCTGCAACGACGACGAAACCCTAGATGTATTCGAGCTCAATTACAAACTGGTTTGTATGTAGTTCATAATTGCCCAAAGCCCTTACTTTTACTGTATTATCTTCGATTTGTCTGTGCTGAGAGGAAATTTTCAAATTTAGGGTTTTCAAGTAGAGGATATGGAATTTTTGTATGATTAAGTAAAAAAAATCGAAAACCCATCTTCATTCAGTCCCATTTCCTTTGAAGAAAGACTTGATTTTGTTTTTCCAGGTGTAATTTATGAGATTAGGTTGATTATTTGTGTTATTTAATGTTTTTGTGGTTGAATCTATGTTGCTCTAGACTTGGTAGGTCCACTACACTACAAGAAAAGTAGGCTTAAAACACGGAAGCATTTGCAATAGCACACTTGCCGCCTCAAAAAGTGACTTTTTGAGACGGCACAACTTGTCGTCGCAAAAAAAGTGATTTTTTGCGACGACACTATTTACTGTCGCAGAAAAATAGAGTATTTGCGACGGCAGAAAATGCTGTTGCGAAAAAGGAGAGTATTTACGACGGTAGAAATTACTATCGCAAAAAAAGAGAGTATTTGCGATGGCAGATATTGCTGTCGCGAAAAAATAGAGTTTTTGCGACGGCATCAACTGCAGTCGCAAAAAAAAAAAAAAAAAAAAAAGTTTTTTGCGACTGTAATAGGTACTGTTTCAAAAAAAAAAGTAAAAAAATAATAATATTATGGCTTTGAGATAGCTTCATAAATATACAGTCACATTGAAAACTTGGGGTTGTAAAACATTCAAGCTCAAATAAGAACGGTGCTAACATTTATGTTGGCATCCCTCATGCCTTGGGTTCATAACAAGCCAGGTTTTTATCTGGTACTAGGTAGCTCCAATGTGGATGAAGGATTGCGTGGTTACCTAACAAAGGTATTTGATATAGCAGATTTTTGGTTCTTGAGCAAACTACCTTTTTGTATTGCTTACCTTGATTACACCAGTTATTTAATGTATAAAAAAGAATAGTTTATATATGACTCCATGTAGTTGGGTTACATATGGGAATAATTTGGGGATATTCTTCAATGGTTTACTCAATTCATTTTTCCATTATGTATGTTTAACTCATAATGGGTGTCAATAAATAACTTGGTTTTATGTTTTTCCACTGCATCTGGTTCCATCTTTCTTTCGTTAGTAGCCTTTATCTATAATTTACTTGTTTTCCTTATGAGAACTGCTTTATTATTATTATTTACTTTTTTTTTTTTTTTGTTCAATATGATTGCAGTTCAGTAGATATAACAATTGGAAGTATTAGTAAGCATGATCTTCGTAGATTTCTGCGATGGGCTGCCACCCATCTTGGATATGCATCTTTAGCAGAAATTGAAGCTGCTCCCCCCACTGTTGAATTGGAGCCTATACGGTCCAACTACAACCAGGTATTGAATTAAGCACATTCCTATATTCTTGTCCTTGATATTTTGTTCTTCTTGTATGTGTATTTCTTCTGCTGTCAAATTTTATTTCATTAATGCATTGATGTTCTTGATGTTGACGGCATGCAAAGCTTCTTTCAAGTTTACATTTTTGTTGGTTATCATCTGGAATCAAAAGAAGTTCCTAGAGTTATGTAGGTCAAAATCTGAGCTACATATATTTTTTTTGGGGTGTGGAACAGCTGGGTGAAGTGGACATGGGAATGACATATGAGGAACTTTCAGTCTACAGAAGGTTGCGAAAGATTTTCCATTGCGGTCCTGTATCCATGTTCCAGGTTTGTTTTAAATTTCCTAATACTTAAGTAAGACCTCAAAATATAAAGCATCATTATTTATAAGCTTTCATATATGAAATATTTAGGTTATGCATGCATGAGTTTGACATATCAATGTATGTCGTAAATATAAGTTTGACATTAAAAAATATAAATATTAGAAAAATTCGTTGTAAATAGAAGTCTTGGTATATCTCAAGCGTGAAACTTTTTGACATTCAACTTTCAGAAGATTAAGTGAGCTTGTTTCATTATGCATGATTAAATATATAAGGTTGTTGGCTTTAAATTTGTTCATATTTTTTTTATTTGTACGATTTCATTCTTCTTTTTGAATCTCTGCTATAAATGGGGTGCAAAACTGACTCCATCAGAGGTGGCTGATAAAGTGAAGCACTATGACAAGATAAGTGGAAGAAGCCGAGGGTTTGGCTTCGTGACGAGGAGGTTGTTTTTTTGTCCTTTTAAATTTTTTAAAAATAATCTTTAGCATGATGTTCACATTTTGATTTGGGTTTAATTTGATTTGATTGTAGAAGTAAGCAAAGCAGGGCCTCTGGTTGAGTATGAGCGTAGAATTGCCACGAGTGATCTTGTGGATGGGGATAGTAGTCAGGTAATATTGCAATCAATTCACTCTTCATGTTTGATTATAAGTTTCAAAGGAAAAGCTAGTAGTTTGTATGTCTCTTCCGAATTTTCTCCAACCTAGAAGGTTAAGTTTCTCATATTCGATCGGAATTTTAGGTGAAGTAGCTGTGTATCAATTAGTTATCATGAGCATACCACTACCTTTTGGTGTACCATTCTGGATTTATAATTTATAAACATTAATTTGTCAATTGTTGTGGATTTATATATAGGAGTCTTTAATACAATAATAATAATAATAAAAAATAGTTAAAAATTTTATCAATTTATACAATATATTCTTTAAGAAAATTAAAGAAAAATTAATGTTAAATAGTTTCTTCTAGAATGTATGCTAAATTGCCAATATGATTTTCCATATTAATGAAAGGGTCTAGATTATCGTTTCTTCTTGTTTGTGATGTGTAATTTTAATTTTTTGAATGAGGCAAGTTGAAGTGAATGTATGTGGATGCATGTGGCTGTTATTACCAAAAATATAATTAGAAAATAGTTAGGAACACTCTTATAAAATTTCACATCACTCAACTCTTAACTTTTGTTTAATTGGTTGTTGAGTTTTTGAATATGGGTTAAATTTATCTAGCGAATATTGCTCCAATAGTGTACTAACATGCTATCTCAACTTAATGTTTCTAGGATGATTTCTTACCAAGAATGTCAACCCCTTGGAACATATATTTAAATTTCTCTTCAGGTGAGTTGTGTTCCTTTTATACGATGACTTTGAGAAGCCTTTGAATCTTTGTTTTACTTTTACTATTGTCTCTTTAACTTGGCCTTAATTCATTGGCCTTAATTCTTTGGACACACGGTTGGAGATTTAGACAAAAACATGTGAGAAAAAAGGTGAAAACGGGCCGTTTGGGGGGCGAAAATTGGAAACAGCCCTGAGATCATCACGATCACCTCAGCCTAGATTAAACAAACTTGTGAGAGCAAGTGGCATGTCACTAGGAAGCACTGTTAGAGAATTAGAGACAAAAATGTGAGGAAAAAATATGAAAAGTATCATTTTAATTCACCTTTACTTTCTTGTTCATGTTACCTAGCTACTTTCCATAGATCTTTTTCTTTTTTTGTCGAATTTTACAATCATTTGATGTGCAAATATTTTCATAAAAACATTACCTGACATTTTTTTAATCCTTTTTTTTTTTTTTTGTGTACAGATGGATGAACTCGTGCAACAAGCTGAAATTGTACAGGACTAGTTGGCATTTGTTTCATTTTTTGAAAGATTATATATTTTTGGATGTGTATGAAAAATATTTGGGTAGACCATTAGTTATATTTTTGAATAAATGCGTATGGATAAAAATTTAAAACATAATAACAAGTACTTGTTATGTTTTAAATTTTTAAGCTAGATGGATGTGAATTGGATGATTATATAGATTACATGACATTTTGGATTGGACGATTATGTAATTTTGAATTACTTCTAGATGAAAACTTAAAATAATTGATGATTTTAATTAAAAAGGTTTAAGAATTGGATGATTTATATATTTTGTTGGATGTTCATGATTCAATTGATTTTGTTGGTTTGAATTATTCTTGCAACTTAGAGGTTATATTGAATGGATTGAATGAATTATTATATTTTGATAAACAAAAAAGATTGAATTGACAACCAAAAATTGGTTTTGTTTTTTCTCTTTTGGTTATTAAGTGATTAGTCGGGAAAGACAAATAATATTGTTAGTCAGTGTCACACCACTCACATTTAGCGATCAAAATGTTGGTAGGCAAAAGGTACATTTGGCTATTAAATAAAGAGTCGGTAAAATTATTAATTTTGGCAACCAAAGTGTTTGGTCGCGAATAGGTTTATTGCCGACTAAAGTTTTAGTTGCACAAATATTACTTTTGGTGACTAACATGTTTTGTGGTATGTGACTTTTGGTGACTAATATGTTTCGTTGTGGAATGTAACAATTGGCGACTAACATGTTTCGTTGTGGAATGTGACAGTTGGTGACTAACATATTTAGTCGGGAAAATATCACTTTTGGCGACTAAATTGTTTTAACTATAAAATGGTTTTGTCGCGGTAAATATATATTTAGCGATAAAAAATTTAGTCAGCAAATAGAACCTTTTTCCCGACTATTTTGTGAGGATGATATAATTATTGTTATTTGAGTTTGTGTTTAATGAATTGAATTTTTATATTTTTTTAGTTGAGTGTTTTTATATATTTGGATGAAAATAGAATTCTGGCTAATTTTGCTGTTAAAGATATTTCATTGTATTCACTAAGTGTTATGATAAAAATCTTTTAGTAATTGCTAGCTCTTTGATAGCATTTCTTGAATACTATGATATCCTTTTTTCACGGCATTTGTCCATACTAGTTGATCAATACTAGTTTGTAACAAATTGCTTCTATGATGCATTTTACAAACCTCTTGAATGCAAAAAAATATAACTTGCAACAAGAACTATGTCAACATAAAAAAAAGTGGATACTTGGATTTTATGAACAATTGATTGGCTTTCAATTGAGTTGGAATGACAAATGATTACATAATCAATTAAACAATCAATTATAAAACACTTTGTTTTTATAAATTGTCTTGTACAATTGATTGTAAAATCGATTCTTGCAAATGTGTTGTGGCTTGTATTCATAATCAATTCAATTGCAGTAGTCTAATTGGACCAAGACTCATGGCTTGTATACATAATTGATTGGCCTAAAAGAATTGGTCTATAGTGTTGGCATTCTTGCCATAGCCTAATGCAATCTCAACCAATTGTCAAAGAGATTAACTGGCATCAAAACACAATTTGACACTTGATTGGTAAGAACATTACATTAGCATAACATAAAATACATTATCAAACACAAAACAAGATTATCAAAACCCATGTAGCCATTACAATACCCAAAAAAAGAAGTTTAAACTCATTTGATCCAATCATACATATTGTCAATACAATTCAATTGTTATATGGAAACCATTGCCAAGAATCACAACCCAATCCAAAAAGATAAACTCGATCTACGAAGAGATGGCACTTGTGCATATTTACATGTGTGCAAATCTAAGAAATGGCATGCAGTTCTGCGTATTTAATGCCCAATTTGATGTTGGCGAGCCTCTTCTAGTGCTCTTTCAACAAGCTCTTTGATTCATACTCTTTATCTTCTTGCATACCATTTCTCTTCAACCTGCTTTCACAAAACATACAATGACCAAATATTTTTTTGATCACTCGTCTTTTGAAAATCTAATTCGAAGACATGCATTTAATAAGAAAAAAAAAATAACAAAAGAAAGGTCTAGTCACTCATCACTATTACTCCTTTTTTTTACTAAATAAAAGTGCCAGGAAAAAAATTCAAATAAGAAAAAGCAAACCAAAGAAGAAATGAAATAAGATTCAATGAATAAAATTCAACAAATGCTTCTCCAAATTAAACTCAGGAGTCAAAACTCCATTCTACATCACTTGTGAGTCAAGATTTCACACTTGAACTTAAAAAAAGCTATTTTTCATTTGTTTCTTGGGTGATGGAGCCAAGGTTGATATACTAATTTGTATGCAAACAATTAAACAAAAGCTAAATTTGTTCAATGAGGATTGAGAAGATGTAAATTTTATATGAAAGGAAATTACAACAATAGTTAAAATTCTTGGATTCTTTGATCACATGTTCAAGTTGACCGGGTTCCTTACCCCCAACCCTCCCATACTCCCAATCCATTTTGTCCATGTATACAAGAGACTAATCAATAATAAGTAACACAATTGGTGGATGGAATATTTTAGTGTATATAGTAGACTAACCAATAAGCTAGCTTCCGATACACATGTTTGACAAATTAATAATAAAAAATATTGCTAAATGTTAAAGTTGGGATGCAAAATACAATTTTCTATGTGGAATCAATTTAGAATTAAAGTAATAAACTTTACACATTTGGGAAAAAATAAAACCAGTAAATGTTATTTTTCTTAGCAGTACCTATTAAATTAAATTGATGAGGTCCAGTAATGCTCTATAGCAACAAAAATCAATGTGGTTGTTGTGTACCTAATGGGTGATGATACATAGTTGTGTTTCTTATGAAACATACAATTGCAGGGAGAAGCTAATCGAAAAAAAGCATTCAAACCTCATATCCATAAAGATAACCCAAAGCATCATGATTCATGAACTTTCAAAGGGTATTACCTAGATTTTCACATGTTACTTAATCAGTAGCAACAGTTTAATAACATCAAAGACAATTCTACATTATTCGTTCACATTGCAACTACTATAAAATTCACCAAAGCCCCATAAAAAAAAAAAAAAGAAAAAATAAAAAAAGAAAAGAATTTAAATAAATTCTCTCACTAAGAACCCCAGGATGGCCTTGAGCACAACCAGAAGAATTTAGCCTATGCACTAAAGATTTAGAGGAACTGAGAATAACCACCAACATAGAGGAACTAACACAATGGAGCCATATAATCTTTAAGCAATTCTAGAATACATGTACATCTACCTGCCATTATTGAGCCAATAGAGGAACTAACTTGTGAATGACCCTTATTCAATTGCAGGGAAAAGGTTTGTGAATGACAATCTGATATAATTAATTTATATAAAAAAAATCAGATATAATTAAAATAGCAAATGGAATAAAAAAATCTATCTCAATATCTTACCATATTGTGACCAGAAGTAACTGGATGAATTTCCTGCAAGAGACTATCTTTAATTTTAAAAGCATTTGGTTTAGTGTTCAGTTTTAGAGTAAAACCACAACAAAATTTTAGAATCCAAAACTTGTATACAAAAAAAAAAAAAAAAAAGAAGCCAAATATGAAGGAGAAGATTAAGATTAGGTATAGGAAAACACACCACCAACCTTGGCCAACTATTATGTTTGCTCTATAATCCCTCTTTAAAATCAGTAACTCTCCTTAGTAGCTTTCTTTGATATTCTAAAGCAAGAGTTCAAAACTCAAATCTAAAGGTATGTGATAAAACAAAGTAGACAAACACATTTGAGCAAAAGAAAGTACTATTTAAGTACTATATATATTTTCTGTTAGGCTTATTGTTTCTAGGGTAATTCTTTTAGTGAATAAACATAATGCCCGAGTCAAGTTTCCTCATTGAATCTTAAGAGGACATTTTTTTTTTCCATTCATAGTCGTATGAGTTGGCAAAAGCTAGGAGTACTTTGGCAAGAGAGAAGTCCCGAATCACAAACCCACCTAACCTTGTACTTACCAACCTTGCTAGTATGTGTCCACACATGCAAGCTAGAATAACCATAGAACTCTTGAACAAAAATACTGGGGCTGGTGTGCGTTTATGTCAAGGGGTACTACGACATTCTTATCTCTATCATCAACATGGAGACATAGGACAATGGAAAACTTAAAGCACCCATACAAAATTTAAAGCAAATATAAGCTTAGAAAAGCCATCCATTTAAAAAGAAAGTTTTAAATTCAAATTAGCTCCCATGGAACACTTTCATATGACAAGCCATGATGGACAACCTTCAATTGCGAGAGAGAGAGAAAACTATACCAAAGTGAATAAGATTATGACAAACATAGCAGCTAAGGAAAAAATTATATGTTCACCGTTAAAAAGTAAACAGAAACAATAGTACCTATCAATTTGTTTTCTTCTTAAAAAGTAACTAGCACAACAATGTATGCGTTTTTTTCTCTAGAAAGATAGTTATTAAGTAACAAAATATATAAATAAAGCACGATTAGAATGTACCATACAACATTGATTGCTTGGAGATTTTGGGAAATCCATAAGGCACATTTCAAAAAAAGGCCATATGCTTTCAACGTTCAATGCATACAAAATACTATTTTAAAATGGAATCCAAAAGGCTTTGACTAAAATAAAAATAATACATTTCTACAACTTACACTAGAATGTTGAATTGGAGCACAAATTCCCATTAGTCCACATCCAAGATGCTCTATACCATCTTCAAATAATTGGACTATGTTATAAGTCAATTTTTACCTTGTTTTCAATAATCAAACAATAGCAACATGTTTTCTGTAAGAAAAAATTACAAAATCTGCAATAGCACAAATGAATTGAACATGCAAGTGATGCAGACATATTTTCCAAAGCCATAATTAAATTTTTTTTTTCTTGCCATACCCATTGAAAGGTTTTAATTTGCAATTGCAATCACTGCCAAACTTCCAAAGCATGGGTAAGTTCTGTCAATGGCCTATTGGCATAATTGATGAGTCATAGGTACTAACATTTCAATAAGAATAGTTGAAAACAAAAGGAATAACAAATGGCATACTACCACAAAAGTTGCTATTTAAAAGCAACTTTAACTTAGAAGTCAAGAGAGAAGGTCAAATAATGTTTCCCTGAAGAGTAGGTAACACAAAACCATTTACTAAGGGCTATTAGTCTTGGGTCCTCCAGGCACCACTCCTCATTTCCCCATTATGCTACCTAATTAGACGTTGCAGATTCACCGTAAATCTAAAATTGGTAAAAAAAAAAAAATTAATACAAGAGATACAATTACTAATTTATTAAATATATGATTTCAAGGTCTAAAGATCGATACATACAATCAAGAAAACTAATGGGTATAAGGGTAGATTATATGTATGCATATATACATACCTATATGCATATGATATGCTATCTCTATGTGTGTATATATAAACAACGCCCAAATAGTATACATTAACATGTGTTGGGGAGGGAAAAGATTGGGTACACACCTAACCTTTGACATAGTACACAGAGTGGCTGCCTTGAGACTTAAACTCATAACTTCAAGGTTATTAAGCTAAGATTTTTACCATTGAACCAATGGTCACCCCTGTGTGTGTGCACGCATATATATATATATATATATATCTTAAATATACAAATATGAGAAAGTAACATTTCTCATAGGAAAGTAAGTTTCCAGTAAACCAAAAAATGGGTAAACAAGAAGTATTATCATTGAATCTGTAAACAATGTTCAAGATTATCATTATCAAAGGGTTCAATAAAATCACAATACACATACACACAACGAAATGATTTTCTAGATAATAATTTTTGAAGAATTCATCAAGAAAATTGGTTGCACCTGTCTTCAACTAGCCTAAGTTGAAAGAAAAGAATTCATCAAAAAAAATTATTTATATTTTTTGGAAAATTTTGATAAAACTCTAATTTGAACAAGAGTGTTAAGATGAGTTGGGTTTTCCCATATCACACTAATCTTGTACACAACTTTCAAATCCAAAATTTCATATTAGGAAGTACTAAACAATCCAAGAAGGCTCTTTTGATTCTAACATATTAATCAGAAACTCAAACAGGGTCTACAATTTCTTACATATCTATTGGTTTTCATAACAAAATCATATGATCAAAACAAGACCCAGATAAATTATTCTACCAAACAACACCATTCAAGCTCGATCCACAGATCATTTTAAGATAAGTAAATACACCAATTAGATTATATTATTTTATTATAAATTTTCTTTTACACATTATTATGTTAAAATTAGTGTTTGTTTTATATGTCTAGATTTTTTATTTTACTTGTGTCTAATAAAAAAAACTAAAACTTAAAAGTAATTTTGTAGCTTAAAAACAGAGAAAATTTATTTTATATAAAAATTTACATTGTAAAAAAAACTCGTTTAGATTTTTCTCTTTAGGTGCACTTTTAGATTTTCTCAAAAAAGCTTGAGCTGGGTCGCCTGTGTGTTTAATCAGCATGTAGACGTATAATGCTATAGCAAAGAGAAAGCAATTAAAAAAATGCCAATATGATTGAGAACCGATGTTAATTTTGAATGTGAACAAAACTTAATATCATCAGCTATTCACTTTTTAGGGTTAGGGTTTTGAAATCAAAGCCCTATCTTGGGTGGTTACAGATGTTAATTTTGACTGAGAACACACCTTAATATTAGATATTCAATAAGGGTTAGGGTTTTGAAATCAAAGCCCCAATGACATAGCTATCTTGGGTTGTAAATAGGAACATACCTGACCTACAGAAGAGAGCTCTCGTAAATATTCAATTCGACTAGAAGGGAAAATATTTGCTGACAAACCCATGGTAGAGACGTGAACAAAGTGATGGCTTGTGAAGAAGATGTCGACAACGGTGGCGTGGATCGCCGACGGGGCTAGAGGTCTTTGGCCATCGCGGAAGCTTCGGCTATGGTGGAAGAGAAGAGAAAGGTGAAGAGCAAGAGAGAGAGGCCAATCGTTCTTCTCTCGCTATGGTGGAAGAGAAGAGAAAGGTGAAGAACGGTGGCCCCGACGCTTGACCGTTGGACTTCGACAATTGCTGCAGCTGCGGCTATGGTGGAAGAGAGGAGGGAGGTGAGGAGAAGAGCAAGAGCACGAATGGGAGCAAGAGAGGGAGGCAACTGACTTGGGACCGTTGGACTTTTGATAGTTATGAGATAATATGCCATATATAAATAACTAAATATAATTAAGTTATGAGTTAATATGAGAATAGTTATGATTTATATGATATTAGTTATGATATCAAATCACATAATTTCATAACTGATGTATAGTACATCCAAATGTACCATAGCATCATGCACTAACTATACACTAGCAGCTACAATCATGGCTAACCCACTGATTGTGGAATCTAATACAACAAAGGTAAATTCCTTCAATTACTCAATATGATTTCCAACAGCACATGGTATATCTTTTGTGTGTTGTGTTATAGAATTCACCTATATAGAGTGTATAATATATAATATACATATAGTAGTATATATAAAGGTGTTACTACACATTCATTTTTTTTTTTTAAAGCTTAAAATCGTTAAAGATATGCTACTGTCTATCAATGTCCTAATAAAAAATTAATAAAAAAAAATTAAAGAGGCTCTTGGTCTCATTCTGTATGTAAACTTTGTTTAATTTTCTTTTGGTCGAAACAAAGCTGGATCGCACTCCTCTTATTTTGGTTCTTTTGGGAACTATGATCCATGTGATGTGGGATTGACATTCAGGAAACGATCTCGACACAATAATTCTTTGGGTTGAATTTGGGATCAAATGATGTCTTGGAAGAATGAAGGACTTGGACACAGGGTCTTTGTCCTCCGCTTCTGTTAAAGATTGCTTTCAATTCCTCACCATTTTCTTCACCTTTCTTTTTGATTGGCATACTATTTTCTTCATCTTTCTTGTAGATTGTCATATTGGAGACATACTGGTACACAAATTGATTGCCAAGACTTACTATAGCTAGAATTGCATAGTAGTTATCCAATTGACTCTCATTTATATCGTCACCAAACCACAGGTTGAATGTTAAAATCCATAAGACGCTTTCAAAATTCCCCATTCCCAATACCCACTGATTAAATGGTGACCCGTAGTCCGTGGATTCAGGTACTTGTTGATCATAGAAATCCATAAGCCCATGTTCACAAAGTCCTTCCATCAATCCTAAAAGGAAGAAGCACTACAAAAAATTAAGATTTTAGAGATCAAAATTTAGGGACAATTATTTTTTAGAGACCAAATATTTTTGTTACGAAAAGTGTCGTCATTATATTTTTAGCGACGAAAATTGGATATTAGTAATGAATTATTATCTTTTTGGGGCTAAATTTTTTGTCTCAAAAAATAAACCATTTTGAAAACAAATTATTTTGTCCTTAAAAGTGTATTTATTAGTGATATTTTCAAAATTTTGTCGCTAAAAACCTTATTTTTTACTTTTCGGGACGACCTTTTAGCGTCTATCTTCACGACGATAGAAATTGTTCCCCAAATGTTTTTTGCAACAAATTTTTCACTTTTAGAGACCAAATTTTAAAACTCTTTATTATACGTTGTAGCGAAATGTGGAGTTAACCAAAAGAGAAACGTGATAAACATGAAACACACATGGTTTGAGTGTGTTTGGTATGTGTTTTGAGATAGATTTTCAAAAAATAAATTTGGGGAGAGAGTTTACAAATTTTTTTGGTTTGTTTGGTTGTATATTTTGAAGATAGTTTTGGAGTTTGGGATGATTTAATATTTTGTTGTAATTGAGTAGATATGTGTGAGAGAAAAAGTGATTGAGAATGAGAGATGAGAGAGAAAAAGTGATTAATTGATGTGTCATAGAGAGAGAAGTAATTTTGGAATTTTTTTGAGAAAATTTGTAACCAAACATGTTTTTGGAAATTTTCTTCCAAAAATATGTTTCAAAACACAAACCAAACACACCCTAAATCTGTGCTGAACCACTCAATCTGCACCGATCCGCTCGTTAATTGCGGGTTAGTTTTATCCACAGTTTAAAATTTATAATTTACTTTCGAAACCTTTCCGCTCCACTATAGTTAATACATATGTTTTTTTAACTTTAATGAAATATCTAATTAAAATCAGTGTGAGGGAAATGTAAGATGTGAAATTTAATTTAAGTTAGTATGTATATGAAAATTATTATATGAAATTAGTTAATGTTATATATATGAAAAATATTATACAAATTAGTATTATATATTATGCAAATGCTTGATAATTACTTAAGATTATTCTTCAATCAACTAGAAAATTAAAACTGCATAAACTGCCCAAACTATGGTTTAGTTATTTGTCAATCTGCCATTTTACCCTCAAACCGTACCGCTCACACTCCTAGCTTTGATTACTGAATTTGGATTGTCAGATTTTAGCACCACTGCCAATTGGGTTCACCGTCTTCTTAGTAAACCTGGCAACGATCCCAATTACAGGGACAGGTATTAATCCAGCTATGAGTCTTGGTGCAGCCATTGTTTTCAACAGGGACAAAGCTTGGGATGATCATGTAAGCCTCCATCTTATTATGCATTAGCTCGACACATCAAACTATAAAGCTTATTGGGTTAAATAGACCGTTGATTTTTGTGGCAGGTGATTAATTTTTGCGTCAATTCACCTTTTGGTACAGTGGATATTCTGGGTAGGACCATTCATTAGCGAGTACTTGCAGCTGTTTACCATCAGATGGTGATCAGGGCTATCCCATTGAAATCCAAATGATGAATATTCTGGAAGTCATGATTTCAACATAACTATGTTCTTCTTTTACAGGTAAATGGGAAACAAATATATACGTCGCTACTTTGTGGTAGTACCAGAAGCAGGGTTCCATCCTCTCCTGGTTTCGTTCCCGTCACGAATGACATATTATTCCTCTATAACTAATTGCAAAATAAAAACCTTATTAATCACCATTGCAT
This sequence comes from Camellia japonica, assembly GCA_030407325.1. Classification (NCBI taxonomy): domain Eukaryota; kingdom Viridiplantae; phylum Streptophyta; class Magnoliopsida; order Ericales; family Theaceae; genus Camellia; species Camellia japonica. The sequence goes on from JAPPVO010000016.1 coordinate 8,744,808, forward strand.
GCATGAAATTATAACTCTCAAAATAATAAAAATCAAAATTAATTTTTCAGACAAATTTAGAACTGATTGTATGAACCCTGGTTCTTATACAAATGCATTCATAACATTACATATACAAAACATGGTTTTGTGGTTTTGAAGTTTGCTTCGTCACTGCGAACACTTCACATTGTCTTTTGATGACTGAGTTTCTTCTGAACCACGATCCCAGTGTTGCGAGATTGATGCTCTGGAAAGGATGTAGAAGCTGTAATTCTTCGGGTTGAAGTTGCATTTGAAGGGTGGATCGGAGGAATGAAGGATTTGGATACAGGATTTTTGTCACCGTCTGCCAAGATTTCCAGCAATTGCACATCCTTCTCTGCAACTTGATCAATATTGTAGATTGGCATATTGGAGACAAAGCGGTAGACAAATAGGTTCGCAATACTTACTATGGCTAGAATTGCATAGTAGTTGTCCAACCGACTGTCATTTATGTCGTCACCAAACCACAGGTTGAATGTTAAAATCCATAATATGCTTACAAAATTCCCCATTCCCAATACCCACTGATTAAATGGTGGCCCATAGGCCTTCATGGATTCAGGTACTTGTTGATCATAGAAATCCACAAGCCCATCTTCACAAAGTCCTTCCATGAATCCCAAAAGGCAGAACTGTGGAGTTAACCAAAAGACACTCATGGGAATAATTTCTTCCCCAATATTGTCCTTGTACAGCTTCAACCTGTTAATTTCAACAAATCGAGCAACAACGCAGGATAGAAAAGAGCAAAACATTCCAACACCAATCCTCACTTTCCAAGCGCGCTTTTGCTGTGTTTCAGTCCACAGCCTTGGGACTAGTAGTTCATATAGAAACGAGGCTATGAAACTTGAGAACGAACGGATTATAGAAAAATATGTAAGATTGACGTTACCATCCATATTACTAGTTTGTAGGAGAAAGAAAGTACTTCCTGTTGCAACCACAAGACAATAGTTGAAAAAAGTAGTCCACATAGGTGCCATTGTTAAAAGAAGCTTCACTTTGGTCACTTGTGCCGCTGGACAGAGCATTCCTCTGCTTTCTTGTTCTTCTGGACTACTCACGGAGGAGTTGGATGTTTCTTCAATGGCAGCTTTATCTAAACACCTACGTTTAGGAAGCGTGATAGAAAGCAAATTACAAATTTTGTACTCAATAATATGGGTAACTAATTTTGAATACCTCACCGATGTATTGGTTTAGCAGCCTCATTATTTTTCATGCTTTACATTAATGTATTGGTAATACATAAGGGAGAATGAATGAAAAATTGACTACAAAACATTGGAAATCATCTTTTTTTTTTTTTATAGAATTTAGTAAATTATATATGAATACTAGTTTCCATTTTTAAAACCAAAATAGACACTACAAACAAGTTTGGTTTATACTTTTCTGAACTTTTGTAAACATAAACAAATATGTTTCAAAACAGAAATGGTAAGAGAGAGAGAGAGAGAGAGAGAGAGAGAGAGAAGAGCACCTGATTAGTGCAACATGAGGCGAAAGCTCCAATTCACCCTTGTCATTATGATAGAACTGTTTTGGAGTAGCAGGGTAGTCTAGATTTCGTTTCCGAATAGCAGCCTTAGTGACACAATATACATCTGTCATGGGGCTCCCAGTTGGTTTTTTGCGGTAGTAAAATCGAAAACCACGTAAAAACAAGAACCCAGAAATAGTCATTGCAATTGCTGAGATTTCAAAGGACTCTTTCCATGGTAGGGGCCCAAACACAAAGAAAGCCACAGTGGCACCCAAAAACTTGTTCAAGCGAACCCAAAAATTTACACGGGCTTGAACTCGTTTCTTGTCTTGGTTTGGCTCATCTTGGTGGCCTATTTGGTCACCTAAAAATGCTTGAAGAGTAGGGTCTCGCACTGCTCTGCCCGCAGCTATGGGTACCATGGCCAAGTAGAAAAAGAGGACTACATTATTGGTAGAATTGAACATGGCAGAGAGGTATAGTAGCCAGAATCCCTGTATAAAGATAAGTTATCAATTTTCCACCTTCATAGAAGGCTGAATATAAGACATCTTACAATAAATAGCACTCCTTAAACATTACAAATAGTCGCCTTGTTTAAAAAAATCGGGCTTACGTGTAGGTCATAATTTGTGACCTTTATTATCTAATAGGCCATGTGAGAATTAATAACATTTTTCATCAAACACTATTAAAAAACATCACTAATTTTTAATTTTCAAGGACAATTTTCAAATTGTCACAAAAAATGTCACTAATCATAAGTTTTAGCGACAGTGTAAAAAAATCGTCACAAAAAATGTCACTAATTTTTAACTTTTAGTGACAATTTGAAAAATTCGTCATAGAAAAACGTCACTAATTGTAAGTTTTAATGACAATTTATAAAAATCGTGACAAGAAAGTTAGTAATTGTCAATTTTTAGGGACAAATTCAAAAAATCGTCATAAAAAAATTATTTTTAGTGACGATTTTATTAGGACTTATCTTCAATAGGACTTGATCGGAATTAAATCTAACTATTAGCACCTATTGATAGTTTACCCTTTAAAAAATTAATTAGATGAGAATGAATATTCATAAAGATTCTGATCAAGTCACTAAAACCCCAAGTCCCAAATAAAAAAAAAAAACAAAAAACAAAAAACTTGAACTTGTAATTGAGAGGAAAAAAAGAAGAAAATTACTAAGGGAAAAGTTAGGGATCATGAAAATTTTTTCATGAAAATGATCATGAAAAATTTATGATCCTTGGATTACCTTGATTAGTGTGTGATGTTTTATTCTAGATAAAAGTTAAGGATCATGAAAAATTTTTCATGAAAATGATCATGAAAGATTTATGATCCTTGGATTATCTTGATTAGTGTGTGGTGCTTTATTTTAAGTGTAATTTAATGGTCACAAAGCTTTCATGATTATTTTCATGAAAGGCTTTTCATGATACCTAACATTGCTGTTTATTCTAAGTGTAATCCAAAGGTCACAAAGCTTTCATGATTATTTTCATGAAATGTTTTTCATGATACCTAGCATTGCTGAATTACTAAATCAAAATAGCACTGAATAGAACTTACAATAACATAGGCAACAGAAGAATACACAACCATCATAAAACGACCTGTCCAGGTATCTGAAATATGGACTAATACAATCATCATCACCGCTGATAACCCGTCTTGGACGTTCATTACTGATGCAACTTTCGCAAGATTTACCTCCTTCCAATTCTCTTCCAGGAATGATACCAATATTCCGACCACTCCCTTGTCAACTAAGCTGTGGCTGAAAAATATAGCTGAGGTTTGGAATTGATTAGCACAAAATTGAAATATATATAAAAGAAAAGTTCTCTAGAAAAAGCAAAGGCCTTTGATCAATCTCTGGAGGCTAACTAACTAGACAAATACAAGTAGTTCAAATATAGAAGATTATTACTTACCTGTCATGAATGCAACTGCCTTGCAAAAGACTATGTTATAGCGAAACCAACGCACGGTTGCACGCAAAAGCATTGCATCCCAGTTGCTACCATCCACCATTGCAGCTGGCTTTCTGTATTAATTTTCTTTGTAAATGATGATCTTATGAGTCGTAAAGGCAGTCTCTTGGAAACTAAAATTAGACAAATTATATGTGTGTTCAATCTTTATGACGTTGTGTTTTAAGTACTACCTTTGTTTGGGTCATTTGATTGGAAAGTTGCTTTTTGGTGATTTAAAAATATCCATGGCCTTGACCTGCAGTTTACTAATACAGGACTTTAAAAAAATAATAATAATAATAAAAAAGAGGGTTAATTACAAAAGAAAAAATTCTAGAGTTTCGTGTGTTTTTTAATTTGAACCCCAGAATTTTAATATGAACCCTCCGTCCATCTCCATCTCACTTCATCTTCTTCCTTCTTGAATATTCAAACCCACATATTCAAATATTTATATCTCCCTTCTCGTAACTCTGTTTTGCCTCATTTTTACGTTATTGGATTCACCTCATGTCTTAGTTTTTATTCCATCCTTCATACGCCTTGTTCCGTCTCTTTTTGCATGCAGTCGGAGCTCCGAAAATTGGCCAAAAATAAAATATTTCTCTTTTTGAGCAAAATTTTCAAATTCAAACCCACATGTTCAAACCCTTCTATCTCCCTCGTCATAACTCCGTTTTGACTCATTTTCATCTCGTTGGATTCACCTCATGTCCTTATTTTCATTCCACCCCTCATACTCATTATTCTACCTCATTTTGCTTGCCATCGGAGCTCTGAAAATTGGCCAAAAATAAGATCTCTCTCTCTCTCTCTCTCTCTCTCTCTCTCTCTCTCTCTCTCTTGTTCTGGTTTTTCTTGTTGCTATCACGACAATATTCTTGGCAGCAGAGGTGAAATGGATGATGCTTGATTGGAAACCAAGGTGCCCTGACATGTTCACCAGCCCATTCTTCTTTTTATTTTTGTGGGTAGTTGTATATCTATCACCACTCGACAACACCGCCACCATTACCACCACTACCTCATCTTCCAGAGAATGATGATAAAGTAGCAGTAACAACAACAAGCCAGGAGGAGAAGCCACGGATGAGGAGGAAGAAGAAAAAAAAAGATGGAGAAAAATCTTATTTTTGGCCAATTTTCAGAACTTCAGTGGCATGCAAAAAGAGATAGAACAAGGCATATGAGGGATGTAATGAAAACTAGGCCATGAGGTGAATCCAACGACACAAAAATGAAGCAAAACAGAGTTACAACGAGAAAGATACAAGTGCTTGAACATGTAGGTTTGAATATGAAAATTTACCCAAAGAGAGAAAATATATATATATATTTTCCAACTTTTGGAGCTTCGACGACACGCAAAAAGAGATGGAATAAGGCTTATGAGGAATGAAATGAAATGAAAATTAAGCCATAAGGTGAATTCGATGATGTGAAAATAAGACAAAACGGAGCTACGAAGAGGGAGATAAAAAGGTTTGAACATGTGGGTTTAAATTTGAAAGAAGGAAGAATATGAAGTGAGACGAAGATGGACAGAGGATTCACATTGAAACACGGATGAAACTCTAAGATTTAATTTGTCGAAATTAAAACTCTAGGGTTTAAATTGAAAAACTCACAAAACCCTGAGGTTTTTTTTGTAATTAACCCAAAACAAAATCATGGTGTTAAAGAAATAGAGAATGGCTTCCCTCCAGTCCGTGATTGGACTGGAGGGTATTGTTGGGCCCGTGGGGGCCACCACGGGTTCTTGTTTTGATAATCCGAACCGTTAAATATGTAGAACTCGTAGAGTACTATATGTCAATAAAAAATCACGTTGATTGGATATCGATAGTTATGTGATCAAATTAGATTTTTGCAAGCCGTTTATTTTTCACCAACCATTTGATTTGATCACATAACTATCAATAACTTGATTGTTTACAAGCATATAGCACCCTACAAGTTTTACACATTGAACGGTTCAAATTATCGAAACGAGACCCATGTTAGGGCCCTACGGACCCAACAGTACCCTCCAATCCGTGATTAGATTAGAGGGAAGCCATTCGCAAAGAAATAATAATCTGTCAATGTCCTAAATAAATAAATAAAAATAATAATAAATAAAAGTTTTTGTAAGTTCCAAATCAATTTTGTCTCTCTATGAATTTTCCTTTATCCTTTTTATTTTTTAAGCCACGTTTGATAAGACGTGCCGATTTAAAACATTTACGTTCTAATAAAAAATTATTAACTAAGCCTTATTAAGTCTGTTATTATTGAAAATAGGGGTACTTATCAATTAGTCCTATTAACTAGATTTATTTACCTACAGGTCCTAACTAATAAATTTAACACTATAAAAATAAGAGAGTGATAAATTTATCACTAAAAATTTATTCATAAAAACAAAGAGACTGATAAATTTATCACTATAAATTTTTTCATAAAAATAAAAGACTGATAAATTTATCTTTATCACTTAATAAATTTATCAATAGGACTTAATGGGTAATAAGTCTCCAAAGTAGGACCTATTGGATAATAAGTCTCCAAAGTAGGACCTATTGATAGTTTACCCTTGAAAATAACATTCAACCTCGTAAAACTCGTTTGGTGTCACTTAGAAATTAATTTTTATGATTATGATTTTTTAGATCATCAGCTTTAAATCGTAAAATCAATTGTAAATGTGTTTGGTATAACTTTTAATAATCTAGGAAAAATTGAACATGTTTGTAGAAGTAGAAAATATGTAAAGGTTTACTAGCATGGTTAAAAGATTTGGAAATTTTGTTTTTTTTTTTTGGTTCGGATTAGAAGTAATAACCTCATGGGCTAGTAATTCCGAAAGTGTTCGGCCCACAACTTCTAAATTATTATTGTTAGTATATATTATATTCTTTAGTTATAAGCTATAAAGGAACAACTCTTTCATTATTATATCTTCATAGTGCATAGCTTTAATTATGTTGTCTATTTCTTCTTTCGGTGCTCCTCTCTATAAATGAGAATCATCACCTTGTAAACAAGATACTGAATATATAACAAACACACTTCATTCAGTCTCTCTCTCTCTCTCTCTACCAAACTAACATGGTATTAGAGCGTAGTCCTACACGCCTGACATTTTCTGTTTTTGGTGCTTAGTCCCGTACACAGTGGCACTACACCATCCTGCTCGGAATCACCTTACGATTCCAACGGCACCACCCCCATCACCAGAATCGCCATCACGCGCCGCTTTTGTGTTCGGCGCGTCTCAGCTTCCGCCGCCACTTACACACGCGCCATTCACGCGCTCCTCCGTTGGTTGCTCACATCAGCATCTGACTTCAGCCTTGCGCTTGCGTGCGCCGCGTCTGCTTCCGTGCGCCCTGCGTGTGCCGTTTTGCTAATTTGCACCTACATGCGCCATTCTGCTACGGTGCGCCGCGCGCCCTTCCTGCTATTGTGCGCCACCTTCAGTCCACTATTGTGTGCTACTAAGATCATTTTCCCTTCTGCTGACGTCATCTCTACTACACAGCAGCCCCTTTCCCAGCTATTTTCGACCTTTCGGCCTCACTGGTATGCTCTGTTTTACCAAAATTTGCTCCTACAGGCCTGCTCCTATATATTTAGTCCTACTCCACTTTTAATATGGATCGCCATGATGCCTCCTATCTAATTTCTGTTATTCTTAATGGTTCCAATTATGTACTGTGGGCCCAAGCCATGTCTTCTTTCCTTAAAGGACGGAAACTTTGGCGTATTAACACCGGGGATGTGACCAAACCGGTGAAAGGAGACGCTGAATCTACTACCACATATATAGACCGACTCGAAGATTAGGACAGTAAAAACTACCAGATCATTACTTGGCTTCAGAATACCTTTGTTCCCTCTATTAGTCTTCAGTTTGGCCGTTTTCAACTTGACTCTATTTCCAATCCTGCTAAAGACATTTGGGATTTTTTGAGAGATCGATACCAGACTACCTGTCTTGCCCATCAGTATCAACTTCATAGTCAACTTCACCGCATGTGCCAAGAATCCAGTCAGTCTATTAATGACTTTCTTTCTCAAATGTAGGGACCAGCTTGCTCTCTCAAAACCGACATGGCCTCACCAAGAAGATGCTGCCTTATTCACTACCTATCATAATCAGCAGCGGTTGGTCCACTTTCTCATGGCTCTCACTCCTTCTTTTGAGCCCATGCGTGCCTCTCTTCTTCATCGCCTTTCATTGCCTAATCTTGAACAGGCTATTTCTGAGCTGTTATCTGAGGAGACTCGTCTTGGTACTCTCCAGACTCATCATGTGGACTCTGTTCTTGCCACTCCTCAGTCACGGCCCTCACCGACCCAACGGTCCACTGCTTGCATCTATTGTTAGAATCGGGGCCTTCCTTCTACTCATCTTTTGGTTCATTGCCCTATCCGATCCTGCCGATATTGCAACAAACTTGGTCTTGGTCATCTGCAGCAGGATTGTTTTCGCAATCCATCCCGATCATTTTCCACTAGCCACTCCTCTCGTGGTGGCTCTTTTAGGGGGAGCTCTCATCGTCGGTTTAATCGCACTGCTGCTGCTGCCTCTGAGGATTTCTCTGAGTCTCCTGCTCCATCTGCCCCTGTGTCTTCTCAAACTGATATTGAGGCCATGTTCAAACAGTTTCTCTCCACCTCTGGTACACCTTCTTCTGCTGCTTTATCTGTGACTCCAGGTAACTCTTCTTGGTATTTTGACTCTGCTTGTTGTAATCATATGACTTCCAGCTCTACTATATTCTCCTCCATCTCTCCCTCTACTTATCTTTCCTCCATTCATACTGCTGATGGTTCTTTCATGTCTGTCAGTCATGTTGGGACTGTTTCCACATCTCAGTTATCTTTACTTCAGGTTTATCATATCCCTGCTCTAACCTTAAACCTTATCTCTATTAGTCAATTATGTGAGCTTGGTCTAATCGTCACATTTTCTGCTAATGGTTGTTTGGTGCAAGACCCTCAGACGGGATAGATTATTGGGATCGACAATAAGTATGGACGTCTCTATGAACTCATTCAACTTCATGTTTCGGACTCCCCACAGATTGTTGCTCCTGCATCTGTTTCCTCTCTATCTCATTTTCATCTTTGGCATTGTCGCTTAGGACATCTTTCTGTTAGTCGCTTAAAGTCTTTGGTTTCTAGTGGTCAATTGGGTCATGTACTTCAGGATACTTTTGATTGTATACCATGTCAACTTGCAAAACAGCCTGCTTTATCTTTCAATAAAAGTACTTCTGTTTCTTGTGCTCCTTTTGATCTCATACATGCGGATATTTGGGGCTCATCCCCTACTACTACCATGGGGGGATCTCGTTACTTTGTTGTTTTTATTGATGATTATTCACGGTTTACTTGGATTTTTCTCATGAAAACTCAGTCTGAACTTGAACATCTTTATTATAGCTTTGCCAAAATGCTCCACACCCAATTTTCCAAAACCATTAAAATTTTTCACTCTGACAATGCTATGGAATATCGGGATAACGATTTCCTTTCCTTTCTTCAGAGTCATGGTACTCAGCCTCATTGTTCATGTGCTGGCATGTCCTAACAAAATAGACGTGCTGAACGGAAACATAGGCATATTCTTGATACTACTCGCGCTCTCATTCTCTCGTCTTCCTGCCCTGAAAACTTTTAGGGGGAAGCCACCCTTACTGCTGTGTACACTATCAATTGTGTTCCTTCCCCTGTCATCCATAATCAAACTCCTTTTGAACGTCTACATGGCACTACCCCTCCATGCACCAATCTTCGGGTTTTTGGCTCTGCCTGCTTTGTCCTGCTTCAATTCCATGAACACACCAAGCTTGAACCTCGTTCTCGTCTTTGCTGTTTTCTTAGATATGGGATTGAACATAAAAGCTTTTGCTATTGGGATCCTCTCTCTAAACGTCTTCGTATCTCCCGCCATGTAGTTTTCTGGGAGCACAAAATGTTTTCCTCTCTCTTCTCCTTTCACTTACCCGCACTCTCCACTCCGGTCATCTTTACTAATCCTTCCCTAGATCTCTTCTCTAACCACTTTGATACAGGTTCCTCCTTCATCAAGACGCCCTTGTTGATCCCTGATCCCGGCCAGACTGCTCTCTCTGATGGTTCACCTCTCCTTGCACCTTCTAGTCTGTCTCCTCCTTCTTCGCCAGCTCTTCCTCCTACCGATCCTCCCACGGGTCGGCCACACCGGGTAACTTAACCACCTATTCATCTTCGTGATTATATTGTTGGGTCTGCTGCCTTTTCTACTTATAAACCTACCTCCTATCGTGAGACTTGTATTAATCCTCTTTGGCAGCAAGCTATGACTGATGAACTTCAGGCCTTGGACAAAACTCATACTTGGGATGTTGTTGATCTTCATCCTGGAAAGACTGCAATTGGCTGCAAATGGTCTACAAGATCAAGACTTATTCTGATGGCTCTATCGAGCGTTACAAAGCTCGTCTTGTTGCCAAGGGTTTCAACCAGGAATATGGCATTGATTCTGAGGAGACCTTCTCCCCTGTTGCTTGACTTACCTCTGTTTGCAGTTTGCTTGTTGTTGCTGCTGCTCGCCACTGGGAGCTCTTTTAGATGGATGTCAATAGTGCCTTCCTTAATGGTAATCTTCTTGAGGAGGTCTACATGCAACCTCCACCTGGGTATACTTATCCCACTCATAAGGTTTGCAAACTACAGCGTGCCCTCTATGGTCTCAAGCAGGCACCCCGCGCTTCGTTTGCTAAGTTTAGTTCTACCATTCATGACTTCGGGTTCACCTCTAGCTCCTATGACTCTGCTTTATTTATACGGACTACTCCTCATGGTACCACTCTTCTCCTTCTTTATGTGGATGATATGATTATCACTGGTAATAATGCAGCTGGTATTCTTCACCTCAAACATTTTCTCCACCGTCAGTTTGAGATGAAGGACCTTGGTACTCTTAACTACTTCTTAGGCCTCGAAGTCTCCCATGATTCTACTGGTTCCTATTTGTCCCAAGCCAAATATACATCTGATCTTCTGGCCCGTGCTGGTCTTACCGATTGCAAAACTACCTCTACTCCAATTGATCCTCAGATTCGTCTCACTTCTCTCGATGGGGATCTCCTCTCTGATACTACTCTTTATCGCCAACTCGTTGGTAGTCTTGTCTATCTCACTGTGACTGGTCCTGAAATTGCCTATGTTGTTCACATTGTTAGTCAGTACATGTCGGCTTCTCGCACTCCCCACTATACTACTCTACTCCGCATCCTTCGCTACTTCAAAGGCACTCTGTTCTATGGCCTTCACTACTTTGCTTCCTTCTCTCTTGAACTGTGTGCCTTTTCTGATGCTGATTGGGCTGGGGATCCTACGGATTGACGCTTCACCATGGGTTTCTGTTTTTTCTTAGGGGATTATCTTCTTACTTGGTGCAGCAAGAAACAATCCCTCACTACCCGCTCTAGTACCGAAGCTGAATACCAAGTTCTTGCTAATACTACTCAGGAACTTCTCTAGCTTCACTGGCTCCTTGCTGATATGGGTGTTTCTTCTTTTGGCGCTACCTCTCTCTATTGTGACAATCAGAGTGCCATTTAGATTGCTCACAATGATTTTTTCGTGATCGCACCAAGCATATTGAGATTGATTGTCATTTCATTTGACAACATGTTATACGTGGTACTGTTCTTCTTCTCCCTATTGCTTTTGCCGATCAACCTGCTGATATTTTCACCAAGGCTCATCCTCTTGGACGCTTCAGTGATCTCGTTTTCAAACTCAACTTGGTGGATGCCTACCCTCATTGAGTTTGCGGGGGGATGTTAGTATATATTATATACTTTAGTTATAAGTTGTAAAGGAATAACACTTTCATTATTATGTCTTCATAGTGCATAGCTTTAATTATGTTGTCTATTTCTTCTTTCGGTGCTCCTCTCTATAAATGAGAATCATTACCTTGTAAACAATATACTGAATATATAACAAACACACTTCATTCAGTCTCTCTCTCTCTCTCTCTATGAACAAAGGTTAGGCCAAAGACAGGCCCAAAATTTGGCTTAGATAAACTTCTTCATGCTCTCATAATTATGATTATTCTGAAAATATTATCATATTTATTGAATATTTACTTAATATGGGCATACAGTTTTTTTTTTTTCTTTTTCTTTTTTTTTTGATCTATATGGGCATACGAATTCGGCACAGGAAATAATGCCTCATTTGGCAAGTGTCTCTTTTAGTCAAAAAGTTACTAAAAAAATCAAAAAGTTAACAACTCATACCAAAAAGTCAAAGATTTCCCTTTCTCTTTACTTTTTGCACATCTTTTCGTAAAAAGCTAAAAAGTCATCCCAAATATATTAGTTTTTTTTACATCACATTTTAGCCAAAAAACTAAAAAGTTACTAAAAAAGTCTGTTCCCAAACGAAGCCTAAGTATCTAATATTTTTTGGATATTGGGAAAATAAAAATGCTTCCTACACCCAGTGATTCATCACCCCCACCCCCCAGTGCCACGTGACACTGTGGGATTGGAAGAAAAAAAAAAAAAAACAAACAAACAAACAAACAATTTTCTTGCCAGTGGGGGCGCCCCACGCCACTGGGGGTCGACCCCCACTGGAGGAGTCCGGATCCTCGGCTGCCATTCTCGGCAGCCCTTCCCTGCAGCCCCCAAAACGATGTCGTTTTGGGGGCAAATTTTCAAAAAAAAAAAAAAAAAAAAAAAAAAAACCAGAACAGAACCGAAGAAGAGAGAGAAGAAGGGAGATCTGACCTTGTGGAGCAATAATGGACCGGATCTCTTCTTCGTTTTACAAATCCATTCAATGTTAGAAGTCCGGATCTCTTCTTCGTTTTACAAATCTGAGATATATATATATATATATATATATATATGTGTATATACAAAAATCTGAGAAATTCAAAATTGGATGTTCAAAATCTGAGAAATAGACCATTAAATATATATATATATATATAGATGTTAAATTGGATTTTCCAAGGATGAGAGGCATCGACGAGCCATCCAAGGAAAATGGGTTTGAAATTTTTAGGAAAATGGGTTTGAAATTTTTAGTTCTTAGGAAAATGGGTTTGATTGGGTTTGAAAATTTTGATTGAAATTTTGGGTTGGTAAGGGTGATGAACACAGGAGGAAAATGGATTTGATTGGGTTTGAAATTTTTGATCGAAATTTTGGGTAGGTAAGGGCGATGAACACAGGAGGAAATTTTGGGTTTGAACACAGGATGAAATTTTGGGTTTGAAATTTTTGATTGAAATTTTTTGGGTAGAAAATGGGTTTGATTCTGTTCGTAGCTTTCTTTCTCTTCCTCTCCTTCGTTTTTTTCTTTCTTTTTTTTGTGGTCTTCATCTCTCTGTTTCCTCAATTTCATTACCTGGGTTTGCTTTTGTTTTTCCAAATGATCTATACATACACACGCCTGTGTATGTGTCTTTTTTTTTTCTTGGGTTGTGAGGTTTTGAATTTTGGGTCTGATTAGTGTTTGTGTTTTGGGTTCTTTTCAGGCTACTGTGGCTGATCTGCAGGAAGCAATTCATCGGCGATGTATGTACTGTGACAAACTTTTATGTGATTTAACCTTTGTGTTTTGATGTTTATTACTGTTAGTCTTGAAAATTTGAATCTTTATATGTTTATTAGGATGGTTTAGCAATTTGGTTGTCTAGAGTGGAACTTGTGCATCTTCAATGAGAGAGAGATGCAGATAGATCATTGAATCGAACATTGCTGTTAGCAATTGCGAAGAAGAAGAAGATGAAGGAGATCTTATGGTTGATGGAAGAAGAAGATGAAGGAGGTGATGGTCGATCTTCTTTATGGTTGATCGATGAAGGGGATGAAGGAGGGGAGGTGAGGTGAGGTGATCTTCGGTTCTGTTCTGATTTTGTGTGCTTTTTTTTTTTTTTTTTTTTTGAAAATTTGCCCCCAAAACGACGTCGTTTTGGGGGCTGCAGGGAAGGGCTGCCGAGAATGGCAGCCGAGGATCCGGACTCCCACTGGAGTGCCAATCAGTGTTGATTGGGAAAAGCATGTGTACCAAATGAGATTGGTACAAGTACGTGTTTATTTCACATTTTTCTATATGAGATGAGTACAGTTTAAATATTTTGGCGGATCATTAGAGTACAAATATGATTCTTGAAAATGAAGGAGTAAAGAATTACGTGGGCTAGCTAGTTGGAAGAATTGCTTTTTGTCTTCTATCTTTTTCCTTTTTTCTAGCACCAACGAACAAATTTACCAAAGAGTTTTCCCTACGAAATTAATTGAAAAATAATAATAGCAATTTGCTGGGTACATAACATAAATATTGCATTAACTGCTCTAACGAGCATGTGCTTGAGGACATGCAAATAAAATACCAACCACTCAAATTATTACTGAAAATGAAGAGTCCAAAGCAAACATGGATAATGCCATTACCTCAAATTAAATAAAGTAATCATGATGAATTGCTCCTTCCATGGGGATGATTGCTCCTCAAAAGGACATAGTAGCAACATCCTGAGAAGCAGGGGCGGAGGGACATGGGGTCCGGGGGTCACGTGTTCCCAGACTTTTCAATAAATTTTTTTTTTTCTTATACGCAGTGTTTTATATATATACAGCAGCTCACTTTGGCACCCACATTGGCACCTACTGACACACGTCACCCAATTTCTAAATACAAATTAATTTTTTTTTTTAATTCATGGAAAAAGAGTTTTTTTTTTTCTTTATCTCTCTTTGTTACTTTGTAATTTATCAACTCACGATTCACCAGATTAGGATCACACAATATAGATTTGAGATCACACTATAATCTTGATATTTTATCTTTATTGTTTACAGATAACTTTATTTATGGTTTTTTATTTTTAAATAAAAATTATGAGTATCAATTTATAATTATTTGTTAAGTTTTGATTTGTCAAAAATTTTGATTTGTTATTATTTATGTTAAAATAAGAGATTTTGAAATGTTAAAATTATGAATCTTAATTGGTAGATTTTTATTTTTATTTTTTAAAACAGTCATGGAGAAATATTTCAAAAGAAAATCAAAGTTGAAATCATCTCTTCATCAAGAAGAAGATTATAATTATTCTTCCGTAGAACAAAGTCACATAGAAATCAACTTAATAGACCTTCCTGCAGATCCAAGACTACGGCCTCAGATTATGGACTATAATACTAATGATCGAGACTAAATTCGTAGGGCATATCTACAAAAAGGTCATTGTCAACCTCGTGATCATAATTTTCCACAAAAATCATTTGGGCAAAAATTCCGGCGATTTAATCAGGCTTAGTTTAGTGAATTTCCTAATTGGTTGGAGTATAGCGTAGCAAAAAATGCAGCATTTGTTTATGTTGTTATATTTTCAAACCCGATATTGGAGATCAAGCTGATGGTGATTCTTTTCTTGGTGAGGGTTTCTCAAATTGGAAGAAAAAAGAAAAAAATTCAGACTCATGTTGGAGGTCCCAATAGTACTCATAATCAAGTTTCGAGTAAATGTCAAGACTTGTTAAACCAAAATCAATATATTCAAACTATTTTTTTCAAACAATCTGATCAATGAATATTAATTTTTAATGTTTAATATTAGCTCGAAAAATTATTATTATGTTATTGTTATTGATTGGGGAATAAAAAATTTTGAGATTATAATTAATAGGTGCCCCTATATTAAATTCCTGATTTCGCCACTGCTTAGAAGTGTACTCACAATCAAGCAATCAAAATATACCATCTATTTATGAACTTCAAATATCGTAGTAGATGAACAAATAATGTGAATTACTATAATAATGTGAATTATTATCTTAATTATAAATAATATTAAAAAAATAATTGTTCATATGTAGCAATTACATATTTGCAATTATGAACCATGTAGAGGGTATTTGTCAAAATTAATGCAAGATCCAAAGTTAGGAACGTTATTGTTTAATGCGATATTTGTAGTGAGTATATAAATAAGAGATCAAGGGTATTGGGAAGATATACTAAAATAGTTAAAATGTCAAAAAAATATTATTAAAAAGTTTAGTTTTTTAAAAATTTTATTTATGTATTTTTGTAAAAAGTTAACTAACTAAAAATTTGATAGTTTAGGAGTACGGTTATGTGTTGTTCCATAGTAGTATGATTGATGAAAAAGATAAAATATTAATTATTTTATATTGGATGATTGAGGAATATAAGAGAATATAAAAATGGTAATTGGTGAAGGAATATAAAAACGTGATACTCCAAGACTATTTTTATAATTTTTCTTAAAAATAGTTAGTTCCTAAAATATTCCCAAATACACCTAAAAATTAGGCAAAATTATTGGAATTTTCATTTTTCCCGGTGGGCGATGTTGTTTGGGTGGATTCGCTTTGTTGAACTTATGTTGGTGGGGGCTTATACAAAGTCTCCCGATGGAATAGAAGTAAATCTTGATAGAGTAAAAAATTAAAATCCAAATGACTGATGAACCCACAACATTGTATGTGAGAGTAGCCTGGCTTAGAGTTTGTGTCAGAGAGTAACAGATTAGAATTAAGATAGAATGCTTATAATATGTTGTGAAATTGTTGATGATAAATTAGACTCGAATGAAATTTAGTCCTGATGTTTGATTCATACATGAGGAACAAACTATTGAAACATGTGTGAAAATTCTTACATAAAAAATAAGTAAAAAATAAAAAAATTTTATCTTAATATACATTGGATTGACTTATCACTTATCGACTTGAATTTTTTAATTAATTGTGAAATTCAAATAATATATGTTGAGAGAACTATGCACTTTCTTTCCTACATATTAATTCAGTGTTGCTCATTAAGACTCTCAGGAGTCTCAACAAATTTCTTTACCCTTGTAAATATATTTTGAAAAATGTTTGGAGGTCTTAATTTTTGTGGCTCAAATGGCTCAAAATTGCCCAAATGACGTCGTTTTGGCAATTTTGATGTTGTTTTGTACTTAAAATGACATCGTTTTGGCAAATTTGAGTCATTTGAGCCACAAAAATTAAAGCCCCCAAACGACGTCGATATATTTTTGAGTCTATTGTCATGGCTTTCTTGTTAGGGCAAAGATTACAAAATAAAATAAATTAATAAATCTCAAATATTTTTTTTTCCAAAAATAAGTCCCATTGAACACCACATACATATCCATCATGCATATATCACTGTAGAAACTATTACTCAGTCTAACCCACTGTGCAAGTCACTAGAGGACAATGACAAAATTGTAATTTTTGAGAAAAAGAGGACTTTGAATATTAGGTCACAAATTAATATTGTTATAGTGTTGTAAGAGTAAAAAAAAAAAAAAAAAAAAAAAGTAGTTTAATAAAAATATCTTAGACTTTAATTTACACTTTGCTTATTAGACGATTAGTGGGAGAAACAATGATAAAGGAGTGGATTTCGAGGGAAAAAAAGGAGGGTGGAGGAGGGGGTGCATGCTATGCTAAATGGATCTCACGAGGATCCCGCGATTTCCGCGATTTCCCCCACTACCATGGATCCCGCGATTTTCGCTCTCATCTGTCCTCAAATCTGGAGGAAACTGATTAGTATTGTGAGTGTTTGGGAAGTGAATTTTTATGTAAATTTTTTTAGTTGTAGGATATTATTGGATAAAAAAATTTTAGTGTTTGGGAAGATAGTTAAGTTTTTTTGTGGTTGGATATGATGTTTATGAGAGAAAAAGTGAAATGATTATGGGGTTGGATGTGATATTTTGTTTAGATGTGTTTTTTTTGGTTTTGCAAAATTTTTATCTTTTAGTGAAAAAAATGAGAAAAAAATTTGGGAACTAAGTTCCCAAACACCATCCATTGACTTGTGAATCTATCACAAATTCTATTTTGATGATTTAATTTATCCGTTTGATAAGTTTAGTATATCTTATTTAAGAAAAAAAAAAGAAAGAATAATTTGATGATTGTAATTATGTAATTTTAATATTATTTTCGTCAAAAAATGTATCAAGAATATAATTTTAAAATAAATGTTAATTTTTTGAAATAAAATATGTTGGAATCATGTGACAATGATGATTAGATAATTTATATGTTTTTATGAATGATTTACACATATATTACGTTAAAACGATGAAGGAAGGAAACCAAACTGAATAGAATTAATTCATTGTGTGAATTGATCAAGTCCCTCAAAATTTAAAAAAAAAAAGTACCATGCAGTCAAATTTCTCCAAAAAGTACCATGGAGTCAAATTTCTCCTATAAGACCATCTCCAACGATGCATCAAACTATGTATCAGATTTGAAATTTAATGAAAAAGTGACTTTTTTAAGTTCTAATAGTTTCACCAATTTGATATCAAAATGAGAATGGAACAAACATTTTATCAAACTGAGGACAAGTTCTATATATTAGTATTTCACTGTGCTTGATCGTTGGGGTGGGCCAACCGGTCAACCAACCGGATGTCTGGCCGGTTGACCCACTGGTCGACCGATTCCCTTTCAAATAGGTAGGTTCAAACCGGTCAAAAAGGTTCAAACAGATTAAAAAAAAAAAAAAAAACTTATCATTACCGGTCGACTCTTCCCTTTTGACGCACAGTTGGAGCAAGCCATATGAGATTGAGAAAATTGACTTTTTTTTACTCAAATTTGATGAAAAATTTGGTTCACCGTTGGAGATGCTCTAAATAATTGTAGAGCATTTGTTAACACATAAGCATTTATTTTGAGGGTAAAATTGTCTTTTATTAATTATACTCAGCTTGTTTGGTTTGGTTTTTCGGAATTTACTTTTTAGAAAATTGAAATTTTTTATTTTTCGTGTTATTTTGTTTTCACTGAATTTTTAAAATATTTTAAGTAATTTTTTAAATTTTTAGATACACCTAACATAAATACACTTAAAAAATATAATATTTGTAAAAAAAAGTCTTTAAAAAAATTACTAAATACCAAAAATACAACGAAAATATAAAAATTCAATACATTTTCGTATTCTTGTATATTTATTGATTTTTTTAAATATTTTTTTTACAAATATTTTACTTTTTAGATATATCTAAGTTTGCTTAAAATTTTAAGGGACATTTATATATAAGTCCTAATTTATGAGCTTATATTTCATTAAGTCTACCTAAGATTTTTTGGACCTTCAACTCCCATTAAATTTTTAATAGTCGAAATTATCTTTCAAATAATGATTGTTCAGCATTTATGATTATCTATAAAGAAATATGATGATTTGACATTTATTTTGATTTTCAAAAATTTGAAATATCAACTTTCAAATTGGAAAACTAAAAAAAATAATTTAAAACTGATAATATTCTCCGTTTTATTGGATAGTCAAATCAAACCAATAATTAGAAGGGTAAAAATATTTAATCTCATGCTCTATTTTTTTTTAGGGTTTTTTACTGGCCGGTCCTGAGTTTTTCACTTATTCCCCTCTTAGTCCTAACTTTTGATCTTGTGCACCAACAGGTCCTGAGACTTTTTTTTTGTATCATTTTACCCTTCCCCTGTTCTGGCGCATTTCTGTTTGGATTTTCCATCAAAATATTGTGTTTGTGATTTGGATTTCTGTGGAACTTCACGATTTGCTGTTGTATCTTCGCGATTTGTGAAGCTTCGTGATTTCTGATTTCGCGATTTGTGGAGCTTCGTGATTTCTGATTTCGCGCTTGGTGTATCTTCGCGATTTGTGATTTGCGATTGCGTGTTTGGTGATTCTTCCTATTTGCGATTTTGCGTTTGGTATATAGTTACATTTTCTGATTTGCGGTGATGTGGAGTTAGGTCGACTGGTATGTTTGATTTTGATTTCAATTTCAATGTTTTGATTTTTTTAGTTTGAGTTAGTGATTTTGATTTTGTGGTGATATTGTTGTTACTCTGTTGTTTCTGTTGCGATTGAATTTGTGTTTTGATCATGATATTGAAAGTTTTGAGATATGTATTTGTTGATTGAATTTTAGATTTTTATTTTTTTTGGCTACGAAATTGTGTTGATTGAACACAGGTGTTGGTTTGTTATTTTATACAGTGATAATTTTATCACTGTGTATTTTGGGGGTGATGTTGGATTAAGTTTTTCAACAGTGATAAATTTATGAGTGAGTATGGGAATAGGAGATAATTTTATCACTGTATTTGATTTTGTTTTAGAGTGTTTGAGTTGTTTTCTGAAATGTAATTGTTGTTTGTTGCAGGATTTATAGTGATGGAGAATTGTTTGTTTCTTATGTGCAAGTTTAGAGGTGTGACATTGGTTATCAAGTATAATGATGGATTTAATTTCAAGGATTTTATAACGACCCCGGTCTTTTTCCTTTAGATTGTTGTATCCGGACTTAAGTTCCGTGGATCCAGGCATTGTGTATTGTTGTTGTTGTCCTTTAATTCTTTATTTTTGAGTTATGGGTTGAGTTGGGCAGGTTTGTCACAGGTTGGTTGGGTTGGAAACCAAGTGTTGCTGTCCAGATTTTTGGACCTTCGCTCGAGCGAGGAGTTGGTCGCTCGAGCGAGCTGTTGTTTTTGTTCTTCGCTCGAGCCAGGGTTTGGTCGCTCGAGCGAGAGTCTGCGTCTGGGCTTAGGACTTGAGAGATGTGTTTCTTGGCTCGAGCGAGCTTTTCTTCGCTCGAGCGAGCGAGGTGTATGTTTTCGAGTTCTTCGCTCGAGCGAGCATTTCATCGCTCGAGCGAGCTTCTGGGTTGCAGACCTGAAGCATCGAGTTTTTGGCTCGAGCGAGCTTTTCTTCGCTCGAGCGTGGATTTCTTGTTTCTGGTCGCTCGAGCGACCAAGTCTTCGCTCGAGCGAGCCTGTTTAGTTTAAATAGGCAGCAGCGGGTTTTTTAATCAGTTTTCTATCTCTTTTTGTTTCCAAACCCTAGGTCCGACCCTTCTCTCTCCCTACACACCTTCTACCCTAGGTTTCATCTAGTTTTAGGGTGTTTCTACCCTAGATCCTTTATTAAAAAGTTAGAGTGGGTCGAGGGCTTCAGTTTAATCTGAACAATTTGGATTTTGGAGCACTTTGGAGTTTGGGTCTTCATCTTCGTCTCCTCTTTTGGGTTATTTCTTCGAGGTAGGGATCTCCTACTCCAATGTATACGTTTTGTTCTGAGTTTTAGCATTTTAATATGTTGGGGGTAGTTTGGTAATTTTGGGAAAACCCTAATTGTTGTATTAAATTGAATTGTATGTTTAATTTAAGGAAAATTAGGAAAATTAGTTGAATTCATGAGATTAAGGAATCTATTGACTAAATGGGGTAGTTGGTTAATTTTAATCATATGCCTATTGAATTGTTGATTTAGTTATTTTCTGTTTAGAGATAACTGTTTTGGGCTATCGGTGGAGGATAGTCATGATTGTTGTAGACATTGCATGTGGATTAGGGATAACTGGAACTAATCACATTGGTTTAGTCATTAACTTTGACTGTTGAATTAATACAGACATTAAATGTATTGATTGTATGTTGTATATGTTATGTGTTTACATGCATTGCATTGTTTGGGAGGAGATAGGGGATGTACTCCACGGTTTAGGGGAAGATAGGTGATGGACCTCTAAACCGGATTTTGTTTGGGAGGAGATAGGGGATGGACTCCATTAGCATCACTATTATGTGTGCTTATTTATATTGAAGTGTTTTATTGATACAGCACTAAAATGTGTATCAATCTGGAAGTATGAAGTGTTTTGATATGAGCTTGAGTCTCATTTGTGTTGTTGATATTGGACGCAATGTGAATATGCTATATAGTTCACAGTTGTAAGTTTGGTCAGGTTCTGAGCCATATTGATAATAATGGAAATAAACATTAGTGTCTTAAGACTGTATGTTGATATAATTGATTATCATGCTTAACCAACTATTGAATGCTAGGACTTTATTCAATGCTTATATTTGGTTTAGTATTTTCCTACTGGGCTGTGGCTCACCCTTTATGGGAACATCATTTTCAGGTTCAGGTGATAAGCTACCTCCAAGGACTTAGCTTGGAAGGACTTGGATTTGAAGACTAGATTAGTTTTCTGTTTTTATTTGAATTACATGTAAACGTTCAAGCCTAGGGCTTTATTTGTATTGAGTTAGAACTCATATTTTTGTGTCCAAGTGTTGGCTTGGCAAGATGTAAGCCTGTAGGGCATTTACTATGATGTTACATGTAATGTTTTCATTTCGTAATACTCTGATGATTGGGATAATGCAATGTTTTCTTTTAATAATGCAAGTCATTGTTATATGTTTAATGGGTTATTTTTGAGGGCGTTACATATAGCGACCCCGGTCTTTTCCCATTTGATTATTGTATCCGGACTTACGTTCCGTGGATTCCGCTGTTATATTTGTTGTTGTTGTCCTTTAATTCCTTATTCTTGGGTTATAGGATGTGTTTAGCAGGTTGGTTGCAGATTGGTTGGGTTTAGAAACCAAGTCTGCATGTTCAGTTTTTGGCTTGGTCGCTCGAGCGAGCTTATCTTCGCTCGAGCGAGGTCTTCGTTTTTGGTTCTTCGCTCGAGCGAGCCTTCCTTGGCTCGAGCGAGCTTTGCGTCCAGTACATAGACCTGAGAGATGTGTTTCTTGGCTCGAGCGAGCATTTCTTCGCTCGAGCGAGCGAGGTGTATGTTTTCGAGTTCGTCGCTCGAGCGAGCATTTCGTCGCTCGAGCGAGATTCTGGGTTGCAGACCTGAAGCATCGAGTTTTTGGCTCGAGCGAGATTTTCTTCGCTCGAGCGTGGATTGTTGTGTCTGGTCGCTCGAGCGACCATGTCTTCGCTCGAGCGAGCCTGTCCAGTTTAAATACGCAGAAACAGTTTTAAATCATTTTTTTTACAACTTTTTGATCCAGAAACCCTAGTTACGAGTTTTCTCTCTCTCAACTCACCTTCTCTCCTAGGTTTGATCTAGTTAGGGTGTGTTTTTACCCTAGTTGCTTTACAAATAAGATAGAGGAGAGTGAGGGCTTCCATTTAATCTGAACGGTTATTGATTTGGAGCACTTTGGAGTTTGGGCTATCATCTCCGTCTTCTTCTTTTTGGGTTCTTACTTCGAGGTAGGGATTTCCTACTCCATTTATACGCTTTAATCCTAAGTGTTGGTATTTTGGTATGTGGGGGTAGTTTGGTAATTTTGGGAGAAACCTTAGGGTTTTGGCTTAGATTAATTTGTATAATTAATTTAAGGAAAAATGTGAAATTGGGTTTAATTCATGAAGTTGGGGAAATTATGAGATTAATGATATAGTTGGGTAGTTTAAATACTTACCTATGAGAATGTTGATTTTACATTCATTGTTGTATTTATTTCTTGTTTAGAAATAACTGTTTTGGGCTATCGGTGGAGGATAGTCATGATTGTTGTAGACCTTGCATGTGGCTTAGGTATAACTGGAATTAAGTCACTTATGTTGACTGTTGAATTAATACAGAACATTACTTGTATTGATTATGTGTTGTATATGGCAATTGTATGTTTCATTGCATATGCATGTTGTTTGGAGAAGATAGGGGATGAACTCCACGGTTTAGGGGAAGATAGGGGATGTACCTCTAAACCGGATTTGTTGGGAGGAGATAGGGGATGGACTCCAGTAGCATCACTCATATGTGTGCTTATTGCTATTTGTTGTTGATATGATACATCATTATAATGTGTATCAGTTGGAAGTATGGAAGTGTTGTGGTTTGAGCTTTAGTCTCATTTATTTTTGTGACATCTGGATCACTATTATAGCTGGCCAGGTTCTGAGCCATAATGATATAATTGGAAAGTTGAATAAATATTGGAAAGTGAAAGGTGTCATAGACAATATGTCATAGACAACGTAGACATTCGTGTCATGAAATTGGAAATTGATTATCTTGTGTTAACCATGTATCGAATGCTAATGCTTTAGTTAATTCTTATGCTTGGTTTAGTATTTTTCTACTGGGCTGTGGCTCACCCTATATGGGAACTTCATTTTCAGGTTCAGGTGGTTCACTACCTCCAAAGACTTAGCTTGTGAGGATTTGGACTTGGAGACCTGTTTGCTTTATTTTATTTGTTTTATTTGAACAACTTGTAAACTTCCAAGCCTAGGGCTTTATTTGTTTTTGGGTTAGAACTCATGGAATTGTGTCCAAGTGTTGGCTTGGCAAGATGTAAGCCCATAGGGCATTTATTTTGATGTTTTTATTTCATGGTACTCTGATGAATGGAATAAAATACTTTATTTCCTTATAATTCCGCATGTTAATATTATGTATTATGGGTTTATTTTTGAGGGCGTTACATTACAGATTTAGTATATAAATTGTGTGCAAAGTGGAGTGAGTTAGTTGGTAGTTCTTTGAATATATCGTATTCAATGGCTGGGCATTCTTCTTGTGGTCCAGAAAGTGAAGAGGATTTGGAGGTTATGGTTGGACTGGCACTTTCTTGTGATATTCATCGGATTGATGTTTTGTAAAGTGTTGTTCTTTGGGTGAAGGTTATATGATTTGTGATGGTGAAGCTAGTAGTAGTAGTAGTAGTGTTGTTTGTGAAACTGATTTTTTGCCTTCATTTTATTCAAATCAACGGAAACCTTTGCTCTCCGATGGGTGGGTTAATTGTATGAAAGGAGTGGGACAAAGGTTTGCTCAAGGAGTTGTTGAATTTCGAGATGCATTGTCAAAGTATTCTATTCATTCCGGTTTTAATTTTGATTTTGTTAAGAATGATAAGGATCGTATCACTGTTCATTGTAAGAGAAGGGCTGATTTGGGATGTTTATGGAGCGTGCATGCTAGAGTGGAAAATTATAGTAAAGCTTTTGTTATTAAACAATTTGATGATGTTCATACTTGTGGATCTTCTTTTCGTACAATTAAACATGCTAGGATGACTTCAAGTATGATTGGTGGGCTAATTTCTAGTGATATACGTAACAAGGCTTTGACATCGGTTAGTGAGGTGGTTTGTGATTTCAAGGACTATTATGGAACATAAGTTTCTTATCGGCGAGCTTGGATGGGTGTTGAAAAAGCAAGGGGTCTTGTTTTTGGTGACTAGTCATCATCATTTGACGATCTTTGTTGGTATGTTGATGCCGCTAATGCTTGCAATCCGGGGAGTGTTTTTGATATGGAATTTGATATTGATAGTAAAGAAAGACATTTCAAATGCTTGTTTTTCGCTTTTGAGGCATGCATTCATGGTTTCAAGTATTGTAGGCCTGTGTTGATGCTTGATGGAACTTTTTTAAAAGGAAGACACAAAGGTTGTTTATTGGCTGCTACGGGGAAAGATGGTAACCAAGGTATATTTTGTGTGTATGTGTTATTATTATTGAATTAGTGATAATTCTATCATTTTTGTTACTGGAGAGTGCTGATAATTGAGTATGGTCAATCTATTAGTGATAAATTTTTGCTGTATACTTTTTGTTAAATTTTTATATTTATACAGTGATAAATTTATCTATGGCTGGTGCTATATGTTATATACTTTGTGTTTTGATTTTCTTTTTGTAATCTTTTTTGATTTGTTACTAATAACTTGTATATATATATATATTTTGTTTGTAGGTTTGTATCCGTTATGTTTTGCGATTGTTGATGGTGAAAGTTATGACAGTTGGCATTGGTTCTTGTCAAAGTTATTAGGTATTTTGACTCTGGAGAGGGATATTGCATTTGTTACTGATCGACATGGAGGTTTGTTGAAAGCTTTAGCTGAGGTCTTTCCGTTTTCTTCTCATTCTTTTTGTCTAATGCATTTGAAGACAAACTTGAAGACTTATTTGTCAGTGAAGAGTCGTGAATCAAAAGAGTATTTGCTTACTCTTTTTAGTAGATGTGCATATGCTCCTACTATTGAGTTGTTTAATGAGCTATTTGAAGAATTTAAGGGTCGTTGTGGTCGTAGTGTTGAGAGGTTTCTTGAGGATTTGCCTAATGAGTGTTGGTGTAACGTTATTTTCAAGGCAAGAGGTATGGTGAAATGTGCACAAATGCTGCGGAATCTTTTAATTCATGGATTAGGGATGAACGCCATTTGTTTTCAGCTAGTCTTGTTGATGCTATACGGGTGAAACTAATGGAGCAATTTTCAAGAAGGAGAGAAGTTGGGAATAAGTGGAATCGTATTGTTTGTCCTTTTGCAGAGAAAAAGTTGGAAGAAGCTTTTAATGATACAAAAGCATGGATAGTTAAGAAATGTAGCGATGACATTTATGAAATCCAATTGGATCATTCAGTTATGGTTGATATTGGGAAACGTTGTTGTTCTTGTCGATTGTGGGAAATTGATTCTTTTCCTTGCAAACATGGTTTTTGTGCTATAAAGAGGAGTGGGAAGGATCTGAATTGCTTTCTTGATGATTACTACCGTGTTAGTAGTTATTGTGATTCTTATTCACATACTATCTATCCAGTTCCTAGTATGTGGAAGCCAAATGTAGTTGTTGATGATGACGTTGTTTTACCTCCTCTTTGTAAGAGACCAGCTGGACGTCCAAGAACAGAGAGAATACCTTCTAAGGGCGAAATTAAGAGAATTAGATGCAGTAGGTGTGGAAAGATAGGAGCTCATAATCGGAAGACATGTAAACAAGCTTTGCTTTAGTTGTATTGATTTTAATTGAATTACTTTGTTTGAGAGTTGAGAGGTGTTACTTGCATTGAATGATTGAGTATTTTTTGAAAGATGTATCATTTGGGTACTCGCATTGAATGATTGAGGAATTTGTTGATCAGAAATTATATTTTTTGCTGATATTTTTACAGGATTAAGTTTCACATATTTATATTATTTGATTTGGGTTAAATGTAGTTGCTGTTTTTTAGTGTTTTATAAAGTGATAAATTTATCACTGGTTGGTTTGGACAAGTTGATGGCTTATTTTTTTGTAAGAATGATAAATGTATCATTAATGTGGTTCTTGAATTTTGTTATTTTAAGAATGATAAATTTATCACTTATTGTGTGGGAAGAGTTGATGGTTTATTACATTTATGTCAGTGGTTTATAAATTTATCACTGTCATATCCAAGCAAATGTTCTTTTCTACAGTGATAAATTTATCATTGTATGGAGTTATCTAGTTTTCCCAGGAAAAATTTCCACAATACAAAGGTGTAGATCAAATCTCTAGAATACATAATTACATATCTGCTGTGTTAAGTGCTTTAGAAAGCAATTTTTTTAAAATCGACTACGAAGTTTATTTGGTTTAGCAACAAGTTCTCAGTCTGCATACTGTTTTGTGGTCACTCAGAAGCTAGCTTTGGATGTTTGAGTTGTTTAACTGAAGTATCAAATGGTTTTGATTATTCAGAAATCACCAAGGATGGCACGTTCTTACATTCATTCTCAAAGTTGGGAATATCTACAAATTGTATCAGTATTTTAATTTCCAATTTGGACAATATAATAGTGCTTGTGTTTTAATTTTCAATTAGGTAAATTTTTATTATTTTTTATAGTGTTTTGTTTACTTGAATTGGGGAAAAAGAATGAGAGAGGGAGAGAGAGTCGCTGGTTTTTTTGTTTGAACATTGGTAAATTTATCAGTGTTAACAGTGATAAATTTGTTGAAACAGTGATAAATTTATCAGGGTAAACAAAACACTATAAAAAATAAACTTATCAGTGTAGTGACTCCAAACCTGTTATTAACCTTTAAATTCAACACAAATACTCAGATTAGAAACAATTTTTTGAATGAAATTTGGATAACAAGACTGATATGAAAAACCAGGCCTGGTAACGATATGGCTAAAACAGACTGAATGTTTCATTGAAGCAAATTTGAGATTGTAACAAGCAAGCATTGTCCATAACTTTGACATTGTAACAACGAAGCATTGTAATATTCATTGGATTAAAGTGAGAACCAAAATCATCAAAATATAGGTGACACTGTAACATATCAAAATACAGGTAACACTGTCCGTTTGTTTTCTTCTATTCCAGATGTGTTGATTATTGCAGAGGCAAGTCATCAATGTTTTGATCAGGTATTTGTCGTTGAGCAGCTTGTTGGTCAGTCAAGAAGACAGTTAACATATCAGCTCTCAGTTGATTGCATTCTTCCTTGGTAAAAGTAGGCATTATGTTATTATTGGAAACATATTGCCTTATGATGTAGCAAACAAGGATTCCGCAATCAAGCCTGCAAAAACATTTTGAAAACAAAATATTATAATTTGGTTTTGTTGCTTTTTTTTTTTAATAATAGTGTTTTGTTATTGATAAACTTACGATGTGTCATCTTGCTGTGGGCTGTTGATGACGTTGTCTGTCTGCTGTTCAAATTTAGCAAGGTGAATGAGAGTTGGGTTCTCATGCTTTATGTATTTTTCAATAATCTGTCTCTGCAACATATATATTTGTATAATTGTTCTATTAGAAAGTCAGTAGAAAATATTAATGAGAAACCATGGATTTAAAGAATGATAAATATATTACTGTATAAATTTTTGATGTATAATTAAGCATGGATCAGGAATTATGTATTGGATTAATGGTAAGTTTGATAGTGAAAAGATTTATACCACTTCATTTGCAGCATTGAAGTGTGGATCTTTAGGCAGTGCTCCCTTTGGTCTCATAGAATTGTAGAATTTCCATGAAGCTTCTTCAATGTCAAGGACAAGTATTGTCCAGTGAAAATTTTGGTGAATGGGGAACAGAAGGTATCTTGCTTTCATTGCTTCAGGCATTATTTTGTTGAGCATTCGTGTTCTTGCTTCCTCATCTTTTGTAGTAAACAAGTGCTAACAAATATAAATAAAAAAAATAATGTTAATTTAACTTTAAACTTTTTCAAATTAAATAGGTGGTGAGTATGAAACTTTGTCACTGTGATCAAAATTTTATCAATCCCTATCAAAATTTATCAGTGCATTGCAAAATTCATTTATACTACATATAAAGGGAACACATCTATTGGTGTATTGAGGCCTTTTTTTCTCTTCCATGTGAAATGGATCTTTATATCCCCTAATACATCTATACTAGTTACTTACATGGCAACTTGAAATGAATACAAATGATTTTGTTCCTTGTTTTTGTGCAAGCAAGTGTTCTGCATATGCATCTATTACCTATGTTGAAAACAAAAAACAAAACAAGGAATTAATATAAATGAAACACTAAAATGTTATTTTAATGAGTTACAAATTCAACTTACAATGCCTGCCAAATCTTGACCCTTCAATATTTTGTCTATGTCATTTAAGTAGACATAGGTTCCATGGTGAGATCCTTGCCACACTGGCTGAGCCTTGAAAAAAAGGTTATTAGTGTTGGAATAATAAATTTATTAATATTTTTGGAATATTTGATACTTATAAATTCAATATGAGTTATTGATAAACAGTTGGCAAAAGTGAACTACAGGAGTCAAGAAAGAAGACTGTTACTTGTTTTTTTGTATTCGCCCAATGTGCAATGAGATTTTGCCTTGATTTTTTTGGTAGGATGTTGAAAATTTCATTTGAAGTTTTCAATTTCTTCATTGCAGGCTGCTGTTGTGTGTGTTGTTCTTCCGAGTACTTGTTTGCCTCAGCCAATGTTGCAATTCTCTCATGGAGTATTTTGATTTCTTCATCTTTCCTTTGCATTTGTTTTTTGTGCTATTCTTGCATTTCCTTTTTCAGCTTGTTGAGTTGCTGCTGTAGGTTATCATTTGCAGTTTGAAGGATGTCCCTTTCCATTTTGAGCATGTCGTCTTCTATCCTCTCAAAAACAAGTACTTCTACCAGATTTGGATCCACTTCAGGCTCTTTGTCAACTTTGTTTCCTTTACTCTTTTGTGATTC
Source organism: Camellia japonica (assembly GCA_030407325.1). Classification (NCBI taxonomy): domain Eukaryota; kingdom Viridiplantae; phylum Streptophyta; class Magnoliopsida; order Ericales; family Theaceae; genus Camellia; species Camellia japonica. The sequence continues at coordinate 8,774,122 of JAPPVO010000016.1, forward strand.
AAAGGGTACTATTTTCTTTTTCTTTTCAGGGCATATTGTGTGTGGAATTGGTTCCCATGTTTGATGTTTGGATTTGTCTTCAGTCAATATTTGTTCTTCTTTTTCAGAAATTTCAGCCTGATTTTGTTGCTGAAAATCAGCATCAGCATCAGCATCTTCATCTTCATCTTCATCTTCATCTTTATCCTGAATTTCTCCTAGCAGCATTCGGTAAATTTTTTTCTCTTCATCTGTGTGCTTCAAATTGTTCTCCTATATAGATGGAAATTAAAAAAATGAATGATATGATACAAATTTCAGAGATAAATTTCTGATAGCAAATTTTATCTCTTAATTAGAAAAATTAAACAAATCTATAATTGTTATAGCAAATTTTATCACTAAACTAGGCATAGTAAGCAAACCTGTCATTGTATATCAAATTTTATCACTGAATTAGCAAAAGTAAGCTAATAAAGTAAATATTAAACATAACTCATGCACAGTAGACAAATAGAAAAACATTAACTGGATAAAAGAATTTTTCAGTCAATTAGGTAAAGTAAGGGAAATTTGTTACTCAATTAGGCAAATTAAATAAATATATCAGTGTGAACAAAAATTTATCACTGCGTAAGAAAATCTATCATTTGTTTACACAAAACAAAGGTTAGCATTGCATACCACAATATCTTTTAGCTCTTGCAAGGATGAACTTGCCAATTTCTGTCCCAAACATGTGATGTTCCATTTAGCAAATCTTGGGATTGCATTTTTGGCATTGGGTTTGATGGTGCTTGTGTGTTCGCATATCCAATACTGTTGAAGAAAGAAAAAAATTGTTATAAACAAGTATTTAGTAAACGTAAATATTATAGTTCATAAGTTATAAGTGAGATATTTACTTACCAATATGACCATCACACATCCGGACACTTTATCAATTTGGTTGATGTTTCTTTCTATTGATTTTGTGAGGTGTTGCTTTGTTGCGTCGCACCAATCATAAGACTTCATTTTGTCAATATCTTCAAGATATTTCATGAACCCCCAACCAATTGTAGTTCCAGTACCAGGATATAACAAGAGCAAGCAAATCAAGAGGCACACAAGCGTCACAACATCTTCTCTGTCTTCCTTCTTCTTGCTTCTCAAAAGTTTGGTTATCAATTTTTGGATTGAAGCACTTGTCATTCTATTCTCTCTTATTTTCCTTCTTTTTACCAAGTCTATGTCATCTTTTCTTCCATATACAAGATGCATCTTCTTTTGTCCACATGCAATCCCAAAAATTAACTTGAAATCATTTCTTTTCAACTTCAGCTTCTTCCCTCCAATTTGAAATGTAACGCCCTTAAAAATAAACCCATAATATACCCAATGTTAACATGCATTGATTAAGAAAACACAATCTTATTCCATTCATCAGAGTATTCTTAAAAGAAAACATTACATGTAATAACGAAAGTAAATGCCCTACGGGCTTACATCTTTCCAAGCCAATACTTGGACATAAAAGAAATGAGTACTAACTCAACTACAGGTTAAGCCCTTGGCTTGTAATTACATGTAACATCAAATAACAAACTGGCTAACTAAAAAGAAAGAGTCTTCAACTCCAAATCCTCCCAAGCTAATTCCTTGGAGGTAGCATCTCACCTGGACCTGAAAATGATGTTCCCGTATAGGGTGAGCCACAGCCCAGTAGAAATATACTAAACCAAATATAGAAATTGACTAAAGCAATAGCATTCAATAGATGGTTACACTTATAAATCACTTTTATCATAATACAGTTTCATGACCACTATGTCCATGATACGTTTCACTTCCCATTATTTATTCAACTTTCCATTTATACATACATGGCTCAGAACCTGGCCACATTATAAAATGAGACTAAGGCTCACTAAAACACTTCCATAATTCAATAAGTACACATATATGCTGTACTAATACACTTCCATACATCAATAAGTACACAGATTTGCTGTACTAATGGAGTCTATCCCTTTTCTCCTCCTAAACAGGTTTGAGAGTCCATCCCCTATCTTCCCTCAAACCATGGAGTACATCCCCTATCTCCTCCCAAACAATATGCATATACAATGTATTAAACGCTTGTCATACACAATATTCAATCAATACACAGATTCGCTGTATTAATTCAACTGTCATATTTAATGACTCATTCAATGTGATTAGTTTCAGTTTTCCCTAATCAACATGCAATGTCTACAACAATCACGACTATCCTCCACCGATAGCCCAAAACAGTTATTTCTAAACAGGAAATAAATGTATCTACAAATGTAAACTCAACATTTTCATAGGTGAGTGATTAAACTATTCAACTACACCTTTTATCTCATAATTCACCAATTTCAAGAATTAAACTTAATTCCACATTTTTCTCTAAATTAATTATGCAAATTAATTTATTACAACAGTTAGGGCTTTTCTCCCTTTCCTCAAAATTAACCCTAAGGTTCAATTTTATCAATTTAATACTATCAATGTCATTTTTCATGACTTTCAATCATACGATGTTTAATAGATGAAAAACCCCCTTTTTAAATTATAAATCAAACCCTAGTTTTTCCCAAAATTTCCGAACAATACCAACATATCAAAATGACTAAAACTTAGGACAAAGCCTATAGGATGGAGTAGGGTATCCCTACCTCGAAGTGAAGAACTCAAATGAAGATGATGGAGATGATGACCCAAAACCCAAAGTGCTCCAAATCCTCTCTTTTTCAGATTAAAAGAAAGCCCTCGCGAAGCTCTACCTTTCTTCCAAAGGAACTAGGGTAGAAGAGCACCGGAAGTAGATCAAATCTTAGAGAGAAGGTAAGAGTAGAGAGAGAAACTCTCAAGTGGGGGTTTTTAAAAGTTAAGAGAGAAAAAGTAGGTAAAAAAGTGATCCTGAAAGTGAGATCTCGGACTGATGTAATCGACTCCCCGCTCGAGCGTGGAAAGCCCCGCTCGAGCGTCAGACACAGACTCATGCTCGAGCGTGAAAAGAGCCGCTCGAGCGTCGATCGTACACTTCCAGAAGTTTTGCAGGTGAGGGTCCCCGCTCGAGCGGAGGGACAAAATAAAAGGGGTCACGCTCGAGCGTCAAAACTACCGCTCGAGTGGACGAACTGCAGAGCAAAGTACTGGGAGATGGAAAATTACGCTCGAGCGTCAAAACTCCCGCTCGAGCGGAGAAGCAACAACGAAGGGCCCGCTCGAGCGTCAAAATCCCCGCTCGAGCGTGAAGGCCAAAATCTGGGCATCAACTTTTGGTTTCAAAGTACAACCAACCTGTTTCAAACCTGACCAACACAACCCAAGACTCAAATACAAAGAGTAAAGGCTAGAAATGAGAATGATACAACAACAAGTCCACAGAACCAAGTCCTGAATACAGTATACAAAGGAAGAGAAAACCGAGATCGCTATATGAAATGTGGTTCCATCCATTTGGTATGTTTGCAAGATTTTTGCAACCACATCATCATATTTTATTGAATATGCTTTTTGCACCTTTTTCTTTGACAAAATGTCAACCAGAAGGAAGAAGGGAGTCTTTTTCAATATTCGGAAATGCTCATTTTCAAGTTTTGTGGCATTGAAGAATCTGATGAGAATAGCATGTTTGAGCGGTACACATATTTTGCTTCACGGTGATGAATTTGATCACTTCTTGTTTTTCTTCCCTCTGTTTTCTTCTTGCCTTTTGGTTTGTGCTGGTTTGGTTCTTGTTTGTTTTGTTGGGGCTTGGTTCTTGTTACCGCTCTTTTCTGTTGTTGGTGTTTGGTTATTGTTTCTTTTTGTTGTCCTTGTTTTGTAGCTTCATTTGCAGGTTCATCCTTCTGCTGTCTCTGTCTTTTCTTCCTTTCTTCCTGTTTGCTGGTTGTTTCTCTTGTTGCTGTCTTTTCTTCCTGTCTTTTCCTTTTTGTTGCTGTTTCCTTTTCATTTGGAGGTTCATCCTTCTATTGTTTCCTTCTGCTGTCCTTGTTTTTGTCTCTTTCTTGTCTTTCTCTTATTGCTTTTGGGTTTTTGCTGTTAAAGATCTTCTCTCTGGCATAGATAATGTCATGAGAGAGCTCGCAACATCTATATAAAAGAAGGATATCAATGAAGTAGGCAAACCATGAAAAAATTATGGATATACAACCAAATTTATCATTTAATTGAGCAAAGAAACACTGATAAAACTTGAATATATTCATAATTTCTTTGTATTGATTTTGTTAGCTAGCAAACAAAATAATTCGAACAAAGAAAGAAGAATAAGAAGAATTATGACAAAATTTATTATGTAATTAAGGAAACAAAGTTTATACAGTGAAGAGTTCTAATAATGATCAGCAAAACAGACCACTCAATTGAGTTGGGTCAGATGCATGTGGCAATAGTCGGGAAGGAATTTGATTGCACCAATTCATGTGTGACATGTATTTAAGTTGCTATTGTTTTTTACCTTCAATGGATTGTTGATGTTTCTTTATTCTTTCTTTTGCTTTTGCTTGTTTTTGAGCTTCATCTGCAGGTTTTTGTTTCTGATGTCTCTGTCTTTTCTCCTTTTCTTGTTGTTTGGTTCTTGTTGCTGTTCTTGCAGTTTCCTTTTTGTTGCCTTGTTGCTTTTTTTTTTTTTTTTTGTTTTGTTCCTCTTCTTGCTTTTGGGTTTTTGCTGGTAAAGATCTTCTTTCTGGCATAGATAATGTCATGAGAGAGCTCACAACATCTATATAAAAGAAGGATATTAATGAAGTAGGCAAACCATGTAAAATTTATGGATATATAACCAAATTTATCATTTAATTAACCAAAGAAACACTGATAAAACTTGAATATAATCATAATTCCTTTGTATTGATTTTGTTAGGTAGCAAACAAAATAATTCAAACAATCAAAGAAGAATAAGAAAAATTATTACAAAATTTATTACGTAATTAAGCAAACAAAGCTTATACAGTGAAGAGTTCTAATAATGATCAGCAAAACAGAGCACTCAATGGGGTTGGGTCAGTTGCATGTGGCAATAGTTGGGAAGGAATTCATTGCACCAATTTACGTGTGACATCTATATAAGTTGCTATTGTTTTTTACCTTTAATGGATTGTTGCTGTTCGCTTATTTTTTCTTTTGCTTCTGATTGTTTTTGAGCTTCATCTGCAGGTTCTTGTTTGTGATGTCTCTGTCTTTTCACCCTTGCTGCTTGTTTGATTACTGTTGCTGTTCCTGTGGTTTCTTCTTTGTTATCTTCTTGTTTTTTTGTCTCATTGTTGTCTTGCTTTTCTCGCTTTTGTCTTTTTGCAGTATAAGCTCTTGTTTCTGGTCTAGTTAATCTCTTACGAGAACTTGCAACATCTATATGAAAGAGGTATATGAATGAATTAGGCAAACCATGCAAAACTTATGGATATACGACAAAATTATCATTTAATTAAGCAAAGAAAATATTCATAATTTCTGTGGATTCATTTTGTTAGTTAGCAAACAAAATAATTGAAACAATCAAATAAGAATAAGAAGAATTATGAAAATTATCCTAATTTATCCCTGAGGCAAATTCAGCAATAAAAAAGAAAAAGAAGAAAAATAGACTGAGGCAAATTCTTCCCCAAAAGAGATCAAATTTGTTTAAGTTGGTGAGTCTATTGACTATTGTGTCAATCATCTTCTGCCTACATCAAATTTTTGCAAATGTATCCCTATATAGAAATGGAGATGGATGTGTAAGTGATAAACCTATCAGTTGGTTTGGTATGTGAACCAAACTTATGAGTTGGTTTGATAATTTAAAACCAACAAATTATCAAATTAAAAACTAATCAAATCTTACTTGATGTCAGTTAGTTGATGTCAGTTACTCTCTTATGGGAACAAACAGTTACAGAATCACACCCTATAGTATGGTTTAATTATCAAATCTATACATTGGTTTGAGTCCTACAACAGAAAAAGGTTTATCAGGGTAGATGCCTTGATTTGATGCACTTCTATTATAAGGTAAAAGTATTGCAAGGTTCTATTTGTAGGTTACATGAACAACATGATTTGTATATTTAAGTTTGGTAAAGATCATTGAGTTACCAAAAGAGAGGTGTAGTTTATAATCGATCAAATATTAAACAAAAATCAGACAAAAAATTAATCCATGAGGTGTAAAAAAGTTACAATTTTTGAGAAATTGGACATAGTGAAATAACCAAATAAAAAATAAAATAAAATATATCAAAAGAAGGATGCAAGTTATTATCAATCAAATATTAAACAAAAGTCACACAAAATTTAATTTATAAAAAATTACACACATGTAGTGTGTGCACAGTTCTAATTACTATTATATATGTGAACAACTCATTTTAATGTCTTGAACCCACTCCCTACTTTGTCTCTTGAACCGACTCCCTCCTTGTTTGTTAGCTGATTTTTTTTTTGTATCAAAATTTTTTTAAAAAAATATTTTAAAATGAACCTAATTTTGAACTTGAAAACCAACACTCTTATCACTTGATCAATGAACATTTTACATATTCATAAGTTTTATTTTCCGAAAATGCCCTAATATTGTTCAAATTTGCAAGTTGTAATTGAACCATATCTAGGGTTTTTGAAAATGTGTTTGACTAGGGAGAGAAGTAAGGGTTTCAGTTCCTTACGCTTTACAGGCATGTTTCCTCGAATTTTTTGTTCGAATCGGTTGATTTGGTGCTCGAATCGCCTGAGTTGTGTTAGTTGTTTTGCTTGAGAGTGGAAGGGATTCGCTGACGGTGGAGAATGAGAAAAACAGAGCTTCAATCGCGTGACTCACGCTTTTGTTTCCCCTGTCTGTCAAATATATTGTGTTGAAATAGTACTTTTTTTTTATTTTTTTTTTTATCGGTGATAAATTTATCAATGGCATATATCTTGGTACAATAGGAAGATATTTTGAGTTTTGCAATTCATTTTCAATTTAAATTGTTCAACATTTCAGTTTAGAAAATGCTTGAGCTTTCTCATATTCATATTCAGATGAAATATAAATATATTATATTTGGTATTGAAATAAAATACTTGTAATACTTATTAAAAAAAATTAAAAATTAAATTAGCTATCAACTTAAAATCAATAAAACCTGATTCTTAAATATTAGTATGGATTGTAAAATTATAGTATGATCTTTCAACATTCTTGAGCTCATGTGTAATTAAGTACAATAATTTTTTTAATTTTTTTTTATGAATATATTCAAGTTTTATCAGTGTTTCTTTATAAACATTCAATGTATTCTAAACATTGAACATTGAATGTAAGTTTGGTAATTTTTTTTTTTATAGTGTTTTGCTTACTTGAATTGGGAAAAAAGAATGACAGAGAGAGAGAGAGAGAGAGAGAGAGAGAGAGAGAGAGAGAGAGAGAGAGAGAGAGATCTTACAATAGTACTTTTTTTTTTATCAGTAGGAAATATCTTGCTACAATAGCAAGATATTTTGAGTTTTGCAATTCATTTTCAGTTTAAATTGTTCAAAATTTCAGTCTAGGAAATGCTTCAGTGTTCTCATGTTAAGATGAAATATAATACATGAGAACATTCTTGAGCATTTTATAACCATGAGAACACTCTTGAGCATTTTAATAACACATAATTATTAAATATTAGTATTTTGCATTGTAAAATTATAATATGACTTTTCAACATTCTTGACCTCATGTGTAAGTAACTACAAATAAGGGTTTTCTTTTTTTACAAATTTATTCTAACTGTACTTATATCTTATTTTTTAAAATTTTACAATCATCAAAACAATGTAATAGTGTATGTGTTCTAATTTTCAATTTAGGTAAATTTTTAATTTTTTTTATAGTGCCTTGTTTAATTGAGTTTGGATAAAAGAATGAGAGAGAGAGAGAGAGAGAGAGAGAGAGAGAGAGAGAGAGAGGTAGTGGTTTTTTTGTTTGAACAGTAATAAATTTGTCAGTGTTGACAGTGATAAATTTATTAGTGTAAACAAAATACTATAAGAAAATAATTTTATCAGTATAGTGATTCCAAACCTGTTATTAACCTTTAAATTTGACACAAATAATCAGATTATAATCAATTTTTTGAATGAAATTTGCATAAAACCAGACTGATATCCAAAGCCAGATATGTTAACAATATGGATAAAAAAGACTAAATGTTTCATTGAAGCAAATGAAGAACCAAAATAATCAAAACAATGCAATAGGGTTTGTGTTTTAATTTTCAATTTAGGTAAATTTTTTATTTATTTATAGCGCTTTGTTTAATTGAGTTTGGAAAAAGAATGAGAGAGAGAGCGGTGCTGGTTTTTTTGTTTAAACAGTGAAAAATTTATCAGTGTTTACAGTGATAAATTTGTTGAAACAGGGATAAATTTATGAGTGAAAGCAAAACACTATAAAAAAAAAAAAATTATCAGTGTAGTGACTCCAAACCTGTTATTAAGCTTTAAATTTGACACAAATAATCAGATCATAATTAATTTTTTGAATGAAATTTGCATAAAAGAAGACCTATATCAAAAGTCATATCTGGTAACAATCTGGTTAAAAAAGACTGAATGTTTCATTGAAGCAAATTTGACATTGTAACAACCAAGCATTGTAATATTCATTGAAGCAAAGTAAGAACCAAAATGATTATAATGTTTGTCCAAAATTATTCAAGCATGGTTGTCATTGTGTATTGTGTCCCAAAACTCCTTGTCTTCAAGCACCGCTTCTATTGCCTCATCAACGATTTGCTGGGTGTCTGTCTGTTGGTTAGTCAACAAAGCATCTATGATATCTGCTCTGATTTGGTGGCACTCCTCCTTTGTTAAGTTGGGAAAGATGTCTTTGTTACAGACATATTCTCTCATGAGGTAACAAACTATGACGCCACAATCAAGTCTACGATGACATTGGAAAAACAAAGTTAGTAGTCATCAATGATAATTTTATCAATGTAATGTGTTTTGGTTTTCAGAAACTTACGAATGATCAACTTGTTGGGGACAATTCATTGCAATTTCTGTTTCTTCATGAAACTTGTTACCTTCAATGAGTTTGGGATTGTGATGTTGAAGGTATTTTTCAATAACCTTTCTCTGCAAAATATAGTAATAATTAATTGGTGTTTGACAAATAAATGCATAATAAAATTTGATATAGACAAGGGGAATGGATGATATCATAATTAATTGGTGTTTTACCACTTTGTTTGCCTCATTTAGGTGGTTATCTGTTTCTGTGCTTGGTCTCATTGAATTGTAAAACTTCCATGAGCCATTTTCAGTATCGAGTACCAACAACGTCCAATGCTTTTCATTGAAAATTGGGAAAAGAAGATATCTTTCCTTGACAGCTTCTAACATCATGTTGTTCAACAATTGATTTGTTTCTGCCTCATCCTTTGTGGTGAACAAATACTGTGTTTTGCAATTATATTAGTTTTGGTTACAATGTAATTCGTTAATGGTAATTTTATCACTATAAGACTGGATGAATGAGAACTGATGCACTTGATTTAGACAAGGGGAATGGATGATATCGTAATGAAGTATATATACATATATATATATATATATATATGTAATTTACTTACATGGCATGATGTAGTAAATATATATGTTGTTCCTGCTTGCGAGCTGAGGCTGAACTTTGGTTTCGGTTGCTCTTCTGTCATTAAGATTTCCTTGTATGCATTTATTGCCTGTTGTAAAAACAAAAGCAAACAAGGTTAATGAGAGAATTATTATTTGGTATTACAATTGATATATGCACAAATAGGGATTTGATTTTACATTTCCAGAAAGTTCTTCGCATTTGACTATTTTGTCAATATCATCCAAGTACAAATAGCTTCCTACTTCCTTTCCTTGTAAGATTGGATAACTGCAAATGTAAAAACAAAATTTATCACTGTATACCAAAATTTGTTGCTCAATTAACGAAACAAAGGTTAGGGGAACAAATTGAGCATCAAATTTTAGTTGATGTATCAAATCCGAACAATGAAATGAAGTAGAGAACATAAACTCAAATGCCTAAATAATTTGATACCATAGATGAGACACGATGAAGATTAGCAAAATATATCACTCCACCAAACAAATTAAGTAAAATTTATCACTATGTAGCAAATTTTATCACTGTATATCAAAATTTATCAATGAATGAAGTAAACAAAGGTTATACATTGATAAATGCATGACCATATACTAAAATTTAGATTCCAAATTTGGAAATTTTAGGACCAAATCATGTTCTTACCTGCTGGTTTTTGTTGCCCAAAGACTAGTGAGTTTCATCCTTGATTTCTTTGGCAATTTGTGAAACACTGGATAGAAAGTGTCAATTTGTTTTGTTGGATGTTGTTGTTGTGTCTGCTCTTCTTTTCTGGTCTTTGCACTTTCTTCAACCATTGGTTCTACTTCATCAACTGTCTTGTTCTGCTTTGGTTGTCTTTTCGTTACGTACCAAAAATCTGGATCTTTGTGCTCTTTTCTTGTTTCTCTATTTTTCACCCTTTTTATCATTGAGCTCACAAGAGGCGATGTTTTGGGAGTGGTGGCTTCAACTTCAACTGCGATTTGTTCTTCTTCACTGTCCAGGTAGAGATTTGATTCAACCAACATTGCAATTCTCTCATTAAGTAGCACCATTTCCACATCTTTCACTTCCATTTGTATCTTTGCTTTCTTGCTCTGTTCTTCCATTTGTTTACTGAGCTTCATGAGTTGGTCCTTAAGCTCATCATTTTCTGCTTGGATTCTTGCCTTCTCCATTTCTAGCCTTTGGATTATCAGGACATTCTCTTCTAGTTTCTGAAAGGTATGTTCATTAATTTTCACATGGTAGATATTTGTTTCATAGCCAAGTTTCCTTTTTGCTTTCCTCTTTTCAGCCGGTGTTTGATGCTTGAATCTCGGGGAAGTTGTTGGACCAACTTTCTGTTTGATCATTGTTTCTTCTTCATCATTTTGTAGGTTGTCAAAAGAAAGCTCATTTCTTTGCACATGAACTGGACCTTCTTCAGTTTCATGCTGAAAGTTGGCTTTCCTTCTTGCATTCTTTTTTGATTGCAATGTTGTTGATTTCCTCTTTTTTCGAGCACCTGTTTGATGCTTGGGATTCGGTGAATTTCTTGTGGAGTGAGACTGAATATCTTTGTGATAATTGGTTCTTCTTCCTTTTCAGATAATTCAGTCTCCTCTTGTTCCTCAAAGTTACATTCTTCATCTTCATGCTCATTATCTGTTTGTGGTTGCAATTGTTTGTATATGTTCTGTTCTTCAATTGTGTCTTTCAAATTGCTCTCCTACATGAATGAAAATTATTAAAAAGAATGATATGACGCAAAGTTAAGTAATAATTTATCATTCGGTGATTCAAATGTATAATAAGACTAGTGACTTGCTTCACTCAATCAAAGTTTATCACTCCCAAAGTTTGATTCAAATGTATAATAAGACTAGTGATTTGCTTCACTCAATCAAAGTTTGATTCAAATGTATAATAAGACTACTGATAACAAGTTTTATCAGTGAATTAGCAACATTAAGCAAAATTTATCACTCAATCAAGCTTACTAAGAAAATTTATAACTGTGAGCAAAAAGTTATCAGTCCATATGAAAATTTATCGCTGCATAGCAAAATTCATCACTCAATTAAAGAAATAAAGGTTATACACTGATAAAACTTGTTTATTGAATAATTTCCTAGCACGGATGAAATGCCTAAATAATTTTTCTACCACAAATGTGACACCATGAAAATTAAGAAGAATTTATCAGTCTTGCTAAATTTATCACTGCATAACAAAATCTAATTTTTGTTTAAAGAAAACAAAGGATATCAACGGATACCTCAATATGTTTCAGATCATGCAAGGATGATTTTGCCAATTGTTCTCCCAGATGTGTAATGTTCCATCTTGCAAATTTTGGGATTGGGTTCTTGTCATTTGGTTTGATGATCTTTGCATGCTCACATATCCAATACTGTTGAGGACAAAAAAAATGTTATAAATTAGTATTTAGTAAATGTAAATATTATAGTTTACAAGTTGTAAGTGTGGTATTTACTTACCAATAAGATGATCACACATCCGCAGACTCTATCAATTTGGTTGATGTTGCGTGCTATTGATCTTGTAAGATGTTGTTTTGCTGCGCCACACCAATCATAAGACTTCATTTCGTCAATATTCTCAAGGTATTTCATGAACCCCCAACCAATTGTTGTCCCAGTACCCGGATACAACAAAAGCAAACAAACCAGAAGGCACACAAACCTAACGACATCTTCTACATCTTCATTGTTGTTGCTTCTCAGAAGTTTCGTTATCAACTTTTGGATTGAAGCACTTGTCATTCTGCTCTCGGTTATTTTCCTTCTTTGCACCATAGCTACCTCATTTTTTCTTCCGTATGCAAGGTTCATCTTCTTCTGTCCACATGCAATCCCAAAAATTAATTTGAAGTAATTTCTTTTCAACTTCAGCTTCTTCCCAGCAATTTCAAATGTGGTTCCATCCATTTGATAAGTTTGCAAAATTTTTGCAACCACATCATCATATTTAATTGAATCTCTTCTTTTAACTTTGTTTTCACTCAATGTATCAACCAGAAGTGAAAAAGGTGTCTTTCTCAATACTGTCAAATGCTCCTCTCTGAGTTTTGTTGTCTTGAAAAATTTGATAAGAGATTGAATGTTGGAACGGTAGACATACTTTGCTTCATTATCATGTATCTGTTCAGTCCTAGTTTTTCTTCCATCAATTTTTTTCTTCCCTCTTGGTTTGTGGAGCTCTGTAGGTTGTTTCAGTGGTTCCTGTTTGGGCTCCTCATTGTCAATGTTAGATTCAGGTTGAACTTTTAGTTGATTTTCACTTTCATGTGTTGTTGGCTCTATAACAAACTCAACTTTTTCAATCTTTTTCTTCTTTGAGAAACTTGTTTCTCGACGACGTAATTTTTTATGATGACTGGCAACATCTGTACAAAAACATTGAGCATGAACATTGAAAATTAAGAAGAATTTTATCTCTGAACTAGGCAAACTAAGTAGAATTTATCAATCTATTATGCAAATTAAGCAAATATATAACTGTATAGCAAAGTTTAGATTCCAAATTGCAAAAGAACATGAAGTATCATGATGAAGATGAAAACAATTGTATAGCAAATTTTATCACTGAATTAGCAAAAGTAAGAAAATGCATCATTGTATAGCAAATGAACATAAAGGTATGATTGTTATGACGTTGAATATCACTCATAAATTAATACTGTATGGTACAGATTTAAAACAGCTTCAAGTTGAATTTTATCACTCAATTATAGTTATGAAAGAAGAAGGGAAGCAAATACATCGTTATAACAAATTTTATCACTCAATTAGATAAATTAAGCAAATCTGTCATTCTTATAGCAAATTTTCTCACTGATTTGGGCAAAGTAAGCAAATCTGGCATTGTATAGCAAATTTTATCACTGAATTAGCAAAAGTAAGCAAATCCATCATTGTATAGGAAATGAACATGAAAATGTGATTATTATGAAGTTGAATATCGCTCATAAATTAATACTGTATGGTACAGATTGGAAATAGCTTCAAGTCGAATTGTATCACTCAATTATAGTTATGAGAGAAGAAGGGAGGCAAATCTATCATTATAACAAATTTTATCACTCAATTAGGAAAATTAAGCAAATCTATTATTGTTGTAGCAAATTTTATCATTGAATTGGGCAAAGTAAGCAAATCTGTTATTGTATATCAAATTTTATCACTGAATTAGCAAAAGTAAGCAAATCCATCATTGTATAGCAAATGAACATGAAGATGTGATTATTATGAAGTTGAATATCACTCATAAATTAGTACTGTATGATACACATTGAAAATAGTTTTAAGTCGAATTTTATTACTCAATTATAGTTATGAAAGAAGAAGGGAAGCAAATCCATAGTTATGAAATAAGAAGAGAAGCAAATCCATCATTATAACAAATTTTATCACTCAACTAGGAAAATTAAGCAAACCTATCATTCTTTTAGCAATTTTTCTCACAGAATTGGGCAAAGTAATGAAATCTGTTATTGTATATCAAATTTTATCACTGAATTAGCAAAAGTAAGCAAATCCATCATTGTATAGCGAATTTTATAACTCAATTACAGTTATGAACGAAGAAGGGAAGCAAATCCATCATTATAACAAATTTTATGACTCAATTAAGAAAATTAAGCAAATCTATCATTCTTATAGCAAATTTTCTCACTGAATTGGGCAAAAAAGCAAATCTGTTATTGTATAGCAAATGAACATGAAGATGTGATTATTATGAAGTTCAATACCACTTAATTATAGTTATAAAAGAAGAACGGAAGATGAATACGACTCACGTTTCATTCGCATGTTTGTTGAAGATGAACGAAACAGGGAATATAGATCGAAACGGTGAAGGATTTGCTGGGAATCTGTTCGGAATCAGATTATTGATCGAAACAGAGGTGATTTCTTTGGAAACGATGGGAGATACAGGGAAAATCTCTTCGTTTGTTTTGATTTCCAAATCGCAAATCGCCTCAGAATGGTTTCCAAATCAGAACAATTGAGAAGGAGCGTGTGTTTCACGCGCACAGGGTAGACCTCGTGACATGCTCTTTGATTCACGCGTGTGGTGTGACATTCAGGGGTAAAATTGGAAACTGAAATAGGGCAGGACTTGGTGGGTATTAATTTGTTTGCATGGGACCGGCTGGTAAGTGCCCCTTTTTCTTATCAGTTAGTGAAACAATTATCTGGAACATGACTATACAAAATTGATAATGTTCTTAATTTTACAAATTGAGAAAAACTGATAATATTCTCAATTTTACTACATAAGACTTATTAGTTCAAAAAATCTTAAATATGACCTGAACTATCATAACATTTGTAAATAGGACTTTTAGCTAATTAACTCAAAATTTAAAGACATTCACTAAAAAAAAAAAAAAAAAAAAAAAAAAAAAAAAAAAACACAAACAACAAAAAACTCAATTTCTAGAAAATTGAAACCAAACACAGTAATTGAGATTTAAAAAAAAAAAAAAAATTATTTTCTTATAGGAAAATTACTTATTTAGCCAAATTTCTCCTATAAATAATTGCGGAGCATTTCTTAACATAACCATTTACTTTGAGGGTAAAATTGTCTTTTCATAATTATATTGGGATTTAAAAAAAATTATTTTCTTTTGGAAAAATTACTTATTTATCCAAATCAAACAATTTATTTACTTTTTAACTTTTTATTTATTTATTTTAACCAAAGAAAAATATTTATTTAAAGATAAACAAATAGACCCTTAGATTCGCTGTTACCCTAACAGCCAACCTCCTCGTGCATCATGCATTCATCGTTCACCCCTTCAGAAGGAATTTTCATCTTTCTTTGTTCACACAAAATGGAAAATTAATTATTACACTCATCTCACCCACACACATTCATTGAAGTTAATTATGTAATCATCATCAAACGGTTCATGGATCATTTGCACAATGCCCACCCTTTATTGGCGTGTCTTTTCCATCAAAATCTATATACATATAGACAGATTCTTAAGCATACAATACGACTGAGAGGGGGATTTATGAGCTGGAATGGGCCATGGTAAAGGCCGGGCAAAATGAGGGGCCGAACATGTTTGGGCCATGATAGCTTGGGCTCGTCCAGATAAGGTTTTGCTCGGTTGAGGCCCAGCACCATGTTGGGACCGAGCTATGTGGGATTGTCTATGAGAAAGCCAAGCTACTTGAGTTGCTCGGCCGAGATGATTGCCTGCCATTCTGGATTCCACGGTTTACACGTTTAGTGCGGCAGAAAGGCCTTCGGTTTGCTGGCTCGACCTATCTTGAACTCAGCTTTGTCAGAATGCAACCGAGCTCGGTCGTTCTGGAGGTCGGCGAGTGGAGCACTTGGATGTGCTGCACAGCATGGTTGTGAAAGGCCGAGGTGGTATCGCCGGTCTGCCAGGCTCCGCTAATATAGCCTGACGGTTTGGTTAGGTGGTGATTGCAGGATTTGTGCTGACAAATGGAAGAGCAGCACCATGTGTCAAGAGACTAATGGGAGCAGATTTGGGCGCAGAAAGTATATAAGCGTGTTTGCGCCCCCCATGCTGGGGATGGAACATCATTTGGTGAGAACAACCTAAACATTCAACTCTCCTCTCTCTCTCTCTCTACATCCCTGAGTGTGTGCTAACTTGACCGTTAGAGGGGTTTTCCGGCCACACACCGCCGGGTAGCTCACCGCTGTTGTGCTCGCTGGTCAATCGGATAGACAAAGAGCTTGGACGAAAGGAGTACGGGCTCCGCGGAATATTTGCTCCCCGTACAATTGGCGCCATCTGTGGGAACTTGATAGACAAAACCTTGTCTTTCAAGCTCATCTGATCGCCTTCCATGGCGAACAACGACGAGATACCGTTGTCCGCCATCGACGGAGTTACCCTGGAGTCAGCCAGACGGAGAGACGACCTCCCCGCCATTCCACCCATGGCGGACCTAGAAACTTCCCCAGGAGGACATTCAAGAGACGCGCGGGATAAGCGCGGAAGGAGTTTTGGTCACTCTCGGAGCCCAAACGGACACCGGCGGCGGAGAGAATGACACGCCAGACGTCTGGAGCACAAGTTGAGGGACCAAGACGCCGTCATCCGAAGAATGGCGGCAGAGATGGAAGATCTCAAGCGGCATGTCAAAGGGAAGGGTGTTGCTGGAGTGGGAGACCGCAGTAAGCGCACCCAACCACGCCGTACAGGCAGTCAGAGCCAGCGGCACACTCCCTTCCTGTCTATCACCCGAAGCTACAGGGTTGGGGAATCCGACGCTCCTGTAGAGAAGTCTAGCGCGCAAGATAGTACCCATCAACCCTCACGTCCGACGACGACGTTGAGGTATTCCTATTCCGCCTACTCAGAGGACTTGCGGGCAGTCTTGAAAGAGCGGGCTCGCCGGCGAAAGACTCAGAGGGTGCCGGCGCTCCAGCGGCTATCTTACGGGTGTAGACGTCCCCGAACGCATCCCGGGGAAAGGGAGTGCGAGTCCCCCCCCGTTCTGGTTCGATATTGGGTCACTACAGTTCGAAGGACTCAAATGTCACGGTTCTTAATCTTGAACCAAAGAGTCCAAATCTGGCAAATCGTTTGGAAAACAGATTTTTGAAAGAAGTGCCAAACATGGACTGCTTCGCCAGATACAGAGTCGCCACCTAAATATTTTTTAAATGGGAAATTTAGGAAACCCTGACTCGGTGCCAAAGGCCACGTGTCCGTCATCACCAAAGTTGCCTCGGCTCGGGAACTTGGGTACGATTGGGGAAGGTCACTTCGTGAGCACCCCCGCTCGCCCGGTCAAAGACCGGCCTCTACTAACCATGATATCTTATTTTGAAAACATTGTGAGTTCTTATTCCGGTTATTAGCCTAGGTTACTATGTGATGCTCGCAGTAAATAAGTATAGACTGGGCCGCCTGAATTGGAACAAAACATTTCATGTTTGTTTGTTTGAAAATGGTTTGATGGTGCTACCCGCAGGTAGGCTAAGACGTGGATTTGCCACCCTCAGGTGGGCTTAGAAAACATGATTTTGCCACTATCTAGTGGGCTTAAAACAAACATTTGATGAATTATCCCAATCCAAATAACCCAACCTCCACCCACAGGCATTCAAGGCAGGTATATCAGATAAGCACATAGCCTCATGGCAAGCATGCTATTCATGGCAGCACTCACACGCATGCAAGGATGCTAAAGCATAAAGCTCACCGAGTACTCCGAGCCAAAAACAGAAAACCGATTAGAAATCATGCATGATCCTAAATATACAGGAATGCCTAATGCAACGCATGCAATAATGCAACTATAGCAGGCTCGGCTATTCTAAACATGGCATATGGAATGCTACAGCTAACATGTATTCAATTTGGAATTGAAATACAAATGCAGTTTGTATGATGCGCCGAGCCCGGTGCGTGCGAAACAGATGAATGATGCAAACATGCTGTCATACTGTATGCTAATTAAAATATGCCCTATATCTAACCATCGTAAGCAGGTAAATAAAAGGGAAGAAAGACGTGGGGTTGGAAGACATACATCACACTCACCCACACTTATTACAATTATGCCCTCGCGCAGAGGGTCCGAATAAATAATACAGTCCGAAATAAAAGAATAATACAGTCCGAATAATATACAGATTCCTAATTAATTAACAGATTTAAAGAAGAAAGCGGTAAACTGGCATGCAAGCCAGGGACTGCCTTGACTCCGCTCCAGATAATGAAGTGATGCATGTTTTGGGCTGTTTTGCGCAGAAATCCATTGGGATGCCCAATTTAGCCTCTGTTTGCAATGTTTCTCGAAATGCGTGCCAGACTCCGAAAAGTTGCTGATTCTTCATTTTGCTGTAACAGAGAGCAGGAAAGGGGCACAGCAATGTATTTCACAGATATATGCATGCCTCGATCCTCGTGCCACCAATCACGCATCTCGATGCATGATGGCCGAGGAGCCGATTTGCACAACTCAATATAGGATGAATGCAGATGAATGCTACAACAAAACCTAACTCCATCATGGGTAATCCGGAGTGTCGGTGACTTGGGAATTGAGACCCGTTCCGTCACTCGGAGTACGAAATGTGCCTCGTTTCCCGTGCTCGGGCTAACTCCTATCCCGAACACGATGCAATATGCATGATATGCATGAATGCAACTAAAATGCAATTCTAGCATGCTCAATGCTATGAAAATGAGATGTCTCGAAATGCGTGCACAGGGGCACGCAAACCGAGGCGATGATCATAAGGCATGAAATGGCATACGCAATGCAAATTGGACTTACACTAACATGAGAGAGCCTCAGCCACACTCACATAAGAGGCCGATGGATGAAAATGAAGTGTCTCAAAATGCGTGCACATGGGCACGCAAACCGAGGCGATGACATGAAATATGATATATAACGAGACTAAAATGAGATGTCTCGAAATGCGTGCCCACGGGCACGCAAACCGAGAAAATGGCATACGGAATGCAACAGGACTGAAATGAGACATGCGATGCAATATGGGCTTACACTAACATGAGAGAGCCTCAGCCACACTCACACGGGAGGCCGTGAGATGAAAATGAGAAGTGCCTCGAAATGCGTGCACACGGGCACGCGAACCGAGGCAATGGCATACGCAATGCGATGAGACTAAAATGACATACAGAATGCAAAATGGACTTACACTAACATGAGTGGACCTCAGCCACACTCACATAAGAGGCCCATGGATGAAAATGAAGCGCCTCGAAATGCGTGCACACGGGCGCGCAAACCGAGGCAAGGGCCGTAAGGCATGAAATGACATGAAAACGATATGCAAACATGCAAATGAATTTTGGCACTGAAATGTTGGGGAAAACAGCCCCGAAACATGGCCGAAGTGCACCCGAAGCATGAAATGATCCCGAAATGCAATATTAGGCGCCCGAAATGGCCTATAGCTATGCAATGCATGCATAATATGGACATGGAATGAAAATACAGTATCAAGGCAGCCCCAAGAAAAGCATTTTTCAGTCATAAAAAGGGCTAAACAGCAAGCACACATAGGATTAAGCAAGGATGCAAAAATGGCCCCGCAAGAGGGGTATTGAAGCAAGTGATACATGCGATGCCCAAATGGAAAAGTACCCTTCTACAACACTGATGAGGGACTAAAAATATGAACATTTACAGTAGATGACATCCCCCAACTCAGTATGCAAACATGCTAAAAATGTCATGCAAGAACTAGGATATACAAGGCTATAACATGAGGTACCCCAAACATCCATCAAACCAGAAAAGACCCTTAATGAAATATGTCAAGAAGATCAAAATATGGATATTTTCAGTACTGATGATGGCCGAAAACAGAAGCTAGATAAGCCTAAAAAAGCATGCAAGAATGGGGGCCAAAGAGGGATATAAAGACAAGCACAACATGGAGACCCCCAACAAGGTTGATCCCTTCTACAATGTTATATAGGGACATAAAATAAGCTTACTCACAGTTCATGACATGCTCCAAAACAGACTACATGTAGGTCAAACAAATCATGCAAATTTACGGTAAATATGAGAGATTATGAAGCAAGTGCATGATAGAGAGGCCAAAAAAGGTTGAGCCCTTCTTCAATGTTGAAGAGGGGCTCAAAATAGGCCCACTCACAGTTTACCTTATGCTCGAAAACAGATCACTCATAGGCCAAATATTCAATGCAAAATAATAGCATATAAGAGGATATTGAAACAAGTGCAAGATGGAGGGCTCAAACAGGGTTGATCCCTTGAACAAACATGAAGAATAGCTCAAAATAGACCTAGTTTCAGTTAAGGTCGGAGCTCAAAACAATAAGCAAATAGGCTTAAGAAATGAAGCAAGAAAGTACTACAAAAGAGGGAAATGGAGACTTACCCTTGAAGACCACACTTTTGCTACCTCTTGGCTTGAGGAATGTTGTTTCTAAGCCTCTAAGAACCTCTCCTTGCTGCTGGAAATGGAGTGGTGATGGGGATGCTTGATAGTGAAGAAGAAATGGCACCAAACTTGAAGAAAAATGACTTTGGAGCTTGGAAATGGAGAGAAATGGGAGGTGGAAGGTATAGATCTCTCTCAAATGTGTCTAAAAAATGTCTAACCTTGAGCCAAGAAGCCAAGCCTCTCCTTTATAGAGGAAAGGCATAAAAAAAATCTAAAGGACCTCTCTAATCCTCCATACACGTGTATGGAGGATGGTCCAATTGGCAACCAGCTGGCACAGCTGGAATACACTGAGGGAGAGGAAAATGGCCGGCCAGCTCACAGGGGCAAAAAGGTCATTTCACAAAAGGGTGGCCGGCCAGCTAGTTTTCAGGAACTGCCGGGAAGAAGGCTGGCTGGTGGGTGCTAAGGAAGTCCAAATGTGGCCATTCAAGTGTCCAAATTGAAGCCCCGGAAGTTAGCTTTCCAATGGCGCAAAACTTGCATCAAAATTCCTCCTGTGGAAAAAGTTATGCCCGTTTCCGTGAACCCGCGCAGATTTCGGTTCAACCGGAGTGATGCCTTACTTCAATCAACCATATCTCCTCCGTCCGGAATTGAATTTAGGATATTCTTGAGTGCAAAATGAATCCCCGGGAGTAAGCTTTCCAATGATGGTGGCCTCATACTTTAATTCCTCTTGTGCAAAGAGTTACGCCCGTTTCGGTGAAGCCGCGCAGACTTTTCTCCTTCCCGGATCCACTTTCAAAGAGGTTTCAAAATGGACAAAAGAATTACTGGCCGGCCATGTGTTTTTAGGATCCTCCCATGTGTGTACAACACAAATATGTGGTTTTGGCTCGAAGAAAATGGCCCTAGGGTGTTCAACATTAGCCCGGAAGTGAGAAAAACGGGCGCCGGGGGGCGCCGGAGGAGCATAACTGGTTGCTGAGACAATTGCTGGCCTCCCACCCTCCAGTGATCTTCCTGGGGATAAAACAGAGGTACCTGCCAAAAATGAGCAAAAACCGACGCAAAACGAATGCTCGGGGGCCAAAACACGCAGTTCGAGGTCCCGAAAACCGGCCGTTAAGCACCAAAAGTGGTGTTTGGCCACGAAGTGGGTATCTAAGACCCCAGTGTCCCTCGTTAGGGAGTAAATGAGATGCATGCCAAGAACCGGAGGAATCGGAGATGGTTGGGTGGTCCCGAACCGAGGCACACGGCCTGACGGCTCCAAAAACCGGGGATCGGGCTCCGAAATGGGCAAAATGGCCTACGGCCACGAAATGTAGCCCACGGCCACTGAGAGACGGTCTACGGGACCTCTCCCTCCCCTCAGGAAAGAAAATAGAGAAAACCGAGTCTGGTTCGCAAACCGAGGCAAGGCACAGAAGAGAGTTCGGAAGTCCGGAGGCAGGGCGCACGGCCGCGACTCTGAGACTTCTGAACGAGCACAATATGCAACATCACCGAGCGCTCAATCGGTGACGTCTGAGTCTTAAGGTCGGTCAAAAATGGGGTGTCTACAGTTGCCCCTCTTTGACAGAACTCGGAAGTCAAGAAGTGACGGGAGTGAATGTCAAAGCCTAGAGACGACCCATTTTTGACAAGGCCGAAGACTTAGACAATCATACAAGATAAACAGAGATGTACCCGCAGGCAGGGGCAAAATGCAAAATGATATGCACAGGATCAGATGTAACTCAATGATCATGCAAGTGCAGCAAGCTGTAATGAAGCAAGTATTCGCAAATAGATGCAACAGTTTTAAGCAAGAATGCAAAGCAACAACTACATTTCATGCAGTTAGGAATGCGGAAAATTATTCAATTCTCGTCGCGTCTCACACGGAGAAGATACGATACCTGCGCGATTCGTCTGGTCGCACCAGCCTCAAATGAACCGTACATACAATATCGTGCCTGCAAAAGAGAGAAATTCAACAAGAACAATATGCTAACAACATATATTCAATGTGATTCCTGTGGTTCCGAAAGTTTGACACACGCAGTGTCGGCGAGTGAATGCATCGCAATGCGAGAAAGGGACGTGCGTAAGATAGCGCGATGCGACGCACTAACAAGTGCAGGTGAGATGCGCAAAATAGCACGATAAAATGCATGCACAATGCAAGTAATGTGCACAAAATAGTGCGATGCGCAAAATAGCGCGAGTGAAATGTTCTGCACAAACAAGTGTAGGTAGGACGCGCGAGATGGCGCGAATGATACAATGCACAAAATAGTGCGATGCGCTAAACAGCGCGATTGATACAATGCACAAAATAGTGCGATACTGATATGCAAAGCACAGGACAGTGCGATTGAGGTGCGCAAAATAGCGTGAATGTAAACTGCCAAAACAGTGCGATGCGCAAAATAGCGCGAATGTGCAAAACAGTGCGATTGATTTGAAATGCACAAGATAGTGCGATGTGATATGCAAAGCACAGGACAGTGCGATTGAGGTGCGCAAAATAGCGCGAATGATAACTGCACAAAATAGTGCGATTGAGGTGCGCAAAATAGCGCGAATGATAACTGCACAAAACAGTGCGATTGAGGTGCGCAAAATAGCGCGAATGCAAACTGCACAAAACAGTGCGATTGAGGTGCGCAAAATAGCGCGAATGATAACTGCACAAAATAGTGCGATTGAGGTGCGCAAAATAGCACGAATGATAAACTGCACAGAACAGTGTGATTGAGGTGCGCAAAATAGCGCGAATGCAAACTGCACAAAACAGTGCGATTGAGGTATGCAAAATAGCGCGAATGATAAATTGCACAAAACAGTGCGATGCGCAAAATAGCGCGAATGATAAGAAATGCACAAAACAGTGCAAGTGAGATACAAAGTGTAAGTGCACAAGACAGTGCGAGTGCGATAAAATGTACAAGAAAGTGCGATAAAATGCATCTTCTATGCAAGTATGGAGGCACTTTCTATGCAAAAGATACGGGCATTTTCTATGCAAGTATGGAAGCACAATTGATGCAATATTGAAAGCAAGCATATTCTATGCAAGAATCATAACGATGCGCGGCACGCATGCAACAACAGTGTATATGAAAGTTCACATTCTATGCAATAGAGGATCATCAAATATGTACTCTGGTGCCTCTAATTTGCCTCTTAGAGGACTTTGCAACACACTCAGCTCAAAAAAGGCAAACCCTGTTCATATTGGCAAGAGATAACATCTGTATGTGAAACCCTCGGGTGTTACTTGGACTGTCATTCTGACTTGAAGCAGGCTTACACTTGAGGTAGAGGCGCACTCACACTTCGGTAGTATTAACAAGGCCTGAAGAGGTACATCCGGAATACAATCACGGAACTTGCTGAAGGTGAAACTCACTCAGATGCTTCGATTTTCCTTCTTTTCTTTTGCTTTGTAGCCCGGAACCTAAAAAGCTTCAGATAGGCCCTTGTTCTACTGTTCACACTTATCGGGGGTGACCCCGCGACTTTTTGAAAGAACCAATCCTGTTTTGCACAAATGTGGAGAACGGTGCGGCACTCGGAGCACAAACGATTTTATTTTTGAAATTGAGAGATGGTTTTCGACCAGGTATTGAGCCTACGACTGAACACAGCAAAACGACTCAACAAGGAAATAAAAGGCACACAACCTAGACACATCGAGTAACACTCGAAACGACCCAAAACAAAATCGAGATAAAACAAAAAGACACGACACTCAGACGTGCACAGGGAGCCTGTTTCACCGGGTAGTGTTTCCCACCCTTTCTTATTTGTGTCTCTCATATCGCTCGGGCACTCAATCTCGATTTTTCTCTCAAAACCCTTTTGCTCACTTTTTCTCACATCGCACATCTCTCTATTCTTCAATCTCTCATTTTTCATCCCTCCCTGGGTGGTTGATGGATAAACAGCAAGTTGTGGGCTCGTGCCCCTAGCATTCTGCTAGATTCTTCTTCTTCTGCACGCAGCTAGTGAATTCCTCCCACAGAGGGGTTGCGCTACAACTGGGTGTGTAGCAAATCTGCAGCTAGCATCGGTTGATGATGCTTTGTTGGGGAGTTTGGACGTGATAAGATCTGTCCAGATGATGGAGTGGAATATCTTGCCTCATTCCAGTTCGTGCTTCGCACTTGGCTCGACAGTGTTTTGCTTGGAGGATGAGAGCTTTCTGCCCTTTCTAGCTTCAGTTGTGCCCTCTTCTGGCAGGTAGAGTGCCCTCTTTTTTTTTGGCAAATGCATTGACAACAGGGAAAAGACAGGAAGCCTAACTCAACTGTGCCCCTAGTTCATCATTTCGATCATTTTTTGTTTTTGGCTTTCTACTAAAACAATTTTGACCAAAAATGAGAGTTAGATTAACATGCTTGTTCAGTTTTTGATTTGAAAGCATGCAAGTCAGGCTATGAGCACTGAAAATTTTCCTTTTTTGGGTCCAAGAAATGGTCCAGTTTTGGAAAGATAGAATGATTTTTCGAGAAAATTAGCCAACCTCAGTAAAAATTCTCAAAAACTATTTTTGCAAACGGCCACTTGCTCAACGAGCATGAAACCTACTCCTGAGATGCACAACCTCGGATCCAAGGGAAAACTGCCCCGTGCTTGAAGAGAGCTGCATGGCAACGGAAAGTTGCCCCTTGTTTGAATGGCACTGCGGCGCATTGAATGGCAACGGAAAGTTGCCCCTTGTTTGAATGGCGCCGCAGCACACTGAATGGCAACGAAGAGTTGCCCTTTTTGAATGATGCCGCAGCGCATTGTAGTCAGTCCTCGGAGTGACGAACACAACCAGACTCTCGGATACAGAGAAGGCGAAGATGATCAGAACCATCGCATGGACACAATCGAATTTTGAATTGTTTTACGGCTGGACTTCAGAATGAAGTTGCCTACGTATCCCAAACATGGGAATCAAGCCTTACGTAGTTCGGGGTCAGGGTACACTCGGGTATTTAACCTCTCCTTTTTATGCTCTAACTTTTGCCAAGGCGCCTGTTGCAGGTTTTCAACCTTGCGAGCTATGTTTTCCTTTTCTTTTCAATTCTTTTCATTTCTTTTTTTTTTTTTTTTCTTTTCTTTTCTTTCCATTTTTTTGCATTTTTCTTCTTTCTTTTTTTTTATTTTTATTTTTCTTTGCTCTAACTTTTGCCTGGGTCGCCCTTTTGGGTTTTCGACCCAGCGAGCCTCTCGAAGGGTAAAAGTGTAACAAGTCCATGCCAAATGGTTTTGAGATTGAAGCCCTCTATATCCAGGAGAGTGGCTGTTGTATTGATTTGCAAAAGGATCCACCTGTTGGCTTTTCGAGCACATCGGATATTTTTTGCCCCTAGTTCGAGGGGTGCTTCTGATCTAGCTTTGCAAGCTTCTTTTGACGACATCTAATCCTCTTGATCTGACTTTGGTGCCTCTTGTTCGAGGGCTGCTTCAAATCTGACCACACAGGCCTCATATTGTGATTGTCCTGTGAACGTTCTGAATCCAAGTTCAAGGTTTGAAAGTAAAGGGGTTGAGTCTCGAGGCTGAGAGCGATCCTAAGCTGCACAATCTCAAGAGCGATTCCACACATGTCTTCGCAGGATCGCGCAAAACATTTTTTGAAAGTTTTTAAGAAAGCGACAAATCGCTCGCGCTGAAGACAATGTAGGACCCATCTGGATCAAAGCTAGGGTCCTTCTCAGTACTCATACTAACAAGCATGATTTCATTCATTAAGGGCTTAGCACGCCTCTCTTTCTCTCAGTTTGATCAAAGTTTTGCAAATCCCGAGGAATTCCTCCCTCTTTGTTTTTACCGTAGTGTTCAAAAAGGTTTTGAAAAACTCAGGTCATTACAATGACTTCAAGGCACAAAAGAGTAGGTGGAATGCACTGCCATTTCATTCAAAACCCGGCACAACTAGCACACGGCAGAAGCAAATGTGAGAGCATGAAATCACTGCTGTTTCATTCAAAATCTGTTGGCATAACTGGCTCCCTGGCAGAAACAGACTCAAAACAAAACAAAAAGACAAACACGACAAAATGGTGACGCCCGAGGTAACACCCCCGGAATCACCCGACTCCATACAATAGGACTGACTCGATACAACAAGACAGACCCAAAACAAAAGGACTGACTCAAAACAAAAGGACAGACTCAAAACAAAACAACAAGACTGACCCAATACCCAAGTCAGAATGCAAAAATTAACAGCACTTGTACATTGCTCAAAACAGTGCATGCCATCCACCACAGCTGGAGTAATCTGAGCGCCATCCGCAGGTGGTTCATCCCTCGATCACATAATCACATTATCCCCCAAGTTCACTGACCCAGTGCCGATAGACTTTGCTGAGCTCGGCAGGAGGATGACCCCATTGTCAAATAGATCCTGTACTTCATGGCGAAGACGGAAGCAGTTGTTGGTAGTATGGCCAGTTTGCTGATGGTATGCGCAGTACTGGGTAGCATCATGGTAGCCGGAAGAGGGTTCGGGAGAGGCCGAGGCTCAAGGGGTTTGAGATGGCCTTGTCCAACAAGGATTTGGAAAGCTTTGGATAAAGGCATGTGGAGGGCATGGAAGACCCTCTGACCTCGGGGTTGGTACTTCTGGGTTTGTGGATTTTTGCTGGACGCACCAGCAAAGGGATTGGCAGGTGCTAGCCTAGTTTGCTGATCTCTTCCGAGTGGAGGATTATAGCTGAAGGAACATTCTTGGTACAATGGCCCTTCTCCCGGCTTGCCTCTCGATTCAAACTGCCTCCAACTTGAGTGGCAAAAGTGTCGTCCACAGTTTTTGTGACAACCGCGAGCACTTGTTCTTTGTTCAGTCCCTCGGCTTTCAAAGCCTCAACAGCCAACAGGAGATGCTCATGGGGATCCATGTCCGCCCCTATCTTGTTCTTTCCGTTCGCTTCCACTTTGCCAAGGGATTTGCCTTCTCCCAATACAGCCCGTCCCAAGCTTGGGGAGCCTTTTGACATGAACTCCCTGGTAGGCGATGTGGTTGATGATGGAGCCAAAACTCCAAAGGCTAAATCCGCCACTGTTCTCTGAAGATCTTCAATCATCCTCATCAGCTCAGAAGTAGTGGGTTCATGGGTTTGAGATGATTGGGGTTCAGGTGCACCCATCATGCATAAGTCCATGCTTTCTGGGATAAACACCTCAGGCTTGGGTAGATGGGCCGGGGTGATGTATATGCTGGGGTCATAGGTGGATGGCAGTGTATGGATGAGATTGAGGTAGGTGGGAAATGTTTGGTCATTGGGGTCTGAAGGTGGGGCTATCGTCCGGTTATCGATGAGATTTTGGACCTCATGACGAAGGCGGCGCAACGGTCGGTGCCATGACCGCGCTGCTGATGGTACATACAGTACTTGGCGGGGTTATGTCTGGCTGGGAGGGGTTGGGAAGAGGTTGAGGATCGAGGGGTTTGAGATGCCCTCTTTCCATCAGGAGTTTTAGTGCGCTAGTCAGGCTCATATAGAGAGGGGTGAAAGTTCTGCCTTGGGCTCGGGCTGGGTCGGCTGTTTGTAGGCTTGGATTGGCAAAAGGGTTGGCTGTGGCGACTGTATTGATTTCAGTGGGTTCGGGAATAGTGCTACTTCCGGCATTGGTACTCCTTACAATCGCCCTCCTTGTCGGTTCACTTGTTCTGGGAATGATCCCACTGTTGAACGCATTCTCGACCTGGACCCCCAGTTCATGCAAACTTTTGAAAGTAAATAGCGGAGCCACTATCAATTTCTGCAACATATCATGCTCGAGGTTCCGCACCATCATCTGCACTTGATCCCTCTCAGAAGGGCGGCGATCTGTCATCTGTGCTGCCTTTGCTCTCCATCTCGCAACAAATTTCACAAAAGGCTCTTTTGGGTTTTGGCGGGTTGCTTCAAGCTCTTGGATGGTCATTTCAACTTGGGTATTGTAGGAATACTGATCGACAAAGGCCTCAGCCAATTCTTCCCAGTTTTGCTTCACTTTGTCCTCCAACTTAGCGTACCAAGTGGCTGCTACACCGGACAAGGTTCTTCCATACAGAGAGAGTTTCTGTGGCTTAGTCAGACCCATCGGCTTTAGGACATCCAAGAAAAGTCGGATATGTACCATTGGATCCCCAGAC
This sequence comes from Camellia japonica, assembly GCA_030407325.1. Lineage (NCBI taxonomy): Eukaryota > Viridiplantae > Streptophyta > Magnoliopsida > Ericales > Theaceae > Camellia > Camellia japonica. The sequence goes on from JAPPVO010000016.1 coordinate 8,802,739, forward strand.
CCGTCGAAACGGTCAATATGTGGCATTTTGAATTTGTCTGGGAGCCGGACGACAGACTCAGTGTGCCCATCCTCAATGTCGGGAATGGAGTTAAGGCCCTGTGCCTTTTTGAATTGCTTCTCAAGGTTCGCAATTTTCACTGCAGTCAGATCGAGGTCATTAGCATCAAGGGGATAAAGCCTCTCATTAGGCTGCACCAGGGGTCTGAAAACTTGGGCTTGAGCCAACCCTTCTCGAGGATTCGGACACTGCAAATCTTCAACTGGCGGAAGTGGGTCAAAGTTCGGCTGGGGTCCCAAAGCTGGATGTGAGGTAAATGCCCCAGATGGGCGCTGCGTTTCAATACTGGTCTCAGCCTGCATGGCAGTTCCCTGATTTAACGCTGCTACCACGGCCACAAATTCTTCCGAACCCTGTGACATCACGGTCTGCTGAGTCTGAACAAAGGTGATGTGACTGGTGACTGACGGATCAGATGAACCGGTGAGCCCTGACTGGCCTTTCTTTGCCTTGCCTCAACGACAGAACACTGGTTGCCCTTGAATTGAATTTCTGACCTAACAGAAGTCTATCAGCACTAGTCCAATGTACCGGGGGATATCGAAGCCTTCTGAAGCTATGGTTCCAGGACTACCTAGCAAAAGAGAAAACATGCAGCATCTCAGCCTGATTTCACCAAAACGGATATGAGCATAATAGGATGACTGTGCCCTCTACTGAATTCTGCCCCCAAAACTTTGCCTCAAATCTGATACCCTCGGGTAAAACTGATTCTCAAATACTGAACTGGTGCCCGCAGGCCTGATGCCCAAACTCATGAACTGATACATGCATTCCCTGTAGAGACGCACTCTAACAAGCACATAACAGATAAGTGAGAGCCAAAACACCCCTATGTTGGGGTAGGGTTTCCCTGTCCTATTTTGTCAGGAACTAGGGTTTCACTACGCACGCAGCGGTTTCAAACAACCTATAAACGGGTAAGCAACCTGTCCTAGTTTGGAATGGTCACTATGGATCCGAATATGCACTAGGTCGAATGGTCAAAAGGGTGCCCCGGTAAAACCGGGGTTTGTGTTCCCATACTGGCAGAGCCCGTAACCGGTCAGCCTTATGGACATGCCTTGACAAGACAAGCCTCCGGCAAACCGCTCAGGAATAGCAGATGGCAAACACGGTGTCCTAGGCGCACCAATGCAAATGCAATGCAAAGAAACACACAAGTGTAGTCAAAACCAGATATCATGAGTTCGAGTCAAGTTCTCTAAATCCCCAGCAGAGTCGCCAGAAACTGTAGACGTCCCCGAACGCATCCGGGGAGGGAGTGCGAGTCCCCCCCCGTTCTGGTTCGATATTGGGTCACTACAGTTCGAAGGACTCAAATGTCACGGTTCTTAATCTTGAACCAAAGAGTCCAAATCCGGCAAATCGTTTGGAAAACAGATTTTTGAAAGAAGTGCCAAACATGGACTGCTTCGCCAGATACAGAGTCGCCACCTAAATGTTTTTTAAATGGGAAATTTAGGAAACCCTGACTCGGTGCCAAAGGCCACGTGTCCGTCATCACCAAAGTTGCCTCGGCTCGGGAACTTGGGTACGATTGGGGAAGGTCACTTCGTGAGCCCCCCGCTCGCCCGGTCAAAGACCGGCCTCTACTAACCATGATATCTTATTTTGAAAACATTGTGAGTTCTTATTCCGGTTATTAGCCTAGGTTACTATGTGATGCTCGCAGTAAATAAGTATAGACTGGGCCGCCTGAATTGGAACAAAACATTTCATGTTTGTTTGTTTGAAAATGGTTTGATGGTGCTACCCGCAGGTAGGCTAAGACGTGGATTTGCCACCCTCAGGTGGGCTTAGAAAACATGATTTTGCCACTATCTAGTGGGCTTAAAACAAACATTTGATGAATTATGGCAGCACTCACACAGCATGCAAGGATGCTAAAGCATAAAACTCACCGAGTACTCCGAGCCAAAAACAGAAAATCGATTAGAAATCATGCATGATCCTAAATATACAGGAATGCCTAATGCAACGCATGCAATAATGCAACTATAGCAGGCTCGGCTATTCTAAACATGGCATATGGAATGCTACAGCTAACATGTATTCAATTTGGAATTGAAATACAAATGCAGTTTGTATGATGCGCCGAGCCCGGTGCGTGCGAAACAGATGAATGATGCAAACATGCTGTCATACTGTATGCTAATTAAAATATGCCCTATATCTAACCATCGTAAGCAGGTAAATAAAAGGGAAGAAAGACGTGGGGTTGGAAGACATACATCACACTCACCCACACTTATTACAATTATGCCCTCGCGCAGAGGGTCCGAATAAATAATACAGTCCGAAATAAAAGAATAATACAGTCCGAATAATATACAGATTCCTAATTAATTAACAGATTTAAAGAAGAAAGCGGTAAACTGGCATGCAAGCCAGGGACTGCCTTGACTCCGCTCCAGATAATGAAGTGATGCATGTTTTGGGCTGTTTTGCGCAGAAATCCATTGGGATGCCCAATTTAGCCTCTGTTGCAATGTTTCTCGAAATGCGTGCCAGACTCCGAAAAGTTGCTGATTCTTCATTTTGCTGTAACAGAGAGCAGGAAAGGGGCACAGCAATGTATTTCACAGATATATGCATGCCTCGATCCTCGTGCCACCAATCACGCATCTCGATGCATGATGGCTGAGGAGCCGATTTGCACAACTCAATATAGGATGAATGCAGATGAATGCTACAACAAAACCTAACTCCATCATGGGTAATCCAGAGTGTCGGTGACTTGGGAATTGAGACCCGTTCCGTCACTCGGAGTACGAAATGCGCCTCGTTTCCCGTGCTCGGGCTAACTCCTATCCCGAACACGATGCAATATGCATGATATGCATGAATGCAACTAAAATGCAATTCTAGCATGCTCAATGCTATGAAAATGAGATGTCTCGAAATGCGTGCACGGGGGCACGCAAACCGAGGCGATGATCCTAAGGCATGAAATGGCATACGCAATGCAAATTGGACTTACACTAACATGAGAGAGCCTCAGCCACACTCACATAAGAGGCCGATGGATGAAAATGAAGTGCCTCAAAATGCGTGCACATGGGCACACAAACCGAGGCGATGACATGAAATATGATATATAACGAGACTAAAATGAGATGTCTCGAAATGCGTGCCCACGGGCACGCAAACCGAGAAAATGGCATACGGAATGCAACAGGACTGAAATGAGACATGCGATGCAATATGGGCTTACACTAACATGAGAGAGCATCAGCCACACTCACACGGGAGGCCGTGAGATGAAAATGAGAAGTGCCTCGAAATGCGTGCACACGGGCACGCGAACCGAGGCAATGGCATATGCAATGCGATGAGACTAAAATGACATACAGAATGCAAAATGGACTTACACTAACATGAGTGGACCTCAGCCACACTCACATAAGAGGCCCATGGATGAAAATGAAGCGCCTCGAAATGCGTGCACACGGGCGCGCAAACCGAGGCAAGGGCCGTAAGGCATGAAATGACATGAAAACGATATGCAAACATGCAAATGAATTTTGGCACTGAAATGTGGGGGAAAACAGCCCCGAAACATGGCCGAAGTGCACCCGAAACATGAAATGATCCCGAAATGCAATATTAGGCGCCCGAAATGGCCTATAGCTATGCAATGCATGCATAATATGGACATGGAATGAAAATACAGTATCAAGGAAGCCCCAAGAAAAGAATTTTTCAGTCATAAAAAGGGCGAAACAGCAAGCACACATAGGATTAAGCAAGGATGCAAAAATGGCCCCGCAAGAGGGGTATTGAAGCAAGTGATACATACGATGCCCAAATGGAAAAGTACCCTTCTACAAAACTGATGAGGGACTAAAAATATGAACATTTACAGTAGATGACATTCCCCAACTCAGTATGAAAACATGCTAAAAATGTCATGCAAGAACTAGGATATACAAGGCTATAACATGAGGTACCCCAAACATCCATCAAACCAGCAAAGACCCTTAATGAAATATGTCAAGAAGATCAAAATATGGATATTTTCAGTACTGATGATGGCCGAAAACAAAAGCTAGATAAGCCTAAAAAAGCATGCAAGAATGGGGGCCAAAGAGGGATATAAAGACAAGCACAACATGGAGACCCCCAAAAAGGTTGATCCCTTCTACAATGTTGTAGAGGGACATAAAATAAGCTTACTCACAGTTCATGACATGCTCCAAAACAGACTACATGTAGGTCAAACAAATCATGCAAATTTACGGTAAATATGAGAGATTATGAAGCAAGTGCATGATAGAGAGGCCAAACAAGGTTGATCCCTTCTTCAATGTTGAAGAGGGGCTCAAAATAGGCCCACTCACAGTTTACCTTATGCTCGAAAACAGATCACTCATAGGCCAAATATTCAATGCAAAATAATAGCATATAAGAGGATATTGAAACAAGTGCAAGATGGAGGGCTCAAACATGGTTGAGCCCTTGAAAAAACATGAATAATAGCTCAAAATAGACCTAGTTTCAGTTAAGGTCGGAGCTCAAAACAATAAGAAAATAGGCTTAAGAAATGAAGCAAGAAAGTGCTACAAAAGAGGGAAATGGAGACTTACCCTTGAAGACCACACTTTTGCTACCTCTTGGCTTGAGGAATGTTGTTTCTAAGCCTCTAAGAACCTCTCCTTGCTGCTGGAAATGGAGTGGTGATGGGGATGGTTGATAGTGAAGAAGAAATGGCACCAAACTTGAAGAAAAATGACTTTGAAGCTTGGAAATGGAGAGAAATGGGAGGTGGAAGGTATAGCTCTCTCTCAAATGTGTCTAAAAAATGTCTAACCTTGAGCCAAGAAGCCAAGCCTCTCCTTTATAGAGGAAAGGCATAAAAAAAATCTAAAGGACCTCTCTAATCCTCCATATACGTGTATGGAGGATGGTCCAATTGGCAACCAGCTGGCACAGCTGGAATACACTGAGGGAGAGGAAAATGGCTGGCCAGCTCACAGGGGCAAAAAGGTCATTTCACAAAAGGGTGGCCGGCCAGCTAGATTTTCTGGCCGGCCAGCTAGTTTTCAGGAACTGCCGGGAAGAAGGCTGGCCGGTCGGTGCTAGGGAAGTCCAAATGTGGCCATTCAAGTTTGCAAATTGAAGCCCCGGAAGTTATCTTTCCGATGGCGCAAACCTTGCATCAAAATTCCTCCTATGGAAAAAGTTATTCCCGTTTCCGTGAAGCCGCGCAGATTTCGGTTCAACCGGAGTGATGCCTTACTTCAATCAACCATATCTCCTCCGTCCGGAATTGAATTTAGGAGATTCTTGAGTGAAAAATGAATCCCCGGGAGTAAGCTTTCCAATGATGGTGGCCTCATACTTTAATTCCTCTTGTGCAAAGAGTTACGCCCGTTTCGGTGAAGCCGCGCAGACTTTTCTCCTTCCCGGATCCACTTTCAAAGAGGTTTCAAAATGGACAAAAGAATTACTGGCCGGCCATGTGTTTTTAGGATCCTCCCATGTGTGTACAACACAAATATGTGGTTTTGGCTCGAAGAAAATGGCCCTAGGGTGTTCAACATTAGCCCGGAAGTGAGAAAAACGGGCGCCGGGGGGCGCCGGAGGAGCATAATTGGTTGCTGAGACAATTGCTGGCCTCCCACCCTCCAGTGATCTTCCTGGGGATAAAACAGAGGTACCTGCCAAAAATGAGCAAAAACCGATGCAAAACGAATGCTCGGGGGCCAAAACACGCAGTTCGAGGTCCCGAAAACCGGCCGTTAAGCACCGAAAGTGGTGTTTGGCCACGAAGTGGGTATCTAAGACCCCAGTGTCCCTCGTTAGGGAGTAAATGAGATGCATGCCAAGAATCGGAGGAATCGGAGATGGTTGGGTGGTCCCGAACCGAGGCACACGGCCTGACGGCTCCAAAAACCGGGGATCGGGCTCCGAAATGGGCAAAATGGCCTACGGCCACGAAATGTAGCCCACGGCCACTGAGAGACGGTCTACGGGACCTCTCCCTCCCCTCAGGAAAGAAAATAGAGAAAACCGAGTCTGGTTCGCAAACCGAGGCAAGGCACAGAAGAGAGTTCGGAAGTCCGGAGGCAAGGCGCACGGCCGCGACTCTGAGACTTCTGAACGAGCACAATATGCAACATCACCGAGCGCTCAATCGGTGACGTCTGAGTCTTAAGGTCGGTCAAAAATGGGGTGTCTACAACGGGGGTCATGCCAGTGAAGAGGTCATAATGCCACCACACCGTCCAGCCGTGCCTCTTCCTCTAGACACAGATTTGGCGAGGCTGAGCGCCACCCCCTTTTCCCTTGAGATAGAAACCACTCATCGCGGGCTTTTACCAGCCCAAGTTTACGCTCTACGACGGAAAGACCGATCTATACATGCACGTAAGCCACTTCCAGCAGGTCATGGCTGGACATAGGCGCAATGACGCTCTTATGTGCCTTATCTTTCCGTTGAGTTTGGGTGAGCTGGGCTTGAAATGGTTTGAGAGGCTGCCGGAGGGAAGCATCGAAAGGTGGCAACAGTTGGCGGAAGCATTTGTGACTCGTTTCAAGACCAACACAAAAACGCCAAAGGAGGTGGACCACCTTCTCAGTGTCAAAATGGAGCCGAGCGACACACTCAAGGCATACAACTCCAGATACTGGGAAACCTTCAATGAGATTTTAGATTGCCCGATCAACCTGGCAATCACCCAATATAAGCGCGGTCTCCAGGTCGGACATAGGCTGCGGGACTCGCTTACCATGAACCAGCCGACATCCATGGGCCAACTCATGCAGCACATCAATGAGCACATCCGAGTAGAGGATGATGCGGCGGCATCCACCGCGAAAGCAACTCTGGTGGCAACAGACAAGAGGTTGTCTGGCAAGGTACACGCGGTCGGACAGGAGACTGGCCGTCCAAATGATCGTGCTGAGGAATCTGACCAAGGATCAAATCGTCGAAACCGGGGAAGGGGTCGTCGTAACGACCGAGATGAATACCCCCGCGATGACGTAGCTGATGCCAACAGAAGATTGAAAGCTCGGACAAGCATCACCACGGTCTTTAAGATTCCAATCTATCGCATACGTAGTGAAATCCGTGACGAGGATTACGTCCGGTTTCCTGCTAAGTTAGGCGACGCACAAAAGGGTTTCAATCCGCGGTACTGCTGCACATATCACTGGGAGCGAGGACACCGGACAGAGGACTGTTTGCCTTTGAAGCAACACTTGGAGGAGTTAGTCGTAGCCGGACACTTGGATCTTTACATTGACGGGGGTGTTAAGGCCGCACATCCCACCCTGGCTGATCAGCATAGACCGGATGACTTGGAGGCGCCCCCTCAAGGAGTGGTTAATGTGATCCACGGCATAGTGGAGTCGGCGCGTGTATGCGAGCTCCGAGGGATGATTAAAAAGGCGGAACACATGAGGGAAGTGTTGTCGGTCCAGCCTGCAATCAAAAGGGGCAAGACAGAGGAGAAAGATGTGATTAGTTTCTCCACGAGGGACCTAGAGCGCATTCAAACGCCACACAACGACGCCCTAGTGGTCACACTCCGCGTCAAAGAATTTGATGTCAAGCGCATCTTGATCGACCAGGGAAGCTCGGTCGAGATCATGTACTACGACGCATTCAAACAACTCAAACTTCGAGATACAGACTTGGCTCCGACAACTTCTCTACTGGTTGGTTTCAACTCGAAACCAGAGTGGCCTTTGGGAAAGATAATTTTGCCGGTCAAAGCCGGATCCGTGGTCAAGCAGGTGGAGTTCTGGGTATTACAGGTGTCGTCTACGTACAATCTGAACCTCGGTAGGGGCTGGCTTCACGCTATGCAGGCAGTGGCGTCGACCTACCACCAGGTTATGAGATTCCTCTCGGCTATAGGGGAAATTGAGGAAGTTTGGGGCGATCAAGTCATGTCGAAACAATGCTTCGTGGCAGTGAACGAGAGCCGAGATGCCAAAGGTTTCGTCCAAATGATTGAAGGACCAGAAGACCGTGGAGTCCTTGAAGATGTGGGCGCCAAGGCTGAGGACAAAGCTGTTGAGGAGTTGGTAGAAGTACGGATTGACATTGCAAGCCCGGACAAGTTCTTCTTGCTCGGCTCAAGCCTTACCGCCCAAGAAAGGACCGAGATGGTAGAATTCTTGATGGCAAATATCGAAGTCTTCGCATGGTTACCCTACGACATGCCCGGCATCGACCCGAGCTTTATTTGTCATCACCTCAATGTTTTCCCCGGTGCAAAGCCGATCATTCAGAGGACCAGGAGATCGGCGCTGCACCACGCCGAGGTAGTCGCAGAGGAAGTAAAGAACTTGCTTGAAGCTCGGGCTATTCGGGAAGTGCACTACCCTCGATGGATTTCAAACACGGTCGTAGTACCCAAGAAGAATGGGAAGTGGCGAGTTTGTGTCAACTACAAGACCGTCAACCGAGCATGCCTAAAGACAGCTTTCCCCTGCCCAGAATAGACCAATTGGTGAATCTAACGGCCAAACATAACAGGCTTAGTTTCTTGGATGCCTACCGCGGTTATCATCAGATTGCCATGCATGGCCCCAACCGTGAGATCACCTCTTTTACTACTCCAAGGGGACTCTTCTGCTACTGAGTCATGCTTTTTGGTTTGAAGAATGCCGGGGCAACTTTCCAAAAGATGGTGACCAAAATGTTTGCTCCTCTGCTAGGCCGGACGATGGAGGCTTATATCGATGACATGGTGGTTAAAAGCCAGCATCAAGCAGACCACTTGTCCGACCTAGCCGAGATGTTTGCCATCCTCAAACAGCATAAGCTACGCCTAAATGCGTCTAAATGTGCCTTTGGCGTGGGATCCGGAAAATTCTTGGGTTTCCTAGTCACAAACCGAGGCATCGAGGCAGACCCCACCCAGATCAGAGCCGTACAGGAATTGAAGCAGCCCAACTCGGCTAAGGACGTGCAGCATCTGGCCGGGATGGCCACCGCGCTTAACCGATTCATAAGCCGGTCATCAGATCGCTACTGCCCTTTCTTTCGAGCTTTGAAATCCAAGTTTTCGTGGGACGAGGAGTGTGACCGGGCTCTGGCCGAACTCAAAGAGTATTTGTCTTCTGCAACACTATTGGTAACGCCCAAGCCCGGCTAAGAACTCTACCTTTATTTGGCTGTGTCCCAACATGCAGTTAGCGTAGTGCTTGTCCGGTCAGCAGGTATCCAGCATTTACCCATCTTCTATGTGAGCAAAACCTTGCTACCAGCAGAGTTGAGATACTTGCCGCTGGAAAAGCTTTCCTTAGCATTGATGATGGTCTCCAGGAAATTGGCACACTATTTTCACGCTCACACAATCATCGTTTTGACCGAGTTTCCCCTCAAAGCCTTGTTCGAACGGGCGAACTTCTCCGGTCGAATTCTAAAGTGAGCAGTCGAGTTGGGACAATTCGACGTTAAGTTTCAACCCCGAACGGCCATAAAAGCTCAAGCATTGGCAGATTTTGTTGCTGAGTTCTCGCTTGGGATTCACCAAGTATGTCCGGTTGACCTCACCGCGGTAGCCGAGGAGGCCAACAAAGATTCCACTGAAATTGTACAGCATGACGGTGTTGGCGACGCGGAACTTGCGCGCCCCGCCATAGAACCTCCAGTCGGCATGTCACCCCAGCTCGGGGATGCGACGACGGACTTGGGCATAACAGACCAACCTGTTGGGTCCCGTGCCGCGTCGCTGAGGGGGGAGGAGGTGGAATCGATCAGCATTGAACTTGGTGTTGAACAGCTGAGCAACTGTGATCCCATCAACCTTCGAGCCTCCCAGGACCCTTCAGGCTGTTGGAAGCTCTTTGTTGGCGAAATGTGGAAACTTTTTGTAGATGGGGCCTCGAATCGTTACGGTGTCGGGCTAGGCATAGTCTTGGTCTCGCCAGATGGTCTGACCATTGAGCATTCTATCACCCTCGGATTCCCGGCATCAAACAACGAGGCCGAGTACGAGGCGCTTCTGGCCGGACTTAAGAGCGCGCTCCAGGTGCGTGCATCCGAGCTGATGGTCTACAGCGATCCCAATTGGTTGTCAACCAAGTATCTGGGGTTTACGAAGCTAAGGATGACAGAATGGCAAAGTACCAAGCTCTGGTAAGGGACCACATCAAGCGATTCCAGGTGATTAGGGTCCAACAAATTGGACGGGAAGACAACGGCCACGCGGATGAGCTAGCCGGTTTGGCTTCCATGGTCGACCGAACCTCTCCCAGTCCTCTCCTGATTGATTTTCTTCCAAGGCCTAGTATAGAAGAACCGGAGCAGACAGAAGTACTCTGCATCGAGCTTGGCCCTTCTTGGATGGACCCTATTATCCTCTTCCTGAAAGAGCGGACACTTCCGGCCGATAAAAAGGAAGCGCATAAAGTCCGGGTGAAGTCAGAGTGGTTTTGGCTCTCTCCATCTGGCGCTTTATACAAGAAGTCTTTCACCGATCCTTATCTCAAGTGTGTACACCCAAACCGCGTGGAAGCTTTCCTGTACGAAATTCATGAAGGCATATGCAGCAGTCACATAGGGGGTAGATCTTTGGCCTACCGCGCTATCTCGCAGGGATATTGGTGGCCATGCATGCAAGCAGACGCTCAGAAATATGTTCACAAATGTGAGAAGTGCCAGAAGTTCGCCCACCAAATTCACCAACCGGCCAGAGAACTCCTTCCCCTCATAAGCCCTTGGCCTTTGGCGATGTGGGGACTAGACATAGTGGGACCACTCCCAACGGCACCGGGCAACCGGAAGTTCTTCATTGCCGCTACGGACTACTTCACCAAGTGGGTTGAAGCTGAGCCCCTAGCAACTATCAAGGAAAAGGACGTCAAACGGTTTGTCTAGCAGAATGTGGTAACGCGGTTTGGCGTCCCTAAGATTCTGATCTTTGATAATGGTACCCAATTTGACGGCCGTTTATTCAGAAGATTTTGTGAATAATTGAAGATTGAATTCTACAACTCCACCCCGGCTTACCCGCAGTCCAACGGCCAAGCCGAAGCATCAAATAAGACCATTCTTGACGGATTAAAGAAAAGACTTGAGAAGGCCAAAGGAAAATGGGCCGAGGAACTCCCAAGTGTCCTCTGGGCATACCGGACGACCCCGAGGCGATCTACCGGGGAAACTCCTTTTGCCCTGGCGTACGGCATGGAGGATGTCATCCCATTGGAAATTGGCATGCCTACCATCCGCAGTGAAAATTTTGAGCCCGAGCTGAATTTTGAGGTAGTCGCCCTGGAATTGGACCTTGCTGAAGAGCGCCGCGAAAAAGCTTTGATTCACGTGGCTGCATACCAACAGGAATTGTCCAGGAAGTACAACAAAACCGTGCACCCCAGACCGTTTAAAGTTGGCGACTGGGTTTTAAGAAAGGTCATGGGCAACACCCTGGTGCCAGGCGAAGGCAAGCTAGGGGCAAACTGGGAAGGACCCTACAAGATAACCGGTCTGGCGAGCAAGGGGGCATACCACTTGGAAGATTTGGACGGCAAAGGCATACCCCGGCCATGGAATGCAGCCAACCTCAAACTGTACTATTTTTAGTTCTCATAGTTTTTATGATTATTCTTTTGAGCAAAGACTTGTTTACCTTGCATTTCAGAATGTAATACTCTTTTTGTCAATATAATAGAAGTGACTTACCTTTGTTAAATCATTCTGTTGTTTTCGATGCTTATTTTGTGATTGAAACCGAGGTGTTTTACTCCAGTCAATTAAGTTGATGACTTGCTCAACTTTGATATTAAAACCGAGATGTTTCATTCTGGTTGAATGAGTTGATGATTTACTCAACTTTGAGATTTCAACCGAGATGTTTTACTCCGGTTGAATGAGTTGATGATTTACTCAACTCTGTGATCAAAACCGAGATGTCTTTTTTCCGGTTAAGCATGTTGATGATTTAGTCACCTATGTGATTTCAACTGAGATGTTTTACTCGGTTGAATAGGTTGATAATTTGTTCAAGGGCGAGTTAATGATTTGCTTAGCCGAGGTGATTTGCCCGGCTAAAGTTGTTTAGCTTAAACACAATACAAACACTTGACGAAAATAGAACTTTTCATTAATAAGTAATAGCATTACAAAAGGTGGGGCAGTAGCCCGGTTACATTTTCAAATGAAAAAGACAGACAAAGAAAACTAAATTAAGGGGGAAAGGTCTGTGAATTCATCCCCGGTCGTGGTCGCCTCCAGGTCGACCGTGGTTGTGGTCTCTTGGACACCGGTCTGCTCCTGGCTGGCCTGCTTTAGGCGGTTGTTACCCTCGGCATTTTCCTCGGCGTCCTCCACTTCTTCTTCCTCGGCCTCAGCCTGCAACGCGCTGAAGACGTCGTTGGCATATAGCACAAGGTACGTCGGCAGGAAGGCAGCTGGGGGAGACGCGAACATGTCGGTCCCAGATCCTTGGCCGAGCTGTTCACAAGTAGTTTTCCAGCCCGCCTTGAAGAAGATGTCTTGGGTGGCATGGACTTGCTTTGTGTAGCTCTCCTCGGCCTTTTTGAAACCGGCGTTGTTGGCATCCTCCAGCTTCTCCTTCCTTGACTGCTTCAACGCCTCCAGCTCGGTCTGGAGAGCGTCCCTTTCTTGCTTGGCGACACCAAGCTGGCCGAGCAACCTGGAGTTGTCAGAATTTGCTATCTCCAGCGAAGCCTTGGATCGTCCGAGCTCGGCTTGAAGGTGTTCAACCTGGTTGGCAGCGTCGGTTGCCTTCTGCCAGAGTCGGTGGATCCTCTCCATCACCAAGTGTTGTTTCTGGATGGCCTGCAAGAAGAAAACTTTACAAGAGGAAGGGAACCGAGCAAACACTTGGTAAAATTTGAACAAAGTATGCAAAGTTCTTACCCGGGTCATGGACTTGACCGAGGACTTCACCAACCGGGTGTTCGGTACGTGGTCGCTGTCGACCACGTCGCTCGGTAGCAGCAAGGCTTTGGTTAGGTCAAAGGCGAGTAGATGCTCCTTGTCACCTTTGACCGAGGCAATCGCCGGGATCTCCTTACCCCGGTGCTTGAGCTGCGGCTTCCATGGCGGTGTTGGGTCAGTTGTCACCGCTGGTTGCTCGGTGTTCAACTCCGCAACTAGCTCGGCAGAGGGGTCGGTACGTGGCCTTTTTCTAGCCCAGCGGCTTTCTCTACTTGCCTGCCCGGCGGCAATAGACGCCAGTGCAACCACGGTCCTGCTTGATTGACCGGCAGCAGCTGTGCGGATTGGGATGCTCGGTAGCTCGGTGGAGGTTGCAGTGATGAGGTTTTTGATACGGCTTCTTTTTGCCATCTCTTCTGCCTCAGTCAACCGAATAAGGGGCACGTTTGGCAAAGTCGGATCGGGAGGTGAAGACGGAGCACGTAGAAAGTCTGTGACCTTTCTTCGGCGTGGAGCTGAGTACCTGTAGGTCGGTACGTAACCGAGGAGTTCGTGGCAATCCCGGTTGCGGTAGTGAAGCACGGTCCTGATTACTGCTTCGTTAGGGTAATGGTAGTTGGCTTGCAAAGCTTCGATCGCTGCAAAGAGGGAAGGAACAAAGCGCATTAGTACAAAATAGTTAAGGAAAGTAATCTAACCGAGCAGTTAGCGCGGCTTACATGTGTCGCCGAAATTCTTACTGATAAACCAGGCCGGCACGTCGGCTGTTTCGTAGTTACCAGACACCGAGAAGAAGTCGTCGTCATGTAAGTCCTTGTCCAGGGTGCCAATCACTATCTTCTCTTTGCCTGGTCTGATCTTTAAATAATAGGCAAGGCCGTCGCCTGTATGCCCGAGGGTATGTTGGCAAAGTATTTCAGCTAACCCTAAGTTGGTTCCTAGCCGATTGTTCAGCTCGTGGATCTTGTTAATTATTCTATAAGTGTTGGTTGAGACTTGGGTTGGTGCTAGCCCGGTGCGCCGCAAGAACTCGCACAGCAGGAGGTTAACCGGAAAGCATAGGCCACCTTCTATTATGGAGAGCACGGTGAAGGGGCACTGGTCTAATCTGCCCCATAGGGTCGTCTCCTCCGCACCGAGCTCTAGGTGAACGTCGTCCGGGATACCATACTCTTCCCGAAACGCGGCTAGAGCAACCGACGTGTCGACCAGGAAGCGGTAGCGCCCCATGTGTAGCCGGCTGGTTTTAGCGCGGCTGAGGTGGTTTGGCATACACTCTTGTTTGATGGCTGCTCGGTCTTTGAGAGCCTCGGTGTAGGTGTGTGGTCCTCTTGGACTCTGCAGGAAAAGGAGGGCAAGTGTAAGCGGGGGCGCGGTCGCGTAAAACGAGCTTGACTTTAGCTCGGTCAGGTATAGTGCCAGACCACCTCGGTCGCGAAGGTAAACCTAGGAGCTCGGCCGCTCAAGTGGACCAGATGTTAGCCCGGTCGAGCAGTCAAGTCCTCTGCCTACCTCGATTTCTACAGGGGTTTTTGCAAACTTGCAATTTGCTCGGTTTAGATGTTTTTTGGGATCAAAAGAAGACCTGGAGCCCGGTCCGCTCCAGATCTTCTTGTGTTCATCACGGGAATTGAAGAACAGCGAAAAGAACAGGGGCATGAGAGGGTTTTTGGGGGGTATATCCTAAAACCTATGGACTTTATGCCCTAGAATGTGAAATACCAAATAAAAAAAGAGCAACAAAGTTGATTCGAAGAACTTACCAGTTTAGAGGCAGAGGCTACTTCTTCAAGCACGAACGAAGAAGAAGAACAAGAATGGAGGTCAAGCACTGTAGCTCTAAGACGTCAGGAACGGAAGAGAGGCAGTAAGAAGAGAAAGTGAAGGGGAAATGGCGTACTTATAGGAGTGAAAAGGCGCCTAAATTTGAATATGAAGGGACGTTTGGGTTGGTTGCCCGAGGCCAATAAATGCACAACGCGTGTTCATAATGGCGGCGGCGTCAGTTCTGAAGAGACAAGACGGCAAGTTGAGGCGACGACCGAGCAAGCCCAGAAACCGGGCATGGAGATTAGCGCAGTTAACATCTTGCAAACTAGGGACCGAGGGAGAGTCTACCCCGGACGGACCATGTAATCCCAGTCACGCTTGCGTGGACGGAATTAAGGGGCAATTGAGAGAGAGATTTATGAGCTGGAATGGGCCATGGTAAAGGCCGGGCAAAATGAGGGACCGAACATGTTTGGGCCGTGATAGCTTGGGCTCGTCCAGATAAGGTTTTGCTCGGTTGAGGCCCAGCACCATGTTGGGACCGAGCTACGTGGGATTGTCTATGAGAAAGCCAAGCTACTTGAGTTGCTCGGCTGAGATGATTGCCTGCCATTCTGGATTCCACGGTTCATGCGTTTAGCGTGGCAGGAAGGCCTTCGGTTTGCTGGCTCAACCTATCTTGAACTCAGCTTTGCTGGAATGCAACCGAGCTCGGTCGTTTGGAGGTCGGCCAGTGGAGCACTCGGGTGCGTTGCGCAGCATGGTTGTGAAAAGCCGAGGTGGTTCCGCCGGTCTGTCAGGCTCCGCTAATATAGCCTGACGGTTTGTATAGCGACCCCGGTCTTTTCCCATTTGGTTGTTGTATCCGGACTTAGGTTCCGTGAATCCTATCATTGTATAATTGTTGTTGTCGTCCTTTATCTTCTCTTTTTGAGTTATAGGATGTGTTAGGCAGGTTTGTTACAGGTTGGTTGGATTTGGAAACCAAGTGTTGCTGTCCAGAATTTTGGACCTTCGCTCGAGCAAGGAGTTAGTCGCTCGAGCGAGCTTTTGTTTTTGGTCCTGCGCTCGAGCGAGGTTTTGGTCGCTCGAGCGAGGGTAGTATTTTGTGTTTGGTGGATCAAGCCAGGGTATCTTCGCTCGAGCGAGCGATTGCGTCTAGTATAGACCTGAGAGCTGTGTTTCTTGGCTCGAGTGAGATCTTCTTCGCTCGAGCGAGCTGGTTTGTTCTTCGCTCGAGCGAGCTGGTTTGTTCTTCGCTCGAGCGAGCGTTCCGTCGCTCGAGCGTGCGTCGGGTTGCAGACCTGAGGGTTTGAGTTGTTGGCTCGAGCGAGCTTTTATTCGCTCGAGTGAGCTTCTGGGTTGTTGGCTCGAGTGAGACATTCTTGGCTCGAGCGAGTGTTTTCTGTGTCTGGTCGCTCGAGCGACCAAGTCTTCGCTCGAGCGAGCCTGTTTTATTTAAATAGGCAGCAGCGGTTTTTAAAACACTTTTTCATCCTCTTTTTGATTCCAGAACCCTAGGTCCGTGTTTTCTCTCCCTCCACTCACCTTCTCTCTTAGGTTTCATCTACTTTTAGGGTGTTTCTACCCTAGGCTCTTTATTAAAAAGATAGAGTGAGTCGAGAGCTTTGTTTTAATCTGAGCGTTTGGCGGTTTGGAGCACTTTGGATTTTGAGTCATCATCTCCATCTTCTCCATCCGGGTTATTTATATCGAGGTAGGGATTTCCTACTCCATATTATATGTGTTGTTCTAAGTTTTGGTATTTTGATATGTTGGGGTTGTTTGGTAATTTTGGGAAAAACCCTAGTGGTTGTAATAAATTAATTTGTATAATTAATTTAAGGAAAATTGGGGAATTTAGTTGAATTCATGAAATTGGGGAAATTATGAGATTTATGGTGTAGTTGAATAGTTTAATTACTCACCTTTGAAAAATGTTAAATTTACATTTGTTGATACATTTATTTCCTGTTTAGAAATAATTGTTTTGGGCTACCGGTAGAGGATAGTTGTGATTGTTGTAGACATTGCATATGGATTAGGGAAAATTGAAACTAATCACCTTGGTTAAGTCATTGGTTCTGACTGTTGAATTAATACAGAAAATACGTGTATTGATTGAGTATTGTATATGCATATTGTTGGGAGGAGATAGGGGATGTACTCCTAAACCGGATATTGTTTGGGAGGAGATAGGGGATGGACTCCATTAGCACCACAATATGTGTGCTTATTGATTTATGGAAGTGTTTTTACATGTTATTGATACATCACTAAAATGTGTATCAATTGGGAAGTATGGAAGTGAATTTTTGATTGAGGTTGATACAACACCAACATGTGTATCCATTATGATATGAGAAATGTTTAACTTGATTTGTTATCCCAATTGAATTGGAAATATTGTTAATAAGAGATGTAATCTCTGTTGAGTTATTTGGCCAGATTCTGAGCCATATTTGTATAAATGGAAAGTTGAATAAATAATGGAAAGTGAAATGTGTCATGGACATTAGTGTCATGAAACTGTAAGATGATGAAACTGATATTTTGCGTAGTCCATCTATTGAATGCTATTGCTTTATTCAATGCTTATATTTGGTTTAGTATATTTCTACTGGGCTGTGGCTCACCCTATACGGGAACATCATTTTCAGGTCCAGGTGATGTGCTACCTCCAAGGAATTAGCTTGGAAGGATTTAGAGTTGAAGACTCTGTTTAGATTAGTTGTTATTTTAGTTTATTTGATATTACATGTAAACTCAAGCCAAGGGCTGAATTTGTAGTTGAGTTAGTACTCACATTTTTGTGCCCAAGTGTTAAGCTTGGAAAGATGTAAGCCCGTAGGGCATTTACTTTCGTTATTACATGTAATGTCTTTTAATAAGATTACTCTGATGAATGAAATAATATTTTGTTTTTTCTTATATTGATAAATGTTAATATTATATTGGTATCAGAGCGTACCAGGTTCGAATACTTTGGGTACGTGGGAAGTGATTAGTATCACAATGGGTTCGTCTCGCTTGATGGAGACTTAGATGTACTGTTATATGCTTATATGATAACATGTTTATGTGACTATGTGGGTATGGAATGTAGTTTCTAGGATGTTGATTGGACCCTTGAGTTTCTGAAAGTCTTGTTGGAAAGGCACTTGATCAATGTTGTTTCCAACCGGAACTTTAGTAACGCCTCGGGACTATCATTATCCAGGAATGAAATTCGTAGGTGCTTATGTGATTATGTGCTTACGTGGAGTGAATTATTGTTGTCCAATGCATTAGGACGCAAGTGTTATAGTTTTGGCACACTTATTAATGTGCTAACGTCTTTGTTACCTTTATTAGGATGTCAGGATGAGGACGAGGACGTGGTAGGCGTGGTAGGCGTGGTGGGCAGGAGATGCCAATACCGGATGAGATTCCGGCAGTACAGGAGGGAGTTGGCCAGGCCAATGTGGCCGAGTCGGTAGGCCAGCAGGCTATGGGCGCTTTGGCCCGAGAGATAGCAGGGGCATTCAGGGAGTCAGTAGGCATTCTCAGAGCTGAGAATCAGGCCCAAGTTCATGTTGCAGATGCAGGGCCTTCTTTCCTGAAGAGGGAGTTCTTCTGGTCTAACCCGGACGAATTTTTGGGTGATCCTAAAGAGCCCCTTAAGGCAGATGAATGGCTCGAACAGACAACGAAGACGTTTGAGATGCTAGGCATCGAAGACGAGGTACTGAAGGTGACCTTGGCATCTTTCCAGCTTAAGGGGGATGCGGGTCAGTGGTGGAAGTTCACTAAGAGTCGTATAGGAGGGACTTGGAAGGCTTTTGTTGACGCTTTCCAGGAGAAGTTCCTGTCTCCAGCTGTTAAGGAAAAGTTGAGAGATCAGTTCTGCCAGCTTAAGCAGAACAGTTCTTCAGTGGCCGAGTTTGAGGCCGCATTTACTAGCTTGTCTAGGTTTGCACCCGAGTTGGTGGCGTCTGAGGAACGCCATTGTATTGAGTTCGAGAAGAAGTTGAGGCGCGGCCTCAAGTTAAGAGTTGTAGGGTCTATGATTCGAGATTATGGGCATCTGGTTGATGCTGCAGCCCATACGGAGATCATGATGCAGGAGGAGGAGGAAGGGCAGAAAGGCTCCAAGAGGAGTCAGGATGGACAGAGTGATGGTAGGAGACAGATGGGTTTTAACCCTCAGCAGTCTCAGGGTAGCTTTTCTAGATCGACTTTTCCTGTGCCGAGTGCTAGTTCTGGGAAAGGCAGCCAGTGAGACATTACCTGTTTCAAGTGTGGTCAGCTGGGCCACAAGTCTCCAGCTTGCCCGCAGAAGGGAGGAGGACAGAGAGCAACGTCATTTTCGGCTCGATCTCAGAGCCAGAGTCAGGGTAGAGGCCAGCCGCTCTCTTGTTTTCAGTGTGGTCAGGCAGGGCACATGAAGAGGTTTTGCCCGCAGTTGAGTGGCACATCTGGTGCATCTGGTTTGAGGCAGACTCAGAGTCATCAGCCAGCTCAGTTAGTTCAGGCCTCGAGGGCCAATCAGGGGGCTTCATCGTCCCAGTCTGTGCAGCAGTCTTATGCTCCTAGGGGTGAGCAGGTTGATCAGAGACCGTCTGGGCGCGTGTATGCTGTTACCGCGCAGGATCTTGTACCGGCTCCATCAGTTGTGAGAGGTACCTTCTTGTTTTGCAATTCGGTTGCTAGTGTTTTGATTGATACGGGTGCATCTCATTCATTTGTGTCTGCTGCATTTGCATCTGTTTTGGAGTTGGAGTTAGCACAGTTAGCATCTCCTATTTGTGTAGTGTCACCCCTTGGGGGTGAATTGATCTTGAAACAAGGTGTTAGGGGTTGTGATATAGAGGTCGCCGATCATAGGCTTCCGTTTCCTTTTGTAGTTATGCCCATGAAGGGCTTTGATGTTATTTTGGGTATGGACTGGTTATCGTCATACCGGGCAGTTATTGATTGCTACCACCAGAGGGTCACTTGTTGTACCGTGAGCGGGGAATGTTTTCATTTCTTGGGGGACCGGGTTGGTAGTGTTTTGCCACCGGGATATGATCCGTGAGGACGGAGTGAGCTTAGTGGTCTATTTGCTAGCTTTGAGAGTGGTGAGTGTGATGAGACCCAGACCGTGTTGCCAAGAGTGGTTTGTGAGTACTCGGACGTCTTTCCCGAGGACCTTGTCAGTTTGCCACCTCACAGAGAGATTGAGTTCTCTATTGACTTAGTGCCCGGCACGGCGCCGATTTCTATGGCACCTTATCGTTTTGCCCCAGCCGAGTTAGTTGAGTTGAAGATCCAACTCCAGGAGTTGCTAGATAAGGGCTATATACGTCCTAGTGTTTCGCCGTGGGGAGCACCGGCCCTCTTTGTTAAGAAGAAAGGTGGTGCTTTGAGACTATGTATCGATTACCGGAAATTGAATTGGGCTACGGTCAAGAATAAGTACCCTATGCCTCGTATAGATGATCTGTTCGATCAGTTGAAGGGTTCCCGTTGTTTCTCTAAGATAGATTTGAGATCGGGTTACCACCAGTTGAGAGTCAGGGAGGAGGATATTCCGAAGACGGTATTCCATACACGGTATGGCCACTATGAGTTTCTGGTGATGCCATTTGGGCTCACCAATGCACCTGTAGTCTTTATGGACTTGATGAACCGGGTATTCCGAGAATTCTTGGATCGTTTTGTAGTAGTCTTTGTAGACGATATTCTTATCTATTCACCTTCAGAGGAGGAGCACGAGGAGCACTTGAGAGTGGTGCTTGAGTTACTTAGAGCCTATAAGCTTTATGCTAAGTTTGGGAAATGTGAGTTCTGGCTAGAGGAGGTGAAGTTCTTAGGCCATGTGGTTTCCGGGGAAGGGGTGTCTGTTGACACATCCAAAATTGAGGCAGTGCAAGATTGGGCACAGCCTAAGAGTGTGTTTGAGATCCGCAGTTTTCTGGGATTAGCTGGGTACTACCGACGGTTTGTGAAGGATTTCTCCAGGTTAGCTTCGCCGTTGACTAGATTGACTCGGAAGGGAGTCAAATTTTTATGGAGTGAGACTTGTGAAAAGTCGTTTCAGGAGTTGAAAGTTAGATTGACCACCGCTCCGGTTTTGATTATTCCGAAGAGAGGGTTGGGTTATGCTGTTTATTGTGATGCAAGAAGGGAAAGTGGTAGCCTATGGCTCGCGTCAGTTGAAAATACACGAGAAGAATTACCCTACCCATGATGTGATACCCCTGTTCTGTAATATGCTAAATTGGTCCTTAATTTGTTTATGGTTATGTGTTTAGTATGATTTTGTGTGCCGTTATGTGATAATATGTGATTTTGGAACTCTATCTGTTCACCGTAGGAAAATCTGTTTGAATAATCCGCTTTGGGAATTAAATTGAGGGCCTTATCGGCCACAGAACCCGAAATTGACTACGCCATTGTGATTGGCATAATTTTTAGAGCCTACGGTGAAATTTAATTGAAAAATTGATTCAGGTAAGATTAAGTCAATTTAATTGATGAATTAAAGCCCAACTACTTTATTATTTTAATATTGGCCTTAGTGGGGTTTTGTTATAAGCCTCTACACTCCCTATTCTCTATTATTCACTTCATTTGGCTGATCAAAAACTCAAAGGGAGAAGAGAGGGTCGGCTAGAGAGAAGGGGGAGTGAGGGAAATTGGGATTTTGGCCTCAAAGCTTGATAATTTGAAGATCAACTCAAGAATTAAGCTTAAGTTGGAAGGTTAAAGCTCCTAGGTGAGTAATCAACCCTTAACTCATGAGTTTAAGTTGTGTTGTAGTGAATTAAAGACTAAATGGTGAGTTTGATCATGAGTTGTGTCGAATTTAATGAGATATGCACATGCATGTATAAAATTGTTATGAATTGCCATAAATTGCATAATCTAGCATGTACCATGTCATTTAAGCAAGAGTTGAAGTTTGATTATGCATGCAAGCTTAGTTTGTTGAGCTTTGGCACCATTTGCATCTTTTGAAATGGAAATGAGGTCAAGATGGCCATGCATGTTTGAATAATTGAGGATGGGAGCTTGAAATGCATGAATATACATGATAGAGTTGAATGTGGTGTCAATTTGAGACATGCAAGTGTGTAATCCTTGAAATTGAGCTCCTTAACCCTGTGTTTTGGTGTTTGTACCTTGTTAGTATGATTGCATGTGAACTTTGAGCCTTAGAATGCATGAAAATTGGCTGGAAAATCGAGTTGGAACTCAAGAACATAACCTGGGAATTTCCAGAATTTTGACGTTCGCTCGAGCGGGGGAAGTGCCGCTCGAGCGGAGAAAACGAGCTCCCAGCATTTTCTACAGACCTGGTTCCCGCTCGAGTGGGGAAGTTGACGCTCGAGCGGGGAGCTATGTAGGCAGGAAAGTCCGCTCGAGCGGCGAGTTCGCGCTCGAGCGGGAATTGAAGGCAACCAGTACTTTTGCAGACCCAAGGGTCCGCTCGAGCAGGGGAAGTCCACGCTCGAGCGGGGACCCTGTTTTCTGAAACTTTGAAAATGCATTCTGTGTTCCGTTTTCCGTTCCCTTTCACTTCTAAGCACTCTTAGGCATACATTGAGCATTGTAAATGAGTTAAAGAGATAGGAATAAAGCCTAAGAGGAAAATGTGAATTTTGAATGGATTGAATTGTTAGTGACTCTTTTATGTTCATGACATGTGTAGGGTCGAGTTCCAGGGCGAACCAATCAACCGATCACTGTGAGTAATATCTGAAATATGTTATTGTCCAATTACTTGCTCCCATGTAAGTTTTATAAGGTTCATTAATTTTGAACGGTGGACCAAGTTTGATATATGGAAAGTCTGAAAGGCCTATGTGCCAGTTTGATATGAAAGCCTGAAAGGCCTATGTGCCAGTCTGATATGAAAGTCTGAAAGGCCTATGTGCCAGTTTGATATGAAAGTCTGAAAGGCCTATGTGCCAGTTTGATATGAAAGCCTGAAAGGCCTATGTGCCAGTCTGATATGAAAGTCTGAAAGGCCTATGTGCCAGTTTGATATGAAAGTCTGAAAGGCCTATGCGCCAGTTTGATATGAAAGTCTGAAAGGCCTATGTGCCAGTCTGATATGAAAGTCTGAAAGGCCTATGTGCCAGTTTGATAGGAAAGTTGGAAAGGCCTATGTGCCAGTTTGATATGAAAGTTTGAAAGGCCTAAGAGCCAGTTTGATATAAAGGCCTAAGAGCCAGTCTGATGTAAAGGCCTAAGAGCCAGTCTGATATAAAGGCCAAGGAGCCAGTCTGATATGAAAGTTTGAAAAGGCCAAAGGCCAGTTAACATGAATGAATTGGGGCCCAAGGCCGTCTGTTGTATAATGTTTCAATGCATTTCCTTTATTTAATATTATTCACTGGGCTTTCGCTCACGCTCATTCATGTGTTTGTAGGTGAGCCAAGGGAGGTCCAGACCCAGCCCCAGTAAAGCCTAAGTGGATCAGCATAAGTTTTGGAAAGTCAGCCTTTGTGTCTCACGCATGAGACCCACCTTCGCCTTTTGTTATGTAGTTATGTTTTGTCATGTTGGCGAAGCTTTGTATATGTTTGTATATAGTTTCACGGGTTGACATAGTTTTGGGATGATCCTGTATGTGTTGAACTTTTGATACTTAATTTCTGTTGTGAGTTATTAATGTTTATATGTATAATTGTTTGACGTGCCATGTAAGCACAGCTGACGTTTGCCCATGTAAGCACAGCTCTAAGGACAAAGTTTTTAAATTGCTTCCGTTTGGCCCCCTTAACTCTGTTAACATGCGTTTGGTTTGGTTTGAGGCCATAGGTAATCTCACGATTACTGGGCGCGGTTATGCCCTTAATCCACGGGGGGCGGGTTAGGGTCATGACACATGACCTAGAGTTGCATTATCATCCGGGGAAGGCCAATGTGGTGGCCGATGCCCTTAGCAGGAAATCTGTTGGTGACGTAGCTAGTATAGCCATCCGGGAATGGGAAATGTTGGGTGCACTTGGGGAGTTTGATTTGCTTCTGGGCGAATCCGTTGAGGCTGAGGCCTTGTTTTCTGTTGTTGCGCAGCCTACACTTATGACTCGAGTGTTAGAAGCACAGAGAGAGAGGTGACCTTGAGGTAGATTCCCTTCGAGAGAAGATCTCCAATGGGAAGATTGAGAAGGGTTTGACGATGTATCCCGACCTGAGTGTGAGATACCGAGACCGTCTGTTTGTGCCGGAGTCTTGCCGAGAGGAGGTACTCCGAGAGTTTCATCATTCACGTCTTGCGGTGCATCCGGGAGGTACTAAGATGTATCGGGATTTGGGTCGCCAGTTTTGGTGGCGGGGTATGAAGAGAGATGTGGTAGCTTTCGTGTCCAAGTGCCTTACTTGTTAGCAAGTGAAGGCCGAACATCAGAGGCCAGCGGGTTTGTTACAACCCTTGCCTATTGCCGAGTGGAAGTGGGAGCATGTCACCATGGACTTCGTTGTGGGTCTTCCGAGGACTCAGCGGGGTAGTGATGCTATTTGGGTGGTTGTAGACCGGTTGACTAAGTCGGCGCACTTCATTCCTATGCGCGTGAGAGATTCGGTAGATCATCTTGCCGACTTGTATATTCGGGACATAGTGAGGTTGCATGGGGTCCCAGTGATGATCGTCTCGGATAGAGATCCTCATTTTACTGCCAGGTTGTGGCAGAGTTTGCAGAGTGCTTTGGGCACTAAGTTGACCTTTAGCATGGCTTATCATCTTCAGACTGACGGGCAGTCCGAGCATACTATTCAGATCCTTGAGGATATGCTTCGGGGTTGTGTTCTTGATTTCAGTGGGTCGTGGGAAAGGCACTTGCCATTGGTGGAGTTTGCCTATAACAACAGTTTCCAGTCTAGTATCGGTATGGCACCATTTGAGGCCTTATATGGCCGACCGTGTAGGTCTCCAGTTTGTTGGGCCGAGGTGGGTGATGTACCTTTGTTGGGTCCGGAGTTGGTGAGGGAAACGACGGAGAAAGTTGAGCTTATCCGTAGGAGGCTTGTTACAGCCCAGAGTCGTCAGAAATCGTATGCCGACCGTAGGAGGAGACCTTTGGTGTTTGAGGTAGGCGATCATGTCTTTCTGAAAATATCACCTAGGCGGGGATTGATGAGGTTTGGGAAGAGCGGGAAGTTGTCCCCTCGGTTTATTGGTCCTTTTGAGATCCTTGAGAGGATTGGCGAGGCTGCCTATCGTTTAGCTTTGCTGCCACAGTTATCCGGAGTTCATAACGTGTTTCATGTGAGTATGCTTTGGAAGTATGAGCCGGATCCATCACATGTGTTGGATTGGACCGACTTAGAGGTTGACGAAAATGTCTCGTATGAGGAGAGACCGGTTCGGGTTTTGGATAGGCGGGATCAAGTTTTGCGAGGCAAGACCATCCCTTTGGTAAAGGTTTTGTGGAAACATCACGGGGTGGAGGAAGCCACTTGGGAACGTGAGTTGGAAGTCCGCGAGAAATATCCGGACATATTCGTTGATATGTAATCTTGTATTTAGATTTCGTAATATTGTTAGACTTAAGAGCTTTATATATGTCTTAAGTTATAAAACATTGAAAATGCTTTGGTTTAATGAAAGTATGTTTTGGAACTTGCCTCAATATGGAAGTTGAATGTAACATTTATATATGTTGAATATAGTGTAGAATTGGAGTTATATCATGAAATTGAATATGATATGGAAATGGGAGTCACGTATATGAAAACTGTTGAAATTGAAAGGAAATTGCATGTTGATAATGCAAGTTGAAATATATGTTGTTTTACATATTGTGAAATGCCTCTTGATAAGAGATGAAATGACCGATATTGGGTCAAGTTGTTTATTATTAAATTGTCATATTGTTGGAATTTGAGAAAAACCTGTTTTTGAAAAACTTATGCTTAATTTCGGGGGCGAAATTCTTTAAGGGGGGGGAGGTTATAGCGACCCCGGTCTTTTCCCATTTGGTTGTTGTATCCGGACTTAGGTTCCGTGAATCCTATCATTGTATAATTGTTGTTGTCGTCCTTTATCTTCTCTTTTTGAGTTATAGGATGTGTTGGGCAGGTTTGTTACAGGTTGGTTGGGTTTGGAAACCAAGTGTTACTGTCCAGAATTTTGGACCTTCGCTCGAGCGAGGAGTTGGTCGCTCGAGCGAGCTTTTGTTTTTGGTCCTGCGCTCGAGCGAGGTTTTGGTCGCTCGAGCGAGGGTAGTATTTTGTGTTTGGTGGATCGAGCCAGGGTATCTTCGCTCGAGCGAGCGATTGCGTCTAGTATAGACCTGAGAGCTGTGTTTCTTGGCTCGAGCGAGATATTCTTCGCTCGAGTGAGCTGGTTTGTTCTTCGCTCGAGCGAGCGTTCCGTCGCTCGAGCGTGCGTCGGGTTGCAGACCTGAGGGTTTGAGTTGTTGGCTCGAGCGAGCTTTTATTCACTCGAGCGAGCTTCTGGGTTGTTGGCTCGAGCAAGTGTTTTCTGTGTCTGGTCGCTCGAGCGACCAAGTCTTCACTCGAGCGAGCCTGTTTTATTTAAATAGGCAGCAGCGATTTTTAAAACACTTTTCCATCCTCTTTTTGATTCCAGAACCCTAGGTCCGTGTTTTCTCTCCCTCCACTCACCTTCTCTCGTAGGTTTCATCTACTTTTAGGGTGTTTCTACCCTAGGCTCTTTATTAAAAAGATAGAGTGAGTTGAGAGCTTTGTTTTAATCTGAGCGTTTGGCGGTTTGGAGCACTTTGGATTTTGAGTCATCATCTCCATCTTCTCCATCCGGGTTATTTACATCGAGGTAGGGATTTCCTACTCCATATTATATGTGTTGTTCTAAGTTTTGGTATTTTGATATGTTAGGGTTGTTTGGTAATTTTGGGAAAAACCCTAGTGGTTGTAATAAATTAATTTGTATAATTAATTTAAGGAAAATTGGGGAATTTAGTTGAATTCATGAAATTGGGGAAATTATGAGATTTATGGTGTAGTTGAATAGTTTAATTACTCACCTTTGAAAAATGTTAAATTTACATTTGTTGATACATTTATTTCCTGTTTAGAAATAATTGTTTTGGGCTACCGGTAGAGGATAGTTGTGATTGTTGTAGACATTGCATATGGATTAGGGAAAATTGAAACTAATCACCTTGGTCAAGTCATTGGTTCTGACTGTTGAATTAATACAGAAAATACGTGTATTGATTGAGTATTGTATATGCATATTGTTGGGAGGAGATAGGGGATGTACTCCACGGTTTGGGAGGAGATAGGGGATGTACTCCTAAACCGGATATTGTTTGGGAGGAGATAGGGGATGGACTCCATTAGCACCACAATATGTGTGCTTATTGATTTATGGAAGTGTTTTTACATGTTATTGATACATCACTAAAATGTGTATCAATTGGGAAGTATGGAAGTGAATTTTTGATTGAGGTTGATACAACACCAACATGTGTATCCATTATGATATGAGAAATGTTTAACTTGATTTGTTATCCCAATTGAATTGGAAATATTGTTAATAAGAGATGTAATCTCTGT
Source organism: Camellia japonica (assembly GCA_030407325.1). Taxonomy (NCBI): domain Eukaryota; kingdom Viridiplantae; phylum Streptophyta; class Magnoliopsida; order Ericales; family Theaceae; genus Camellia; species Camellia japonica. The sequence goes on from JAPPVO010000016.1 coordinate 8,829,950, forward strand.
TGAGTTATTTGGCCAGGTTCTGAGCCATATTTGTATAAATGGAAAGTTGAATAAATAATGGAAAGTGAAACGTGTCATGGACATTAGTGTCATGAAACTGTAAGATGATGAAATTGATATTTTGCGTAGTCCATCTATTGAATGCTATTGCTTTATTCAATGCTTATATTTGGTTTAGTATATTTCTACTGGGCTGTGGCTCACCCTATACGGGAACATCATTTTCAGGTCCAGGTGATGTGCTACCTCCAAGGAATTAGCTTGGAAGGATTTAGAGTTGAAGACTCTGTTTAGATTAGTTGTTATTTCAGTTTATTTGATATTACATGTAAACTCAAGCCAAGGGCTGAATTTGTAGTTGAGTTAGTACTCACTAGGGGTGAGCATGGTCCGGATTGGACCGGATTGGGGTAAAACCAGGACCAATCCGTTATCTACGGTTTCTGAAAAATTGGAACCAATCCAATCCGTTTAAATCATGGAACCAATCCAAACCAATCCATTTACATACGGATTGGATCGGTTTAGGACCACAGATTCACATAATTAAATAACAAAAATATATATATAACACTTTAATTTCATAAAATATGAATATAGCGCTATATTAGTTTCAAAATAGTAACATGTTTTTTTATAATAGCGACATACTGTTTTAGAATTTAAATAACCATAAGAAAACTGGTTTCACCATAAGTATTTAAACCATTACAAATTAAAACTAAAAACTAACAAACAAAAGTAATAAAAGAAGATATTATACGGCTTTAGGTTTGAGTTTAGATTTTATATAGAATAAGAGAAGATACTATGGGGGAAGATGTATAATAAAAATATAGATTATTTGTATACGGTCCGGATCGGTTCCAATCCGGAATCGTGGGGTTCAATCTGGAACCAATCTGTGGACTACGGATTTTTAATTCTTCAATCCGGAACCGAACCGCGGATTCAAAAAATCAATCCAAACCTATCGGATTGGACTGGACTGGATCGGATTACGGATTTCACGGATTCCTTGCTCAGCCCTAGTACTCACATTTTTGTGCCCAAGTATTAAGCTTGGAAAGATGTAAGCCCGTAAGGTATTTACTTTCGTTATTACATGTAATGTCTTTTAATAAGATTACTCTGATGAATGAAATAACATTTTGTTTTTTCTTATATTGATGAATGTTAATATTATATATTATGGGTTTAATTTTGAGGGCGTGACAGTTTGGTTAGGTGGTGATTGCAGGATTTGTGCTGACAGATGGGAGAGCAACACCACATGTCAAGAGACTAATGGGAGCAGATTTGGGCGCAGAAAGTATATAAGCGTGTCTGCGCCTCCCATGCTGGGAATGGAACATCATTTGGTGAGAACAACCTAAACACTCAACTCTCCTCTCTCTCTCTCTCTCTCTCTCTCTCTCTCTCTCTCTCTCTCTACATCCCTAAGTGTGTGCTAACTTGACCGTCGGAGGGGTTTTCCGGCCACACACCGCCGGGTAGCTCACCGCCGTTGTGCTCGCAGGTCGATCGGATAGACAAGGAGCTTGGACGAAAGGAGTACGGGCTCCGCGGAATATTTGCTCCCCGTACAACGATACATGATATATATTTTTTAAAATTGTCTTATCTCAAACACAATTTCAATGGCATGTTCATGTTTTAAGATTCTTATATTTCAAAATTTCTATCAAATTGTGCGATTACAAATACATTTCGGACTAAAGAGGCACAAATTTTAGTGAAAATTAGGTATCCAGATAGAATAAAGTGAAATAAGTTTAAAAAGTAATTTCACTTCAATGGGAGGCCACTGAGGACTTAAAATAGAGCTTCAAATGAAGTATACATTCATAACCATGTTTTCCACTAATACTTTCACTAATCCAACTTTGGGTGAACAATTTTCAACAAGAAATGAGCTATACGAGAAGCCATAGAAACACACAAGTCATTCATTTGTAGGTGTAAATCTTGTCATAGGGCTCCAATAGGTCCACATGGGATTAAGAATTAATTAAAACTAATTAATATATGGTTGTGACTAATTAACGCATTGACTTCTTGTGGTCCTGCAACTCAAATGTGTGATAGAATATGATTTCATTTATTATTCTGAGTGTTGCCATTAACCTAATTTCATAACTATTTGGACTTTATTTACCAGTATTTTAAAATGGTGCATCAATGAAGTCAAATGATAACATTAAACTTTGTTCGAGTTATTGGGTAATAAGTTGAAAAATTATTTAGTAATTCATGAAGGTTTGGTTAACGATTGCTCCAAGGACATTGTTTAACAATGTTTAAAATAATTATATCCTTTTCATTGCATGCATTTTTTTTTAACAATCAAATATGTTTATGTACAGACATTTTAAATTTCTTATCAAGTGCCCTACCATAATAAAATGTACACATAGTGATCTCAACCTTTTAAGAGGTGATTATATGTGTTCACAAATTTTGAATGGCATTATTCTAATTAACGGTGAAGTTAGAATTGTTAAATTGGAGAAAACAAATGTTCATATTACATGAAATCTCAATGAAATATTTCTCTCTACAACCACTTTATGTTTGGGATCTTTGTATCTCCTAAAAGAAGAAACAAACATTTTTTATGTGAACACTTTTTATGATAGGTGTAGAGAAAATTTTATTTGGGTCTGTCACTACAACATTTTTTTAATTTAGTGACATTCGAAAGTGCCACAAAACTATTGATTTAATGACATTTTTTAGTCTTGTGGCATTTTGAACAAGTGCCATTTGTATCCGTGCCACTGTAGATACTTGCAAGTGCCACTACACCATCATGACTAAAAACTTTCAATGAAATTTTGATGTCATGGTAGATATTATTTGTGGCACTATCAAGCGTCATTAAAAAAAGAGCTAGTGACACTTATAAGTGTCATTACACCATCAAGCCTAAAACCTTTCAGTGACACTTTAATGTCATGGTAGGCACTATTCGTGACGCTATCAAGTGCCATTCGTGACGATAATTCGTTATAGAACAATTTGATCCGCTCTTGCGGAGACTCGAACCGCCAACCTCCCGCACCATAAACCTTATACACCACTCTCTTCCCACTACACCTCTATAGCACCACATGATTATATATGCAACATATATTATTTATATAGTACATACATCTATATTAATATAAAAGTATATGTATAAACATAATTATTTTATTGAACATAATTTATGTAAAATAAACTATTTACTAGCAAAATAAAAAAAGACCACTTTTGGCGACTAAAAATATTTTTTAGTCGCCAATTCTATACTTTTGGCTACTAATTGTTTTTTAGTTACTAAAAAACTTAACTTTTGCCGACCAAAATTGGATTTGGTCGCCGAAGATGCACTTTCAGCTACCAAAATTTTGGTTGCCAAAAAATTTAATTCCTGCCTTAGGATTTTAGTTCTCCCGCGCTAAAAATGACCACTTTTGGTGACTAAACTTATTTTTTAGTCGCCAATTGTAGACTTTTGGCTACTAAAATTTTTTTTTTGCACCAAAAAGCTTTACTTTTGGCTACGAAAATTTTTTTAGTCAGTAAAACCCATATAATTAGCGACCAAACTTATTTTTAGTTGCCAATTGTAGACTTTTGGCTACTAAATTTTTTTAGTCGCCAAAAAGCTTTACTTTGGGCTACTAAAAATTTTATAGTCACTAAAACCCATATAATCAGCGACCAAACTTAGTTTTGAGCCGCCAATTGTAGACTTTTGGCTACTAAAATTGTTTAGTCGCCAAAAAGCTTTACTTTTGGCAACTAATGTTGTTTTAGTCGCTGAAAGCTATACTTTCAGCGACCAAATTTTTTTTGGTCAGGAAATTTAGTCGCCGAATGTGCTTTTTCCTTTAGTGTATATTGAGTTTAATTTATTTATTTTTAATCATTTATTGCATTTTAAAAATTTAGAAAATATATTGACATTTTTTGTTTTTTCAAAAATGTCATTATAAGCTTGGAAAGTTTTTGGCTTAGTGGCATTTCTCAAAATGCTATAAAATATTTGTTTATGACACTTTTCACCTAAGTGCCATAAAAAGTAATTTGCACCTACCTGGTGTCCTGACATTTTTTAAAAAATGCCATTGCGACTAAAGTTTAGTAGCATCTGTTGGTAAATGTTACGAACATAATTTTTTGTGTCATTATTTTATAAAATGCCATAAAATTGATGTGATATTTCTTTATTGAAATTCCTCTAGAGCCTTATATGTTTGTGGTTTTGTGGCATTTTTTTAAAACATTTAATGCCAATTTTTATTTTTGTGGCATTTTCTAAAAACATGCCACTAGTGTAGTGTCACTAAAGTGTAAATTTGTTGTAATGACATTTTTGTTATAGTGAAGTGACACTTTTTTTAATTGAAATGCCACTAGAGCCTTGTATGTTTGTGGCTCTATGACATTTTTCTAAAAAATGCAACCACATATTCTTTTTGTGACATTTTTTAAGAACATGCCACTAGTATGGTGTCACTAAAATGTGTTTTTGTTGTAGTGTGTTTAGCACCTCCCTAACCACCCCATCCAACAAAATTTTCTCTCAATCTCTTTACACCAACTCCAAAGCACTTCTCTGGTCTAACTGTGTTTTGAATAGTGGTCATACAACAAAGAACATGAGAGATTCGGACAAGAATCCTACCATAATAATTAGTTAGTGTTCCTATTGTTGTTTCCATTAGTGGAAATTTTGTATTTGGTTCTTAGCGATCTAGTCAAATAAATAGTGTGCTTCTACTTTATGTTTGCAATTTTATGAGTGATGAATCTACAAGAAGGAATCATCTACATTTCTAATCATCTTTGTTTCATTCCAAATGAATCAAATGTATTATGCAAAGGAAATATTTTACCAAAAAATGCAATTAATAATTGCCATATATATAGTAAACTAAAGAATATTTCCCATAAAAAACAAAAAAACTAAAGAATATAATAAGATGCGACGCTTTCAATTGAAGACTTCTTAGATAGGATTCATCTATCAAGCATCATTCTTAAATTCAAGTCGTTGAGAAGAAGTCAAGATCCAGTAATGGTTACTATCCTAAATTAATTACAAGGCGTCGACGACGATACGTGGAGTTTGTCTGCTGTTTGAGCATGGTTCTTGATCTAATTCTGATTTTGCAACTTAAGAAGAATATTACTTTAATTTTTTTTTCTTCAATTATTGGTGATAAATATAAGCGAATTCGGATAAGAGATGAACCAGTGCTCATGCATGTGTAAATAGGCCCCATGAAATCGACGTTACATGTGGTCCGAATATTATTTGCACCAAACTGTCAAGTCCTCGTCCCCACTATATAAATTTTTAGATATATACCAAGCTAATTAGGCTGCATTAAATTCCATTTTTAGCATATAATTTTTCAAGTTTGATTCAGAAATATTGGATCTGAAACCATGCCACTATTGTTTCCGATTAGATCAATTATTTCGTTATTCAACAATGTCGAGTTCAAAATTATTATTATTATTTTTTTCTAAAATTCTTATTGGGTAAAATTCACAATAAATAAGTAGGGTTCAATCGGACGACATGTAAAACTCTTATTGGGTAAAATTCACAATAAATTATTATTATTATTTTTAGCATATAAATAAGTAGGGTCCGATTAGAATGGTTTAATTACCTTTCCATTCTTTAGCAAATTAAGTTCAAAGGTGAGCTAAGTCCTCTAACGGAAAGAAAGCATCAAACCAAAAGTTGTTTTGGGCATGAGAGAAGTGTCATGCCGTTGGTAATGAACCCCAAAGGGATTAAACCATTAAGCATAAGACCTTAATCTCAAGCTTAAAACAAGCAACTAGTTTGAATCAACTTTCAAAGCAAAGCCAAAGCCAAGAAAGGAAAGAGGTTGCAGAGGGAGGTAATTAAGAGTGATCACAAGTATGGAAAGCCATAAATAAACACTATCAACTCAAATAGGATGGTGGCTAAGGCCTAAACCACCAAATCTATGAGGACAATTACACTACAAGCATGCAATATAAAGCTCAAATGCAATAAACACTTAAAAATAGTCCTAAAACAATGCTAAATAAGTCCTAAAACATGCTGGAATTAATCTAACAAAAGCAAGAATAATAAGCTAACACATGGAGCTATGTAAGCTAGTGAACAAGACACAAGAAGGGGAGGCTACCCCCTCCATTTTTGGACTTCAAAACAATATTTTAGCCACTGAAATAACTCTGAAATTCAGTATTTAAAAGGTCAAAAAAAGTTGACAAAGAGATAGGAAACACAAGTGTAAAGGCTTAGAGAACAAGATTCAAAGAAGGATGATTAACCTCTCTACCTTTAATAGCCTTAAACCACAAGGTTCAGCCCAAAAAATACAGGTTTTAAACAGTCCAAAAAATAGTAGAAAATATGGAAAAACAAGTGATGTAAAGATGGTACAAAAACAAGAGAAGGTATACCTCTTGAAGAGGAATGAACCCTTAAGTCATAAACCACCAATTTCACACTCTCAAGTGCCTCAAGAGCTCAAATTCAAGCTCAAATCACCTCACTAAGAAGCTCTCTAGGTTTGGTTTAGAGTGTTTGGGCAAAGGCTATGCAAGTTGCAAGAGAGAGAGAGAGAATCGTAGAGAGAGGATATTTTTGCTCCCAAAATTTTTCTAACCTTCAAACCAAGAGAGAAGGCCCTCTATATATAGAAATATACGAGCTTCAGTTGAAAATATCTATATAGAGACAAGTGGAGCCATATGGGAACAGCTGGCACAAATATCTGTAAAAATCTGGTTTTTTGACACTTGTGGCCGGCAGACCACTAATGGTGGATGGTAAGACACAAAAGGGGCAAAGGTTTCACTACTGGCCGCCACTATTTGCGGTCGGCAGGCCACAAAAGTGCCGGCCACAAAAATATGTTTTCAGGCCTGAATTCAAACGGGCATATCTCCTTCATCCAGACTCTGTTTCAGGTAATTCTTGAGTCTAAATTGAAGCCCTGGAAGTCTACTTTCCAATGGTGATGGCCTCACATCTAAATTCTAAGTGTACAAAGAGATATGCCTATTTTAGTGAAGGCTGCTCAGTTTTGTCCTAATTGATTGATGCCCAACTTCTCCCCCAACTAGGTTTCTTCCCTTCCCTCTTATTTTCTTCAACTCCAAACCTTTAAATAAGATGTTTTTTTAAAGATTTTTTTCAAAAAGTTCACCTCCCTTCCATTTATTTCCACTTTGTCCTTACTTGGTTTACCGAAAAGTGTAATTTTAACGAAATGCGAGACTCGGAACATCGTAGAAATATTTTCCAAAATATTTTGGAATAGTGGGTTTTAAGGTCTAAAATAGTTTTGGTCAAAATAGTTTTGATCCAAAATGAGGAGTAAGGTTGGGATTTAGAAGCTCTTCTTGTTGAAGAAATCGAACATTTGCACTGCATAACTTTTATCCTCGAGTGATCAATCAGTGGTGTCTAAGTCTTAAGGGCGGTCAAAAATAGGGTGACATTTATAAAACGCCTTATACCTACAACAACGGCTGTATCATCGACGTAATGTAAAAACACCCATATAGCCTTTTGGCGACGTTTTTACCACTTATAGTGGCGTTTTTGAAACGCCGGTAAAGACAATTTTTCCTGCAGTGAGATTAGCATACCATTTTGTGCAATTTCATTATTTTTTGCAAATTTCTTGTAGATTGGCATTCAATTTTCTTCAACTTTCTTGTAGATTGTGATATTGGAGACATACCAATACACGAATTGGTTCCCAAGACAAACAATGGCTAGAATTGCATAATAGTTGTCCGATTGACTTTCATTTATGTCATCACCAAACCATGGCTTGAATGTTAAAATCCATAATATGCTTACAAAATTTCCCATTCCCAATGCCCACTGATTAAATTGTGGCCCATAGGCCTTCATCGATTTAGGTACTTGTTGATGATAGAAATCCACTAGTCCATCTTCACAAAGTCCTTCCATGAGTTAACCAAAAGATACTCATGGGAACAATTTTTCCTCATCATTTATCCTCCAAATTTTATTGTCATTGTACAGTTCAACCTGTGAATTTTAACAAACCGAGCAACAACACGGGCTAGAAAAGAGCAAAACATTCCAACACCAATCCTCACTTTCCAAGCACGATGTTGTTGTGTTTCGGTCCACAGCTTTGGGACTAGTAGTTCGTATAGAAACGAGGCTATGAAACTTAAGAACGAACGGATCACAGAAAAATAAATGAGTTGGCATTCCCATCCATATTACTAGTTTGTAGGAGGAAAAAAGTGCCGCCCATTGCGACCACAAGACAATAGATTAAGAAAGTAATCCACATAGGTGACATTGTTAAAAGAAGCTTCACTTTTGTCACTTGTGCCATTGGGCATAGCATTATTCTGCTTTCTTGTTCTTCTAGACTACTCATGGAGTTTGATGTTTGTTCAATGGTAGGTTTATCTAACAATCTATATTTAAGAAGCAAGATATTATACAAATTAAAAAATTCATACAAAATATAGAAATGTCGTGGTGATCACAATTGTGTAAATAATTTTGAATGCCTTCCCAATGTATTATGGTTTAGTAGCCTTCCCAATGTAAATAATCTTATGTTTGGTTACATATTTGAAACTAATGTACTATTTTGTTGTATCAGCGGTGGTGGTGGTGGTGTAGTGACATTGATAAGACTTTAGTTCAGAAAACTTTTTTCGTCTTTGAAAAGTGGAGAATAGTTTCAGTTCAAATAAGTTAGTTTTCCACTAACAACAGAAAATATTTTTCGTCTTTCATTTTTTGTTGGAACAAATACCAAAAAATGCACTAAATGTTTGCAAAGAGAGAGGGGGAAGAGCAACTGAGTAGTGAAACACAAGGCAAAAGTTCTAATTCACCCTTGTAATTATTGTAGAACTGTTTTGGAGTAGCAGGGTAGTCTAGATTTTGTTTCCAAATAGAAGCCTTAGTGACATAGTATACATCGGTTATGGGGCTCCCAATTGGTTTTACATGGTGGTAAAATGGGAAACCACATAAAAACAACAACCCATAAATAGTCATTACGATTGCTGAGATTTCGAAGCACTCTTTCCATTTTAACCTCCCAAATAGAAATAAGCCACAATGGCACCCAAGAACTTGTTCAACCGAGACCAAAATTTTACACAGGCTTGAACTCGTTTCTCGACTTTGTTTTGATCTTCTTGGTTTAGGCCTTCTTGGTTTGGCTCTTGCATTTGATCACCTAAAAATGCATTAAGAGTGGGGTCTCACACTGCTGTGCCAGCAGCTATAGGCACCATGGCCAAGTAAAAAAGGAGGACTACATTGTTAGTAGACTTGAAGTTGGCAGAGAGGTATAATAGCAAGAATCCCTGTATTACGATTATTATTTGTCAATTCTAATGTAATGGAACTAGCAAAACAAGAACTTAAGGTCTTTTTTCCCCAACAATTAGTTGGCCCACTAGACCTAATACTGAGTAATCCACAAAAAAAAGGTATGCCTAGGTCTTGTGTGAGCCACACAATATCATGGAGATTATGTTCAACTCACTAAAACCATCCAAGCCAGAAAAAAAAAGAACAAAACTAGAGAAATAATTTGAATTGCTAAATTGAATAGCACATAAAAGAACTTACAATAACATAGGCAACAGTAGAATACACAACCATCATAAAACGATCTATCCATGTATCTGAAATGTGAGCTATGACAATCATCATAACCACTGATAACCCGTCTTGGACGTTCATTACTGATGCAACTTTCGCAAGATTTTCCTTCGCCCAATTCTCTTCCAGGTACGATATCAATATTCCAACCACTCCCTTGTTGACTAAGTTGTGGCTGAAAAGCAAAGCTGAACACAATTGGAATATATAAAGAAATTTTTTCTAGAAAACAAAGGCTTTGATCAGCAAAATTATTGTACGAAAAAAACTCATCCGAATAATATGACAATGATGTTTTAGATAATAAAATGGCACATTAGTCTGTATACAGATTTTGTACAGAGAAAAATGCTTTGAACATAGAAGATTACCTGCCATAAATAGAACCGCCTTGCGAAAGACTACGTTATAGCGAAACCAACCCACAGTTGCTCTAGAAAGCTTTGCATACCAACTGCTACTATCAGCCATTACAGGTGGCTTATTCTGTGTTAATTTTCTCTTTTGAAGATGAAAACAGTGAGATAGTACTTTTAGCAATGTTTTTCAAGTACCCAAATGCTATTAAAGATTGTTATATCTTTGTTGTGGTTCATGCATTTTGGGAGTTCATAAAAGGAAAGTAAGATGAAATACATGTTTTTGTTGTGGGAATTGAATAATAATTAGTATAAATCAATCTTACAGAATAATGATGTTGAACAAACTAGATTTTGAAAATAGGTTTTATACAGTTTCAAGTATATATATACATATATCAAAATACTAAAGAAGGAGATGAAGAAGAAGATGAAGAAAATAGCCTGTGTGATTCGGAGAGGCACGTTAAAGACGCTGTCCTAAAGTTGTTATGCGCTCCCTTCATGCAGGTGGTTCTAACTATTACAAACGACTCCAAGATACAACCCAAGAATTCACACGGATCCTAGAAATATAGAAAATACAGCAAAGAAGAGAAAGAAAATGCAATCAGTTTTTTTTTTTCCCCTGAGTAAGAGTCCTCTTTTAAATAGACTCTTTGATGTCTGTTGGGAACAAGCATACCCATTCATTTTGAAAACAAATACAAGTTTAAAAATTCAAACAAATTAGACTATTAAAAGAAATAAATAAATACAAAAAACAATAAAATAATAAAATAATAAATAATAACTAAAGTTTTGAAGCTTTTAGGAAATCTCCAACAATCCCCCACAAGATTCAAAACTTTGTAAAATCATCAAATAAATACAAAAACAATAATGGTAATATGGACAACACTAAGACCATACAATGGTGTAGGTGTTTTTCAAACTTGAACCTCACTTAGTGTTAACAGTTTCATTCTGAAAGAATATTAGTGAATTAGGTCTTGAACTAAATCCTTTTTACCAAAATTCAACATGTCACACATATGGTATGATACATAACTTTGGAGCGGGTTAGCACTATTAGCAACCATGTGCTCAATCTTGATTCTCATGAGAGTTTTAGAAAATAGCCCTATTTCCATGGTCGCGGCTTCACAACGCTCTCACTTAGGTGAATCCTCCAAAGACAGAAGTGACGAATGTCTATCTTGCGAGGGTATGCCCATCTCGGATTCATTTAGAGTAAATACTCTTCCTTAACCATCACATTTATATCAGCACTGATATCGTAGGGATGAACAGGAGAATATAACTAATAAATTCAATAAAGTCTCATTCTTTAAAGTGCTAGAATACGAGTCGCACTATAAGGATTGTTCTTACCCGTTGAACTTCCTTCATGGGATCTCCAATCACAGAAGTCGGGTTACTTCCTTAGTTGACTCCTTATGGGCTTAGACCCATTCCCCTCGATAAATCTAAGACTATACTTTTAGATAAACCTTTTGTTAGCTGATCAATAGTATTCTTTTTAGATTTCACATAATTCAAAGATACAACATTTTCATTCACCAAACTTTTAATAGATTTAGACCTCACTTGCATATGTCTACTCGTCTTTTTATTAGTATGTGTTTGTCTTGCAAGTTCTATTACAGCTCTATTGTCACAATGTATGGAAATAGCAAGTATAGAATTTTTCACAAATGAAATATCAAGGAGTAAATTTTTAATTCACTTAGCTTCAGTACACGTAGTATCTAAGGCTATAAATTCAGATTTTGTTGTACTTCTAGAGATAACGGTTTATTTTTAGAACCCCAAGATATTGCTGCTCCACCTAACATAAATATATACCCAGTAGTAGACTTAACATCTAAGTTATCTGTTATCCAATTAGCATATCTATAACCTTCTATCACATTAGGAAAACCACTAAAGCAAATTGAATAATCTAGAGTTTCTCTTAGATATTTAAAAACTCTTTCCACATCAATCCAATGATCTTTACTAGGACTATGAGTATGTCTACTTAATCTCCCAATAGCATAGGCAATATCAAGTCTAGTCTTATTAGCAATATAGAGAAGTGATCCAATAATTTGAGAATATCTAAGTCGAGATACAGGTACATTATTTTTCTTTAAATTCATGCTAGGATCAAAAGGAGTTGAAACAGGTTTGAGATTATAATAATCAAACTTTTTTTAACATTTTCTCTAGGATTCCAGATTGATTTAATGTAATACCTTTGGTTGTTTTCTCTAATTTCATACCCAAAATTATATAAGCTTCTTCTAAATCTTTCATATCAAATTTTGAAGATAAATAAGATTTCACATTTTTAATTATCTCTAACTTTGTTCCAAATAATAAGAGATCATCAACATATAAACACAAAATAATACATTCTCCATTATCTTCTTTACAGTATACACATTTATCATGTTCATTGATATTAAAACCAAATTGTAGAATTATCTTATCAAACTTTTCATGCCACTGTTTAGGAGCTTGCTTAAGTCCATACAAAGATTTAACCAACTTGCAAACTTTATGTTCTTATCCTTTAACCACAAAACCTTTAGGTTTCTCTATATAAATTTCTTCATCTAAATCTCTATTCAAAAAAGCAGTTTTAACGTCCATTTGATGAATTTTTAAATTATAAACAGATGCTAGAGCAATTTTATAGCGACCCCGGTCTTTTTCCCATTTGATTATTGTATCCGGACTTACGTTCCGTGGATTCCGCTGTTATATTTGTTGTTATTGTCCTTTAATTCCTTATTCTTGGGTTATAGGATGTGTTTAGCAGGTTGGTTGCAGATTGGTTGGGTTTAGAAACCAAGTCTGCATGTTCAGTTTTTGGCTTGGTCGCTCGAGCGAGCTTCTCTTCGCTCGAGCGAGGTCTTCATTTTTGGTTCTTCGCTCGAGCGAGCTTTCCTTGGCTCGAGCGAGCGATTGCGTCTAGTACTTAGACCTGAGAGATGTGTTTCTTGGCTCGAGCGAGCATTTCTTCGCTCGAGCGAGCGAGGTGTATGTTTTCGAGTTCTTCGCTCGAGCGAGCATTTCGTCGCTCGAGCGAGCTTCTGGGTTGCAGACCTGAAGCATCGAGTTTTTGGCTCGAGCGAGCTTTCTTCGCTCGAGCGTGGATTTTTGTGTCTAGTCGCTCGAGCGACTATGTCTTCGCTCGAGCGAGCCTGTCCAGTTTAAATACGCAGAAACGGTTTTAAATCATTTTTTTTACAACTTTTTGATCCAGAAACCCTAGTTACGAATTTTCTCTCTCCCAACTCACCTTCTCTCCTAGGTTTGATCTAGTTAGGGTGTGTTTTTACCCTAGTTGCTTTACAAATAAGATAGAGGAGAGTGAGGGCTTTCATTTAATCTGAACGGTTATTGATTTGGAGCACTTTGGAGTTTGGGCTATCATCTCCGACTTCTTCTTTTTGGGTTCTTGCTTCGAGGTAGGGATTTCCTACTCCATTTATACGCTTTAATCCTAAGTGTTGGTATTTTGATATGTGGGGGTAGTTTGGTAATTTTGGGAGAAACCTTAGGGTTTTGGCTTAGATTAATTTGTTTAATTAATTTAAGGGAAAAATGTGGAATTGGGTTTAATTCATGAAATTGGGGAAATTATAAGATTAATGATATAGTTGGGTAGTTTAAATACTTACCTATGAGAATGTTGATTTTACATTATTGTTGTATTTATTTCTTGTTTAGAAATAACTGTTTTGGGCTATCGGTGGAGGATAGTCGTGATTGTTGTAGACCTTGCATGTGGCTTAGGTATAACTGGAATTAAGTCACTTATGTTGACTGTTGAATTAGTACAGAACATTACTTGTATTGATTATGTGTTGTATATGGCAATTGTGTGTTTCATTGCATATGCATGTTGTTTGGAGAAGATAGGGGATGAACTCCACGATTTAGGGGAAGATAGGGGATGCACCTCTAAACCGGATTTGTTGGGAGGAGATAGGGGATGGACTCCAGTAGCATCACTCATATGTGTGCTTATTGCTATTTGTTGTTGATATGATACATCATTATAATGTGTATCAGTTGGAAGTATGGAAGTGTTGTAGTTTGAGCTTTAGTCTCATTTATTTTTGTGACATCTGGATCACTATTGTGGTTGGCCAGGTTCTGAGCCATAATGATATAACTCGAAAGTTGAATAAATATTGGAAAGTGAAAGGTGTCATAGACAATATGTCATAGACAATGTAGACATTCGTGTCATGAAATTGGAAATTGATTATCTTGTGTTAACCGTGTATCGAATGCTAATGCTTTAGTTAATTCTTATGCTTGGTTTAGTATTTCTCTACTGGGCTGTGGCTCACCCTATATGGGAACTTCATTTTCAGGTTCAGGTGGTTCACTACCTCCAAAGACTTAGCTTGTGAGGATTTGGACTTGAAGACTTGTTTTATTTGTTTGAGTTAGAACTCATGAAATTGTGTCCAAGTGTTGGCTTGGCAAGATGTAAGCCCGGAGGGCATTTATTTTGATGTTTTATTTCGTAATACTCTGATGATTCAAATGATATAATGTTTTTCTTTTAATAATGCATGTCTTGTTTTATATTTAATGGGTTAAATTTTGAGGGCGTTACAAATTTATATTCTAATGGTTGTAATCCTAGAAACAAGTGAATAGGTATCGAAATAATCTATTTCCCTTTTTTTTTTTGTGTGTATAAATCCCTTGGCTACTAACACTACAAGAAATCGCACTTTTGCCGACTAAAAATTTAGTTGGCAAAAGTCCATTTTTAGTCGGCAAAAGTTATCCGTAACTAATTTTTTTGGTTGCCACTTTGGTCGCCAATTGAGGGTTGGCAAAAGTAATTAGCAACTAAAACTTTTGTTAGTCACGAAAAAGTTAGATTTGGTGACTAAATTTTTGGTTGCTAAATATATCATTACTGTGACTAATCCGTTTAGTCAGTAAAACACTTCTATAGCAACCCCGGTCTTTCCCCATTTGGTTGTTGTATCCGGACTTAGGTTCCGTGGACCCCGTTACTATATATTTGCTGTTGTCGTCCTTTAATTCCTTATTTTTGAGTTATAGGATGTGTTGGGCAGGTTTGTTACAGGTTGGTTGAACTTAGAAACCAAGGGTAGTTGCCCAGATTTTTGCCTTCACGCTCGAGCGGAGCTTTTGACGCTCGAGCGGGCACTTTGTTGTTGCTTCTCCGCTCGAGCGGGAGTTTTGACGCTCGAGCGTGATTTTCCACCTTCCAGTATTTCCCCTGCAGTGTTGGACGCTCGAGCGGGCGTTTTGACGCTCGAGCGTGAGTTTGTGTGTGACGCTCGAGCGGGGAGTTTTACGCTCGAGCGGGGACCTGGTTCAGCAAAAGTTCTGGGAGTGCGTATCCGCCGCTCGAGCGGGAGTCTGTGAGTGACGCTCGAGCGGGGGTTTCTACGCTCGAGCGGGGCAACTCTTATATAAAGCCGAGATTCGACTTTTTGGATCACTTTTCATCCCCCTTTTGATTTTAAAACCCTAGAACCGTCTTCTCTCTCTCCCTACACATCTTCTCCCTTAGGTTTGATCTACTTAGAGTGTATTTCTACCCTAGGTTCTTTATTAAAAAGATAGAGGGTCGCAAGGGCTTCCTTTTAATCTGAGAGTTTGGCGGTTTGGAGCACTTTGGATTTTGGATCATCATCTCCATCATCTCCATTTGAGTTCTTCACTTTGAGGTAGGGATTTCCTACTCCATACTATAGGTTTTGTCCTAAGTTTTGGTACTTTGATATGTTGGTGTCATGTGGTAATTTTGGGAAAATTAGGGTTTGTCTTATAATTTGAAAGAAGGGTTTTTCATCTATTAAACAACATATGTTTGTGTGTTAAACTGAGATAATTGAACCTTAAGGTTGATGTTGAGAAAAGGGGGAAAAACCCTAATTGTTGTAATAAAATTAATTTGTATAATTAATTTTGGGAAAATTGTGGAATTAAGTCTAATTCGTGAAATTTGGGAATTATGAGCTTAATTGGTATAGTTGGGTAGTTTAATCACTTACCTATGAGAATGTGATTTATATTTGTTGATACATTTATTTCCTGTTTAGAAATAACTGTTTTGGGCTATCGGTGGAGGATAGTCGTGAATGTTGTAGACATTGCATGTTGATTAGGGAAAACTGGAACTAATCACATTGAATGAGTCATTAAATATGACGGTTGAATTAATACAACAAATTTGTGTATTGATTGAATATTGTGTATGACATGTGTTTAATACATTGTATATGCATATTGTTTGGGAGGAGATAGGGGATGTACTCCATGGTTTGAGGGAAGATAGGGGATGGACTCTCAAACCTGTTTAGGAGGAGAAAGGGGATGGACTCCATTAGTACAACTAATATGTGTACTTATTGATTTATGGAAGTGTTTCAATATGAGCTTTGATCTCATTTGAATGGTTGATATTGGAAGTAATGTTAATGTGAGTTATAGTCTCATATTGTAGTTTGGCCAGGTTCTGAGCCATGTATGTATAATTGGAAAGTTGAATAATAACGGAAAGTGAAATCTGTCATGGACATTAGTGTCATGAAACTGTATAATGATGTATTGATTATGTTGTGTTGATTATGTTGTGTTAACCATCTATCGAATGCTATTGCTTTAGTCAATTCATATATTTGGTTTAGTATTTTTCTACTGGGCTGTGGCTCACCCTATACGGGAACATCATTTTCAGGTTCAGGTGATATGCTACCTCCAAGGACTTAGCTTGGATGGATTTGGAGTTGAAGACTCTGTCTAGATTAGTTGTTTATTTTGTTTTATTTTGATGTTACATATAAACTCAAGCCTAGGGCTTAGTGTGTAAATGAGTTAGTACTCATACTTTTATGTCCAAGTGTTGGCTTGGAAAGATGTAAGCCCGTAGGGCATTTACTTTCGTTATTACATGTAATGTCTTTTAATAAGATTACTCTGATGAATGAAATAATATTTTGATTTCTTATATCGATGCATGTTAATATTATATATTATGGGTTTAATTTTGAGGGCGTGACACTTCGGTCACGAAAAGTGATCTTTTCTTGACCAAACATGTTAGTCACCAATTGTTACATTCCACAACCAAAAACTTTGGTTGCCAATTGTCACATTCCATGACCAAAAACTTTGGTCGCCAATTGTCACATTCCACGACCAAACAAGGTAGTCGCCAAAAGGAATGTTTACACGAACATCCAACAAAATTAACCTGTAATTCATAATAATCCATCCAATCCATTCAATACAATTTGTAATTTGCAATAATCATTCAAAACAACAATTCACCTGAATCATGAACATTCAACAAAATATATAAATCATCTAATCCTGAACTTGTTTAATGAAAATCAACAACTGTTATAAGTTTTCATCCACAAATAATTCCAAACTACATATTCATTTCCAATTAAAAATCTGCTTGTAATCTATATAATCATCTAATTCACATCCATATAGCATAAAGATTTAAAACATAACAAGTACTTGTTATTATGTTTTACATTTTTATCCATGCGTATCTTTCAAAAAATATAACTAGTAGTGTATCCAAATATTTTCCATACACACCCATCCAAAAATATAACTACTATTCTACCCAAATCTTTTCCATACACATCTATCCAAAAATATATAATCCTTCCAAAAATGCTTATAGTACCAAGTAGTCCTGTACAATTTAGCTTCATGCATGAGTTCATCCATCTGTACCAAACAAAAAGAAAAATAATGCCAAGTAAATTTTTTATGAAAATATTTGCACATCACTTTATTGTAAAATTGGAAAGAAAAAAAAAATTGAAAAATGTCCATGGAAAGTAAAGGTAACATGAACACTAATCAATAGACCCCGACTAAAAAAATTTAGTAGCTAAATATTGTACTTTTGCCGACTAACATAATTTTTGGTCACCAATTCCACAACTTTTGGCGACCAAAATATTTTTAGTCGGCAAAAGTGGTCGCCAAAAGTGTATTTTCTTATAATCTTGCCTTCTATTTATCTATACTTCCATCAAGTTTTAATTTCTTCCTAAATACCCATTTGCAACCAATAGTTTACTCCCAGGAGGTAGAATAGTTAATTTCCAAGTATTATTTTGAAGTACAAATTCAAACTCACTATTAATGGTTTCCTTCCAAAATGGTGCATCTAAAGACGACATACCTTCTATAAATGTATTTGGTTTGCCTTATATTTATCTATACTTCCATCAGGTTTTAATTTCTTCCTAAATACCAATTTGCAATCGATAGCTTTACTCTCAGGAGGTAGATTAGTTAACTCCCAAGTATTATTTTGAAGTATAGATTCAAACTCACTATTAATGACTTCCTTTCAAAATGGTGCATTTAAAGACGACATAGCTTCTATAAAAGTATTTGGTTCTCCTTCTGTTAAAAAAGTATAAAAATTATCTCCAAATGTTTTCTCTATTCTAGTTCTCTTACTCCTTCTAGGTTCTATGTCTAGATGTTCAGAATCATTTCTCAAAGGAATAACACTAGCACTAGTAGTAAAAGTTCTATTTACAACTTGATTCAAGATCCTAGTTTTATACGGAAAAATATCTTCAAAAAATGTAGCTTCACGAGATTCAATTATTGTATTATTAGTAATTTCATTAATTTCAGAATTTGTTACTAGAAATATAGCGACCCCGGTCTTTTCCTATTCGGTTGTTGTATCCGGACTTATGTTCCGTAAATTCCGTTGTTATATTATTGTTGTTGCTGTCCTTTAAATTCCTTATTCTTGAGTTATAGGATGTATTGGGCAGGTTTGTTACAGGTGGGTTGGGTTTAGAAACAAAGTGTTGCTGTCTAGATTTTTGGACCTTCACTCGAGCGAGGAGTTTGTCGCTCGAGCGAGCTCTTGATTTTGGTCCTTCGCTCAAGCCAGGGTTTCTTCGCTCGAGCGACCGATTGCGTCTAGTATAGACCTGAGAGCTGTATTTGTTGGCTCGAGCGAGCTTTCCTTCGCTCGAGCGAGTTTCGAGTTCTTCGCTCGAGCGAGCATTCTGTCGCTCGAGTGTGCTTCTGGGTTGCAGACCTGAAGCATTGCATTCTTGGCTCGAGCGAGACTTTCTTCGCTCGAGCGAGTCATTTTTGTGTCTGGTCGCTAGAGCGACCAATCCTTCGCTCGAGCGAGCCTGTCGAGTATAAATACGCAGCAGCGGTTTTTAAAACATTTTTTCACATTCTTTTTGATCCTAAAACCCTAGTTTCGAGTTTTCTCTCCCTCCACTCACATTCTCTCTTAGGTTTCATCTATTTTTAGGGTGTTTCTACCCTAGGCTTTTTATTAAAAAGATAGAGTGAGTCGAGGGCTTCCTTTTAATCTGAACAATCTTGGGTTTGGAGCACTTTGGATTTTCGTCATTTTCTCCATTCGAGTTCTTCGCTTCGAGGTAGGGATTTCCTACTCCATATTATAAGTTTTGTTCTAAGCTTTGGTAGTTTGATATGTTGGGGGTTATTTGGTAATTTTGGGAAAAACCCTAGTTGTTTAATAAATTAATTTGTATAATTAATTTAGGGAAAAATGTGGAATTGAGTTTAATTCATGAAATTGGGAAATTTAGTGATTTAATGTTGTAGTTGGTTAGTTTACTTACTCAACTATGAAAATGTCAAATTTACATTTATTGATACATTTATTTCCTGTTTAGAAATAACTGTTTTGGGCTATCGGTGGAGGATAGTCGTGATTGTTGTAGACCTTGCATGTGGATTAGGGAAAACTGAAACTAATCACATTGGTTAAGTCATTGATTTTGACTGTTGGATTAATACAGAAATTACGTGTATTGATTGTGTGTTGCATATGCATTTTGTTTGGGAGGAGATAGGGGATGTACTCCACGGTTTAGGGGAAGATAAGGGATGGACCTCTAAACCGGATTTTGTTTGGGAGGAGATAGGGGATGGACTCCATTAGCATCACTATAGCGACCCCGGTCTTTTTCCCATTTGATTATTGTATCCGGACTTACGTTCCGTGGATTCCGCTGTTATATTTGTTGTTATTGTCCTTTAATTCCTTATTCTTGGGTTATAGGATGTGTTTAGCAGGTTGGTTGCAGATTGGTTGGGTTTAGAAACCAAGTCTGCATGTTCAGTTTTTGGCTTGGTCGCTCGAGCGAGCTTCTCTTCGCTCGAGCGAGGTCTTCTTTTTTGGTTCTTCGCTCGAGCGAGCTTTCCTTGGCTCGAGCGAGCGATTGCGTCTAGTACTTAGACCTGAGAGATGTGTTTCTTGGCTCGAGCGAGCATTTCTTCGCTCGAGCGAGCGAGGTGTATGTTTTCGAGTTCTTCGCTCGAGCGAGCATTTAGTCGCTCGAGCGAGCTTCTGGGTTGCAGACCTGAAGCATCGAGTTTTTGGCTCGAGCGAGCTTTCTTCGCTCGAGCGTGGATTTTTGTGTCTGGTCGCTCGAGCGACCATGTCTTCGCTCGAGCGAGCCTGTCCAGTTTAAATACGCAGAAACGGTTTTAAATCATTTTTTTTTACAACTTTTTGATCCAGAAACCCTAGTTACGAATTTTCTCTCTCCCAACTCACCTTCTCTCCTAGGTTTGATCTAGTTAGGGTGTGTTTTTACCCTAGTTGCTTTACAAATAAGATAGAGGAGAGTGAGGGCTTTCATTTAATCTGAACGGTTATTGATTTGGAGCACTTTGGAGTTTGGGCTATCATCTCCGTCTTCTTCTTTTTGGGTTCTTGCTTCGAGGTAGGGATTTTCCTACTCCATTTATACGTTTTAATCCTAGGTGTTGGTATTTTGGTATGTGGGGGTAGTTTGGTAATTTTGGGAGAAACCTTAGGGTTTTGTCATACATTAATTTATGTAATTAATTTAAAGGAAGATTGTGGAATTTAGTTTAATTCATGGAATTGGGGAAATTTAGTAAATTGATGATATAGTTGGGTAGTTTAAATACTTACCTATGAGAATGTTGAATTTATATTCATTGTTGTATTTATTTCTTGTTTAGAAATAACTGTTTTGGGCTATCGGTGGAGGATAGCCATTGATTGTTGTAGACCTTGCATGCGGCTTAGGTATAACTGAAATTGAGTCAATTGATTGACTGTTGATTTAATACAGAACATTACTTGTATTGATTATGTGTTGTATATGGCAATTGTGTGTTTCATTGCATATGCATTTTGTTTTGGAGGAGATAGGGGATGAACTCCACGGTTTAGGGGAAGATAGGGGATGGACCTCTAAACCGGATTTGTTGGGAGGAGATAGGGGATGGACTCCAGTAGCATCATTCATATGTGTGCTTATTGATAATAGCAATATTGCTATTTGTTGTTGATATGATACATCATTATAATGTGTATCAGTTGGAAGTATGGAAGTGTTGTGGTTTGAGCTTTAGTCTCATTTATTTTTGTGACATCTGGATCACTATTATAGTTGGCCAGGTTCTGAGCCATAATGATATAATTGGAAAGTTGAATAGATATTGGAAAGTGAAAAGTGTCATAGACAATATGTCATAGACAATGTAGACATTCATGTCATGAAATTGGAAATTGATTATTTTGTGTTAACCATGTATCGAATGCTAATGCTTTAGTTAATTCTTATGCTTGGTTTAGTATTTTTCTACTGGGCTGTGGCTCACCCTATATGGGAACTTCATTTTCAGGTCCAGGTGGTTCACTACCTCCAAGGACTTAGCTTGTGAGGATTTGGACTCGAAGACTTGCTTTATTTGTTTTAGTTGTTTTATTTGAATAACTTGTAAACTTTCAAGCCTAGGGCTTTATTTGTTTTTGAGTTAGAACTCATGGAATTGTGTCCAAGTGTTGGCTTGGCAAGATGTAAGCCCATAGGGCATTTATTAAGATGTTTTTATTTCATGGTACTCTGATGAATGAAATAAAATACTTTATTTCCTTATAATTCCGCATGTTAATATTATGTATTATGGGTTTATTTTGAGGGCGTTACAATCACTATATGAATGCTTATTGATTTGAAGTGTTTTTACATGTTGTTGATACAGCACTAAAATGTGTATCAATTTGGAAGTATGGAAGTGTTTTGGCATGAGCATTAGTCTCATTTGTTTTGTTGATATTGGAAGTAACATTAATGTGATATTTAATTCACTGTTATAGTTTGGCCAGGTTCTGAGCCACATTTGATATAAATGGAAAGTGAAACATGTCATGAAACTGTATGTTGCTGAAATGGATATCTGTGTTAACCATCTATTAAATGCTATTGCTTTATTCAATGCTTATATTTGGTTTAGTATATTTCTACTGGGCTGTGGCTCACCCTATACGGGAACATCATTTTCAGGTTCAGGTGGTATGCTACCTCCAAAGACTTAGCTTGGAAGGAGTAGGAGTTGAAGACTCTGTTTAGTTTAGTTATTTATTTTATGTGAAATTACATGTAAACACTCAAGCCAAGGGCTTAATTTGTAGTTGAGTTAGTACTCACATTTTGTGTCCAAGTGTTGGCTTGGAAAGATGTAAGCCCATAGGGCATTTACGTTTCATGTTACATGTAATGTCTTTCTTTTAAGAATACTCTGATGAATGGAATAATATTTTATTTCTTTTAACAATGCTTGTTAATATTATATATATTATGGGTTTATTTTGAGGGCGTTACAACAAATCTATTAGCACTACTATTTTGAGCATATCCTAAGAAAACGGTATCAACAGTTTTAGGTCCTGTTTTCTTACGTTTAGGTTCTAGAATTGCTACTTTTGTTAAACATCCCAACACTTTCAACATTTTAAGATTAGGTACTCGCTTTTTTTAGATTTCATAAGGTGTTTTATCATTGTCATTCACAATTCACAATTACTCTATTTAATATAACACAAGTAGTTAGTATTGCTTCCCCCCACATGCTCTCCTGTAAACCATAACTAATAAGCATTGCATTTATCATATCCATTAGAGTTCTATTTTTCTTTTCAGCTATCCCATTAGATTGTAGAGAATAAGGTGGGGTTACTTCATGAATAATTCTGTGTTCCACACAAAAAGTACTAAAGGTATATACATTATATTTGCCTCCTCTATCAAATCTGAGTTTCTTAATCTTTCTTTCTAATTGATTTTCTATTTCAGCTTTATAAATTTTAAATTTACTAAACACTTCATCTTTAGTTTTAATTAAATATAAATAACAAAACTTAGAACATCATCTATAAAGGTTACCAAATATTTATTTCCTACTTTAGTTAGAGGCTATTAGAATCACAAACGTCACTATGTATAAGGTCTAAGATTTGTGAATTTCTTTCTATAGATTTATAAGGTTTCTTAGGTTGTTTTGCTTACACACATATTTCACATTTGCGTTTGACTCAATAGGTGATTTAGATACTAATTCTAAATCTATCATTTCCCTAATTTTCCTTAAATTCACATGTCCAAGTCTTCCATGCCACAAATCACAAATTTCAATATTCAAAATATTATGAGAGATATAATTAACTTCAAAAGATACATTCAATTCAAATAAACCATCGCATACAAAACCTTTACCAATAAAAATATCATTTTTACTTATTACAATTTTATTCGATTCCATTACAATTTTGTAACCTAAATGTACTAAATACGATCCACTAATAAGATTTCTTCTAACTTCAAGAACATATTGCACATCTCTCAAAGTTAAGATTTTTCTAGAAGTCATCTTCAAATCTATATCTCCAATGCCAAGTATTGGTGCAATTGATCCATTCCCCAAAGTTACACTTCCTCCACTTGATTTCTAGAAAGTTTTAAAATAACCACAATCAAAACACACATGTATGTTAGCCCCAGAATCTAACCACCAATCTTGATATTCAAAAGTATAATTAATTTCAGGATTATACCTAAAAGATGGTCTGACAATTTCTTCTTTCTCCAAAATCATATTCACTTGAGCATTATGACCTTGATTTCTTTGCTTATTGTTGAACCTTGGTTTATACTCATCAGTCTTCTTAAAAAAATAATCCTTAGCATAATGATTGGTTTTTCCACATACATAGATTAAAATTATTAGAATTGGCTTGGTAGTTGTTATTATGATGTTTGCCATTTTGACCTCTAGATTTAAACTTAAGGTTGTTCTTGAAAATTTTACCTTTAGGTCGAAAATTATTCCTATTGTTGGAACTATTCTTATTCCCATTCTCCACCAAATTTACCTTACGAATTTTCTCTTTTCCAATTTCTAGATTTGACCTATGCTTCTTTTCCACCCTAAGTGTATTTGTGCCTAAGGCGCTTAGCAAAGTCATTCCAAGATGAAGGTAATTTAGCGATAAGGCAAGACACTTTAAACTACTCCCTAAAAGTTGTCCCTTTCTTTTCTACTTTTCTAAGTAATTCTTGAAACTCATGTATTTGGTCTCCCACAAGTATGTCATCTTTCATTTTATACCCATTAAAATTAGAGACAATGAACCTATCAATACTAGCATCTACAGTTTCATATTCGGCCTCTAAGGTTTTCAATAGTTCTTTTGTAGTCGAGGTGGTTGACTGATACACATCACACAAATGGTCAAACAAAACACTAAGGATTCTATTATAACAATGAAATTCAATTTGTTCGGGTGACAACTAAGATCCAACAAAATCCTGATCTTCTATGGCAGACATAAAACCCAACATGGTCAACCGATATTTTGTTTGTTTTTGCCATCCTTTAAAATTGTTACCATTAATTTTTTTAAGTTTCACACTAATAGTTTCTTCTAAATTAAAAATAAATTAGTTAAGGTATAAGAGAGTAAACAATTATAAAACCTGTGAGAGATAAAAATCAAATAATCACAAATGTTATTAAATTTGTAATTGACAATTAATTGCCAACAATTTAAGGATAGATGTGGCAATTTTATACAAATCAAATCT
The DNA here is from genome assembly GCA_030407325.1 of Camellia japonica. Taxonomy (NCBI): domain Eukaryota; kingdom Viridiplantae; phylum Streptophyta; class Magnoliopsida; order Ericales; family Theaceae; genus Camellia; species Camellia japonica. The sequence continues at coordinate 8,854,933 of JAPPVO010000016.1, forward strand.
GAACACAATAATTTATAACATGAACAATGCTAATTAAACATCATGAACAATGCTAATAATTTATCACGTGAAAATTTTGATTTTACTCAACAACTTTCGTAAGAATAATTAATAAAAAAAACTACACAGAATTAACAAATTCTACAACTTTCCTGAATATATATATATATATATAAGTCAATGTATCAAACGTAGTTACACTATTTCTGAAAATAATTGAATAGAATTAATACTACATGTAAATCAATGTAATCAAACAAGGCCACATCTACAATACAACAGATTTTTATATTGTATTGTAATCAAACAAGGGACTCACGTTTATCGAATTGACTGAGAGGAAAAAAAAAAAAAAAGAGAGAAGATTTTTAGGTGTTACAATGCAATGCAACAAATTTAATCGGAAAAAAATTTAAAATTTCAGAAAATATTTAACAGTATTTATGCACAACCAACAAATCAAATTATAGAATACAGATAAAGAAAAGATTGAATAAGTTATAGAATTAACGACTTTAAATTGTTGTGGGAATTGAATAATAATTATTATAAATCCATCTTACTGAATAATGATATTGAATAAAATAGATTCTGGGTTTTATACAGTTTCAAAAATTATATATATACATATATCAAAATACTGAAGAGGAAGATGAAGAAGAACAATTATAAAACCTGTGAGAGATAACAATCAAACAATCACAAATGTTATTAAATTTGTAATTGACAATTAATTGACAACAATTTAAGGATAGATATAAAATGTGGCAATTTTGTACGATTCAAATTTGAACACAATAATTTATAACATGAACAATGCTAATTAAATATCATGAATCTGAACAAAATAATTTATCATATGAAAATTTTGATTTTACTAAACAACTTCCCTAAGAATAATTAATAATAAAATAAAATAAAATAAACTACACAAAATCAACAAATTCTGCAACTTCCCTGAATATATATATATATATATATATATATAAGTGAATGTATCAAACGGAGTTACACTATTTCCGAAAATAATTGAATAGAATTAATACTACATGTAAATCAATGTAATCAAACAAGGTCACATCTACAATACAAACAGATTTTTATGTTGTCCTGTAATCAAACAAGGGACTCATATTTACCGAATTGACCAAGAGAGAAAAAAAATAAAAAATAAAAAAAATTTAGGTGTTACAACACAGCGCAATAGATTTAACCGGAAATTTTTTTTTCAAATTTCAGAAAATATTTAACAGTGTTTGTGCACAACCAACAAATCAAATTATAGAATACAGATAAAGAAAAGATTGAATAAGTTATAGAAGTAACGACTTTAAATTGAATTGAATAATAATTTCTACAAATCAATCTTATAGAATAATGATATTGAATAAAATAGATTCTGAAAATAGGTTTTATACAGTTTCAAAATTATATATATATACATATATAAAAATATTGAAGAAGAAGATTCAGAACTAGCCTGTGTGATTCAGAGAGGCACATTAAAGACGCTGTCCTAAAGTCGTTATGCGCTCCCTTCGTGTAGATTCTTGTAACGCCCTCAAAATAAACCCATAATATATACACTATTAACATGCATTGATTAAGAAAGACAAGACCTTATTCCATTCATCAGAGTAATCTTATTAAAAGACATTACATGTAATAACGAAAGTAAATGCCCTACGGGCTTACATCTTTCCAAGCCAACACTTGGACACCAAAGTCTGAATACTAACTCAATTACACATTAAGCCCTTGGCTTGAGTTTACATGTAATATCAAATAAAACAAAATAACAACTAATCTAAATAGAGTCTTCAACTCCAAATCCTTCCAAGCTAAGTCCTTGGAGGTAGCATATCACCTGGACCTGAAAATGATGTTCCCGTATAGGGTGAGCCACAACCCAACAGAAATATACTAAACCAAATATAAGAATTGACTAAAGCAATAGCATTCGATAGATGGTTAACACTATTAAATCCATTATATCACTATACAGGTTCATGACGATAATGTCCATGACATGTTTCACTTTACGTTATTAATCAACTTTCCAATTATACAAACATGGCTCAGAACCTGGCCAAACTATAAAATGAGACTACTTCTCACATCAACATTACTTCCAATATCAACAATTCAAATAAGACTAAGGCTCATATTAAAGCACTTCCAAAAATCAATAAGTACACATATTTGCTGTACTAAAACACTTCCATAAATTAATAAGTACACATATTTGCTGTACTAATGGAGTCCATCCCCTTTCTCCTCCCAAACTGGTTTGAGAGTCCATCCTCTATCTTCCCTCAAACCATGGAGTACATCCCCTATCTCCTCCCAAACAATATGCATATTCAATGTATTTAACACATGACATATACCATATTCAATCAATACACGTATTTGCTGTATTAATTCAACCGTCATGTTAAATGACTTATTCACTGTGATTAGTTTCAGTTTTCCCTAATCAACATGCAATGTCTACAACACTCACGACTATCCTCCACCGATAGCCCAAAACAGTTATTTCTAAACAGGAAATAAATGTATCAACAAATATAAACTCAACATTTTCATAGGTGAGTGATTAAATTATCCAACTACACCAGTTAACCAATAATTTCCCAATTTTATGGATTTCAACTAAATCCCATATTTTTCCCTAAATTAATTATACCAATTAATTTATTACAACAATTAGGGCATTTTTCCCCCTTTCATCAACAATCAACCCTAAGGTCCAATTTTCTCAATTTGACACTATCAATGTCATTTTTCATGACTTACAAACATATGGTGTTCAATATATGAAAAACCCCTTTTTCTCAATTTATAAATCAACCATAGTTTTTCCCAAAATTACCAAACGACACCAACATATCAAAATAACCAAAGCTTATGACAAAACCTATAATATGGAGTAGGGTATCCCTACCTCGAAGTGAAGAACTCAAATGGAGAAGATGGCGAAAACCCAATGTGCTCCAAATCCAAGATTGTTCAGGTTAAAATGAAGCCCTCGACGATCAACACAACTCTTACAAAGGCAGAAGGAAAGAAAAACACCCTAACTAGATCAAACCCTAGAGAGAAGTTAGGTTTCTAGAGAGAGAAGCTCTCAAAATATCTTTTCAGAAAGTAAGAGAGGGAGAGAGAATGCAAAAAGTGATTCAAAAATGCCTAACTATTATCTGATATACGACAGGTCCGCTCGAGCGTAAAACACAATGCTCGAGCTTCAAGAACAAAAAGCTGGGTCCGCTCGAGCGCAATAAGTCCCGCTCGAGCGCCAAGACACAAGAGTGAAACACATCCGCTCGAGCGCGAAAAACCAGCCCGCTCGAGCGTGGATTATCCCATCCCAGAACTTTCACCAAGAATGTACTACCCGCTCGAGCGCTGACAAGCCCGCTCGAGCGCGCCCCGCTCGAGCGTAGGAACCCGCTCGAGCGTAGAAATCATACCTGCAGAAGTTTTGCAGGGACACAAATGCTGGAAGGGTGTAAACCCGCTCGAGCGCAAGAAGACCCTCGAGCAGAACGACCAAAAACTGGGCAACAAGAAATTAGACCAAGGCTCAACCCACCTGCTCGAAACATGCCCAACACATCCTAAAACTCAATCAAATGGGATTAAAGGATGACAACAAGATATACAACTACCAACTCCACGGAACCAAAGTCCGGATACAACAAATAAAGAAAGGGAAACCGGGATCGCTATAACCTCCCCCCCTTAAAGAATTCCGTCCCCGAAATTAAACACAAATTTTCAAAAACAAGTTTTCTCCATTCCCAACAATATTACAGCATAATATTAAACAATCCGACCCATTACTGGTCAATCTCATCTCTTTTCAAGAGGGAAATCACAATATATAAAACAGCCTGCATTATCAACATGCATTACTTTGAAATCTAACAATTTCGTCACATTTTCCACAATTCCTTAACATACACAATGTTAAAACAAACTTCCATTTTGAGGCAAGTTTCAAAACACTTCCATTAAACCCAAAACATAAACCATGCTTTACAACCTAAGATATATTCAATACTCTTAAGGTTCAATAATACAACAAAATATACAATACATGCTCAAACATCCACAAATAGATCCGGATATTTCTCTCGGACCTCCAACTCATGTTCCTAAGTGGCTTCCTCCACTCCGTGATGTTTCCACAAAACCTTCACCAGGGGAATGGTCTTGCCTCGCAAGACTTGCTCCCGGCTATCCAAGACCCGAACCGGTCTCTCCTCATACGAGACATCCTCATCTATTTCTAAGTCAGTCTAATCCAATACATGCGATGGATCCGGCTCATACTTTCGAAGCATACTCACATGAAACACGTTATGAACTCCGAATAACTGCGGCGGCAAAGCTAAACGATAGGCAACCTCGCCAATCCTCTCAAGGATCTCAAAAGGGCCTATAAACCGAAGGGACAACTTCCCACTCTTCCCAAACCTCATCAATCCCCACCTAGGTGATATCTTTAGAAAGACATGATCACCCACTTCGAACACCAAAGGTCTCCTCCTACTGTCGGCATAAGATTTCTGACGACTCTGGGCTGTAACAAGCCTCCTACGGATAAGCTCAACTTTCTCCGTCGTTTCCCTCACCAACTCCGGACCCAACAAAGGTGCATCACCCACCTCGGCCCAACAAACTGGAGACCTATACGGTCGGCCATACAAGGCCTCAAACAGTGCCATACCGATACTAGACTGGAAACTGTTGTTGTAGGCAAACTCCACCAATGGCAAGTGCCTCTCCCACGACCCACTAAAGTCCAGAACACAACCCTGAAGCATATCCTCAAGGATCTGAATAGTACGCTCGGACTGCCCGTCAGTCTGAGGATGATAAGCCGTGCTAAAGGCCAACTTAGTGCCTAAGGCACTCTGCAAACTCTGCCACAACTTGGCAGTAAAACGAGGATCTCTGTCTGAGACAATCGTCACTGGGACCCTATGCAACCTCACTATGTCCCGAATATACAAGTCGGCAAGATGATCTACCGAATCTCTCACGCGCATAGGAATGAAGTGCGCCGACTTAGTTAACCGGTCTACAATCACCCAAATAGCATCACTACCCCGCTGAGTCCTTGGAAGACCTACAACGAAGTCCATAGTGACATGCTCCCACTTCCACTCGACAATAGGCAAGGGTTGCAACAAACCCGCTGGCCTCTGATGCTCGGCCTTCACTTGCTGACAAGTAAGGCACTTAGACACGAAAACTGCCACATCTCGCTTCATACCCCGCCACCAAAACTGGTGACCCAAATCCTGATACATCTTTGTGCCTCCCGGATGCATCGCGAGACGTGAATGATGGAACTCTCGGAGTACCTCCTCTCGGCAAGATTTCGGCACAAACAGACGGTCTCGGTATCTCACACTCTGGTCGGGATACACCATCAAACCCTTCTCAACTTTCCCACTGGAGATCTTCTCTCAGAGAGATTCTACCTCAAGGTCACCTCTCTGTGCCTCTAACACTCGAGTTACAAGTGTAGGCTGCGCAGCAACAGAAAACAAGGCCGCAGCCTCAATGGATCTAAGATATAACCCAAGAATTCACAAGAATCTGACACAATGTACAGTTGCACGAGATGAATTTGTCAAGTCTATATCAGTTGTCCAGAAATATAGAAAATACAGCAAAGAAGAGAGAGAATGCAATCAGAATACATTTTTTTTTTTTTTTCCTGAGTAAAAATCCTCTTTTAAATAGACTCTTTGACATCTGTTGAGAACAGACACACCCATTTATTTTGAAAACAAATATAAACTAAAAATTCAAACAAATAAGACTATTAAAAGAAATACAAAAATAAATAAATGTGAAAATAATAAAATAATAAATAAAATCTCCAACAGTTTTCAATCTTACTCGTGCTGTCTGTTTCGCTACTATCTTTGTTGCGATTATGATGGAAACTTTCGCTTTTTGGTAATTAAAAAAAATAATAATCCATGGCCTTGACCTTCAGTTGACAAGTACAGGACAAAAAAAATAAATAAATACTGAATCAGGGTGTAAAAGATAGGCTAGTGTCTGTCAACATCTTACACAAAAAAAATAAATAAAAAAATAAATAATCTAAAAGGTTGTTTGTCCATTTCTAAGTTCCTTTTCCAATTTTCTGTCTTTCCATTTTCTTTTGGTCTCTTTCACAAGATAGTTGGAGCCCCCCTCTAATTATTGATCTCATTATTCCTTATTCATAATGCATATAAGCTACGAAGTAAGAATATACTATCTGCAATTATTTTAAAAGGCAGAAGAGCTTGGATGTCTTTGTAAGTTTTCAAAAAAATACACATCATAATTTGTGAAATTTCTAATGAAGCAACTCAAGTGACGTGTCCAACCTTGCTGCTTGACTCGATAGACGTCAATCATAGTGTCTCCATGTCAAAATGCAAGTATAAATATTCACACTTTGTGAGGAACTTTCACAGGAAAATTATGAGTTCCTGACTTTTTTTATAATCAAGTAATAGATAACATCACAATGGATTATAATCAAAAATCACAAAATGTTGTAATTAGGCACATGATACATCTTTTGTGTGTTGTGTTATAGAATTCACCTATATAGAGTGTATAATATATAATATACAGATAGTAGTATATATAAAGGTGTTACTACACATTCATTTTTTTTGTAAGCTTAAAATCGTTAAAGATATGCTACTGTCTATCAATGTCCTAATAAAAAAATTAATAAAAAAAAATTAAAAAGGCTCTTCGTCTCATTCTGTATGTAAACTTTGATTAATTTTCTTTTGGTTGAAACAAAGCTTGATCGCACTCCTCCTATTTTGGTTCTTTTGGGAACCATGATCCATGCAATGTGAGATTGACGTTCAGGAAACGATCTAGACACAGTAATTCTTTGAGTTGAATTTGGGATCAAATAATGTCTCGGAAGAATGAAGGACTTGGACACAGGGTTTTTGTCCTCCGCTTCTGTTAACATTGCTTGCAATTCCTCACCATTTTCTTCACCTTTCTTTTTGATTGGCATACTACTTTCTTCATCTTTCTTGTAGATTGTCATATTGGAGACATACTAGTACACAAATTGATTGCCAAGACTTGCTATAGCCAGAATGGGAAAGTCTATAGTACATTTTGTACAAAAAATGTACGGTACATACAAAATCAATGGTTAGGATTGAGCCACATCATTAAAAGTGACCTGCTAAACAGGTCACTTTTTATAGTTATGAGCTAAAATCATATTTCTTCATAACTATAATCAAATTGATCATAACTTAGCTATAACTACATCTCATAACCAACACCATTTGTTCATAACTAATATCACATATTTCATAACCACATCTCACAACCAAACACCATTTTGTTCATAACTAATATCACATATTTCATAATCATAATCACATATCTCATAACCAACACCACTTTGATCATAACAAATATCACATATCTCATAACTATTGATCACATATCTCATAACCACATCTCATAACCAATCCCTTTGAGTCATAACCAACATCACATATCTCATAACCACTAGTCACATATCTCGTAACCAACACCTTTTTGTCATAACCAATATCACATATCTCATAACCACTAATCACACATCTCATAATTACTACCCACATACATCATAACCACATCACATAACCAATCCCTTTGAGTCATAACCAACATCACATATCTCATAATCACTAGTCACATATCTCGTAACCAACACCATTTTGTCATAACCAATATCACATATCTCATAACCACTAATCACATATCTTATAATTAACACCTTTTTGCTCATAACCACATCACTTTGATCATAACCAACATCACATATCTCATAAATACTAGTCACATATCTAATAACCAACATCACATATCTCACAACCACTAGTCACATAACCAATATCTCATAACTCATAACCATTAATACATAGAGCATAACCACACCCTTTGACACCACTTTGCTCATAACCATTACCCACATATCTCATAACCACTAACACATATAGCATAACCAAATACCCTTTGACACCACTTTGCTCATAACCATTACCCACATATCTCATAACCACTAACACATATAGCATAACCAAATACCTTTTGACACCACTTTGCTCATAACCATTACTCACATATCTCATAACCACTCATAACCATTACCCACATATCTCATAACCACTAACACATGTAGCATAACCAAATACCCTTTGACACCACTTTGCTCATAACCATTACCCACATATCTCATAACCACTCATAACCATTACCTACATATCTCATAACCACTAACACATATAGTATAACCAAACACCCTTTGACACCACTTTGCTCATAACCATTACCCACATATCTCATAACCACTCATATAACCATTACCCACATATCTCATAACCACTAACACATATAGCATAACCAAACACCCTTTGACACCACTTTGCTCATAAACCATTACCCACATATCTCATAACCACTCATAACCATTATCCACATATCTCATAACCACTAACACATATAGCATAACCAAACACCCTTTGACACCACTTTACTCATAACCATTACCCACATATCTCATAATCACTAACACATATAGCATAACCAAACACCCTTTGACACCACTTTGCTCATAACCATTACCCACATATCTCATAACCACTCATAACCATTACCCACATATCTCATAACCACTAACACATATAGCAGAACCAAACACCCTTTGACACCACTTTGCTCATAACTATTACCCACATATCTCATAACCACTAACACATATAGCATAACCAAATACCCTTTGACACCACTTTGCTCATAACCATTAGCCACATATCTCATAACCACTAATGCATATAGCATAACCAAACACCCACACCACTTTGCTCATACCAATGACCCACATATCTCATAACCACTAACACATATAGCATAACCAAACACCATTTGACACCACTTTGCTCATAACCATTACCCACATATCTCATAACCACTAACACATATAGCATAACCAAACACCATTTGACACACTTTGCTCATAACCATACCCATATCTTAACCACTAACACATATAGCTAACCAAACACCCTTGACAACACTTTACTCATAACATTACCACATATCTCATAACAACATCACATATATCATAACTACTAATCACATATTCATAACCAAACACCCTTTGACTTATAACTATACCACTCTGCTCATAACCAAAATCACATATCTCGTAATCACTAATCATATATCTCATTACCTTTGCCCACATATATTATAACCACATCTCATAACCAGCACCCTTTGTTTCATAATCAATATCACATATATCATAACCACTAATCATATATCTCATAACCACTACCACATATAGGGGTGTAAATTTAGCCCATGAGCTCGCGGCACACCCAAGTCCGCTCGTGCCCTGGGTAGGCCTAACTAGGCTTGAGCCTAACCCAACCTAAGACCCTGAGCTATGTGTTCTAGAGCTCGACCCGACCCTGGTGTGTTATGGAGTGTGACCCATCCCGTGAGATCGCCCCGAAATTTTCTTTCCCATCTGGCTCGACTTGACCCCAATGGCTCCCTGCCCCCATTGTCAATGCAATGGTCAAAAATTTAAATCAAAACAATTTGAAAGAGTCATATAACCATTAATTCCACCAACAATCAATTTTATTTTTTTTATTTTTATATATATAAATTAACTCCTCCCTCCCAAGTCCTATAAATACCACCCCTCTCACATTTTATTTCTCACAACAAATTTGTCTCTCAAACTCTCATTCTCTCTAAACTCTCATACATATACAAATCTTTGGCCATAGTTATGATTTTATCAATTTGTACATATCTTATAGAACTGTTGAAAATGAATATTATGATTTTGTTGAACTGTTTTGCTATCTCAGCTCTCTTCATCTATCAAACATCTCTCTCATTCCTTACTGTCACTGTAGATATCTCCGATGTTCCTTATTAGAAACAACACCATCTTTGACATTATTTTCACAGACGACAAGTCCGTTCAGTCTCTCTTACTCATATTCCCTTTCCTTTCGCTCTATTGGTTAATTTTCTCTAACTCTCATTTCCTGTTCCATGGCTATAAGTCGTGGATTAAATTATTTAATTATTGTCATTACATTCTGTGTTTATCTATATCATTAGAGATCCTGATTGGTGATTAAATTATTTAAAAATTTTAGATGTTTTTCTTACACCAATTAGTGGATAGTTACATAATTTTTGGTTAATGTTATGAAATTTTGGAAATTTGTTACGACATTTGTGATTTTCTAGAATTTTAAACAATTTCATTACGCCAATTAGTGATGAGCAGTTATGTATTTTCTATTTTATATCACAAAACTTTGTGACTTGATTACAATATTATGGTCTGTTGGTAACTATTCCGTTTTTAGTTTTCAGTTTATATTTATAAAAATTTTAAAATTGTCATAAAAACTTTTGATAATTTTTTTTTGATTTATAAATGATGTCTCAGTTTATAAATTTGAGAAAAAAACGTAAACTCAAAAAATGAGTTTACGTTTTCAGTTTTTAATTTTTTTTCAATTAATTTATTTTCAATTATTTTTTTCAAATGATTTTTTTTGAAATAATTTTTTTTTCAAATAATTTTTTTAATTATTATTTTTCAATTAATTTTTTTTTCAATTAATTTTTTTTTCAAATAATTTGTTTTTTCAATTAACTTTTTTTTTTCAAATAATTTTTTTTTTCAAATATTTTTTCAATTAATTATTTTCTTCAAATAATTTTTTTTCAATTAATCTTTTTTTTTCAATTATTTTTTTTCAAATATTTTTTTTTCAATTAATTTTTTTTCAATTATTTTTTTAATTAACTTTTTTCAATTATAATGTGTGTGATCCCATTGTTATAAATAATAAAAATAAATATAAATATTTTAGACCTGAACAAACATATTTTTTAGTTTATGTTTTTAAAATTTTGTAAACATTTGTTCAAACCAAACGCGTTTGTAATTTATGTTTTTCTAAAAATAAACAAAAACCAATTTATAAAATTTTTGTAAACATAAACCAAAAATGTAAACGTTACCAAACACTGCCTTATAGTTTCTAAAATTTTGTCTATTATGTTTACGCCAATTTATGGTGTGATTATACATTTTGTAATTGATGAGTAAAATATTTTTTTTATTAATTTTACTTAATAAAAATATATGAGAATTTATATTAAAAATAAATAAATAAAAAATTTGAGTATAAATTGATAAAATTATAAATTAATAATTTATTTTATTATAAGACTCTAATTATTTTAATTTTTTTTATTATGATTATTACATAATTTCCCCCAAATAATTTCGCCCAAAAATTTGGAACAAACATCCAAATTTCCAAATTTTGTGAAAATCAAAATTCCCTCCTCTCATGACAAATCCCTCAGACCCTTTCTTCATCCCAAATGTCTTCAAAAATTACTCTCTCTCTCTCTCTCTCTCTCTCTCTCTCTCTCTCTCTCTCTCTCTCTCTTTGCCCTTGCCAATATGTCCTAATAGCTGTCATTATTAGCATCATCAATGATCTTCATTGATATAGGGTGTGGTCCATATCACATCAAGTTAAATCTATACCAAACATTCAAATTCTAGGAACTTTTCTACGTATAAATAATTTATGTTAAGCAAGAATTATAACCAAAGCCATAGTTGTTGTCATTTATAATTACTCACTTTATGATATATAACTTCATGTAACTATAACATATGGATTGATGTTGGCTCAAATCATTTGGAAAATCCACTCCCACATTTTTATTATATTTTGAATTTTTTTGGAAAATAATAAGCTAGCACAAAAGAAGAAGAAAATTATGTGAATGTGCTTTGCTTTCTATAACGTTGAAACCATCATATTTCCTTAATGTTATGTTTGGATCATGGATTTAGCTAGGGATTTGGAAATGGAAAGGGAAAGGGAAAGGGAAAATGTGTGTTGAATGTAATTATAAGAACATTTGTTTATTTAATTTTTTTTTGTATATATTTTTATTTAATTTTTTGTTGAAGTGGTCAAACGGTTGGTTGTGGTACATTTGTTTAAGTGTTTATTTATGTAATGGTTATTGAGACTTTGAACAAAGGTAGTAGACTTTCATCTTTGTTATTGTTTATGCAGTTTGTTAATGTTAAAAGATGTGCAAAATAATATTTTTCGTACATAGATTCTTTCTTTTCTCCCCACAATCATTAATTTCCTTATGTATTGTCTTCTTTACTAACTCTATTTCAATGTTCTGTTTTTGTTTGTTATAGGTCCTCAATTTCTCCATCTTAACGTAGAAGTAAAGCTATACCTCCTCCATTCCTTCGTCTCTAGCGGTTGCATTAGCAGGTGCGTTTTTTAATTTATTTTTTTAATTAATAGCAGGGCACTGGCGGGTGTGCTATTTTTTATTTGTGCTGTCTTTTTTTATTTATTTGTTTATTTTAATTGATAGCAGGGCACTGGCGGGTGTGCTACGTTATTTATTTGTGCTGTCTTTTTTTATTTATTTGTTTATTTTAATTAATAGCAGGGCACTGGCGGGTGTGCTATTTTATTTATTTGTGTTGTCTTTTTTTATTTATTTGTTTATTTTAATTGATAGCAGGGCACTGGCGGGTGTGCTATTTTATTTATTTGTGCTGTCTTTTTTTATTTATTTGTTTCTTTTAATTGATAGCAGGGCACTGGCGGAAACTGACAACAGTGATCCTTGTCTTACCACAGCACTTCAGCCTCTAGAGAAACATGCAGCAACCATCTTTACCAGACGTTTGTTCTTTATGTTCCGTAATGAAATAATTGAGGAAGCATTGTTGATTTTTGATGGAAGGAAAGAGGAGTTCGATCATCGCATATACAAATTTTCAAAGTACACTGAATTTGGTTCCACATGGGAAGTGTCATACCATCCCGCAACTAGCATAATGAAATGTAGTTGCAAAAAGTTTGAGTTCTTTGGACTTCCTTGCAGCCACATGATTTCTGTGATGAAATGTGAACACATGACTGAAATTCCCCCAAGTTGTGTGATGCATCGTTGGACAAAGCAAGCAAGAAAGGTTGGTGAACAACATTGCCAAGCCCAATTCTCTAGCACTCTCACACAGGAGACACGTTTTGGGGTTCTTTGCTCTTCTTTTACTGAAATGTGTTACTATGCCTCACAAACATCTGAAGGATTTGAAGAGGCTAGGAATGCATTTTTCACTATGACATGTCGGATGAAGCAGCTTTGCATGGCCAAGGGAACTAATGTTGATGAAGGAAAAAGTTCATTGCCGCCATTTGGGGTTGGGGATCCGAAAGTAGTGAACACGAAGGGGAATACTAGGGGATCCTACATGGCTAAACCTCGAAAGCCAAGGCGATGCCAATGTTGCAGCTATACATTATATTGTGCTTTGTGTCTTAATTTTGTTATTGTGAGGTAGTATTGGCATTTTTGTTCTCTTTAATAATTGGTGATCTACTTGACAATGTAGGGTCGTCGGCCACACAAGGAGAACTTGCCCCCAAAACGATCATAAAACGGGACAAGTGGGTAGCAATTTGTTTGAGGAATACGATGATTATGATCCAATTGGTACTCCCACCCCTTTTACACCGAAGCATCCCAGGAATAATATGAGGCCATGTAAGATCCACCCTGTGAAGAGACAACTTTTTGTCACTAATGTGGATATGTCTCCAGTGCAGTTGAGCAAGGATGTTAATGACTTGCGTAGTTGCGATGCACAAGTTGTCCAAAATTCAGCGTTCACTGATGCGGATACGTCTCTAGGTGATTACTTTTATGGCATCTTTTTAGTTCAAATTATGTTCATTTTGCTTACATTTGCTTTGCAAATTTTATGTGTGGCTGCTTAATTCTAATTTCTTGATATGCCAAGATAGAATTTAGCTAGAACATTTAGATGTCATAACTGATTATAATGTTTACAACTTGATTATGGAAATAAATAATTTACGAACAGAAAATGACAAAAGAGTGTGTAATGACCAATATATCAAAATTCAATTTGTTATGATTTGAATCATAGATTTCAAGTGAACAAACCTTAACGACAATATAATTTGTTTCTGCAGGTGTTGCTGTGGGTAATAGTTGATATGATCGAGCGGGTGATATTGGAAGCTAAACTAAGATTTTTTTTAAAAAAAATTTTGAGGACTTAAATCTGTTAGTATTTTGTATAAATACTCTTAAATGATGGTTGATGGATATTTGTTTTGCTGTATGGAAGTTCATATTTTGTATGCACACTTCTTTTTTTTCTTGAAGAAAGAATTTTGTAAGGAATTATCATTCACCAAACGAGGTTGTAAGAAATCCTACACTACCTTGCAGTAGTAACTCGCTTTTCAATATTGTTGATCTTCCGTCCAGGTTCATCAAAACACACTTCAAGATATATATATGTGTGTGGTTTTAATATCGTTGATGGATCAATTCTTTAAGATGTATATATGTGTGAGGTTTTAATATAAATTTTAGACCACAGTTGCACTAGCAAAGGCTATAAAGCCATTTTGTTTAGTGTTTTTGCCCATTTTCAAAGCAAATGCACAACAGCAAGTGCATATAGAAAATTGAATGTCATTATTCGATCGTTTTTTCCCATAAAATATTCTCTTGAAAATGGCCAAACTGTCATTTTCGCCACCACAACCATTATGGTAATGCCACAAAGTGGCTACTGAATAATTTTTGCCTTTTATCCTGCATTGGTGATATGTAAAGTGAAGTCAAGAATTACTAAATGTTTAGAAAGTGGCCTTATTTTACAGCAATGAAAAGGATAGAGAAAGGTGACAGGCCCTCTTTCTTTTCTTTATTTCTTTCATCTTCTTTTTTTGTGCTTTGGATGGGCAGACAGAAGCCCTTTTTTAGGCCAAGATTGTGACCAATGCCATCACGTGATGCCTTGGAGTTTTTCTCAGTGGGGTGGTGGTGGAGGCTTGGACAGTGCTTTGGTGCAATGACCAACTTTATTCACCCACGCAAACAACCCTCTCCCACCTAAGTTGAATAAATTTATATTTTTATTATAAAAACATGACACATGTATTCATTTTCTATCAAAACAAATTAAAAATCATAATTAATTGGATCAAATTAAAATAAGATTATAAATTTATGGTCAAAATCTATCCAATTGAAATTTATGGTCAAAACCAATGCCACCATCTTTTTGTGACGTTTTGTACCAAACACCGACAATGCGGCCGTCGCTATAGCTTTGTGGCGTTTAAAAAACGCCGCCAAATGTCCTACCCTAACGGTACTATGACGTCACTATGATATTTAGCAACGCTTTTGAAACGCCGTCATAGATATTTATACATTTTAAAAATCTAACCGTTGGGGCTAGGATATAGGTACATTTAAAAAACGCCGCCATAGCCTTTTCTTTTCTTTTTAATTGTGCTAAGCTTGACATTTAAATATAGCGATAGATATTTATACCTGTCATAAACGATTATTAAGAACTAATAATTGATGTATATTAAATTAATAAATAAACTAAAGCTTGAAAGCAAAATTAAAAATAAAAAAACAATGCATTGCATACCCAAGAATAGAAACAATTCATGTTCAAATTTTAAATACATCAATTAAAATCAAAATGGTCAAGAAGAAATCAAATTACTTAAACCTCAAGAGTAGCTCTCATCAGTGTGAGATGAACAACATTTAAAAGAGGCCATTTGCCAAAAAATGCACATAAACCCATAAGCTGTTTTAACAATTACAACCTTCAAAGATGAACAAACAGCGGCAACTATTAAAAAGGTAAGCATCTTACAAAACTGACTCCCAAGTGGTATTAGCAAAGACTAAATAGAACAACTATTACAAAAAATGTCTGCTCAAGTGAAGAGACTCCCAAGTGCTACTCCTAGCAGAGCTACTTACATCCTCTGCTCAAGTGACCTCCATCTGGGCTCATTTCTATGCTAAGAAATTACCAATTAGTTATCTTCTTTTGTCACCATAATAGATGCACCAACCATCTCAAAGGGTTTCTCATATTCCTGTCCTGGCTGCTCCCAGACCCCCAAGAAGCCTACAACAATGCCATCTCAAAGCACTTAGTAAAGTAAAACAAAAACGAATGATAGAGAATGTAGCAAAAAAATTGTATCTTTAACTGAGCACACTCATATTTGTTTGTACAACAACTATCCCAAAGAAGTAGACAAGATGAAGGTACACAAATTATTAAGTATAATTTGACAAATTGGAAAAGTCAACACCCCTAGGCTACATTACAAATCTGAGAAATCTGGACAGATTTCACAACGTTTTTGAAAAACGTCGTAAAAAAAAACGTCGTTGTATCCTCTTTTTCTTGTAGTGTCTTTTATCCTATAAGTAGTGGTTGGCACTATCTTAATAAAATGACCAACAAAGTCAGTATGAAGTTGGTAATGATGTATTGATAATGCCTCCATCCATTCCAAACATCAATAAGATCTGCAAAACTCATGCTAGTTTAAGTATTTCAAAACAGACATACCAAACTCGTCTTTGTTCGCTCCCACAACCTTATCCACTATCTTTCCTTCTTTCAAGATCACAAAAGTCATATGACCTCTACTTCCGTTTCAATTCATCCCTAGCTCTGAGTTCTGCACAAGATAGAACACTTGATAATATAATTTTATAACAAAGGTTGAGTTATAAACTCAAAGTCACAAGTTTAAGAAATGCGATAACATCATTGATTGTACGAACTTATGAAAAATAAAAAAGAATAGAGCATCACCAGCTTTATATTGCGCAATATCACCAACAATAGGAGCTGAATTATGCTTGTATATCACATGATCAAGTAACAAGCGAGCCCTATGCAAATAGTCAAACTACATGCCAAAAGTAGTGAGTACGTAAAAACATCACACATTATAAAATTAATCTTCATAAAACATAAGATACTGATAAGTGGACAGTTGGGTATAAATGTAAGTACCTTGATAACACCCGAAGGCAAAGGTTTCCCTTGCATATATTTGATGACGAAAAGACCACAATCATAGCTATAGGAATGAGTGTAGTTGTAACAATAGAGTCAACGAACTTAGAGATTATAACATTAATGCTTATTTAAAAATTAAGAACGATAATGTAGTGTATTACCTGTTGTCTTGGCGTGGCATGTCTTCCAACCATTGAAATGCAAACGAACTAACATCTTGAACATAATCTTCTCCATGCGCATATTGAAGCAGCTTATGCAATGATTGTACCTGTTGGTGGTAGGTAGTAAGGTACATAGATCAAGAAACAAAAAAGGGGATACAAGTGGTATCATAATGGTTATTCTATTACCAATAATGTAGCTTGATTTTTTCGATCCTCATCGGTGTCAATACATCTGCTGGAGTCGAATAGATAGGCAACCCGTTTTTCCATGTTTACATTCAAGCACAACCAGTGGTTTTTCCCATGGTTGAAGGGCATGTAAATCTAAAAATATAACGTCGAATGTACATGCAAAAAATAAATAAATACATAACATGGATCAAATGTTATTGTGCATGGTAAATTTGGAAATTGGGTAATAGTAGTATTTTATCATGTTACCTTCTCACAAGCATGAAGGGGGCCAGTGTATCTGTAAATTCCAAAATAATCTTCTACTATATCTTTCATTGTGTCATCAGAAGGTTGACACAAAATCTGTTGCTGCATATTGAATTTTAACATATAAATAACTTGTGCCTAAATAAAAAAAAGTCTTTAGGTATGCCTAATACTTACCGATACATGGGTCGGAAAGTACCCAACCCTGTGATCCTTATTTGGAAACTTTTTCCTTTGTTTATTTGTCAATTTCACAACAATGAGATTTATAATCTATAGTGCAAAATATATGAAATTTATGAATAGGCAAAGTAAAGTAACTTGGATGATGGAATGGTAGCAAATAAAATAGGAGAAGGAGAAAAGTCTTACACATGAGGATATCCACTGATATGGTTTCAAGGACCACAATTCCTTCCGCGTTGCAGATTGTGCTTCCACGTAGTGCAGTTTCATCCGTACAAGATATTCCCTAGCACATGGATAACTATGTGAGTTAGAAGGTATAGTACTTTATACATAACAAGTTAAAGGTAGTAAAATTGTACCCTTCTGAAAGAGATTCATCAAATGCATATCATAGAACGAGACTATCATAGTCATTTAATGGGTCTGGCAAAGGCACGGATGACTTGTAAAGGTATTGAGAAGAATAGTGCATAAAACAAATCAAGCTTGGTTAGTGTATGTTCATGAAGAAGGAGTTAGCGCAAAATAACCACATATACAAAAGATACTATAATAGTTAGTTCCAAACCTTTGGGATTTCAGGAAAAACATTACCTTCAAGTTGATCAAGTAAATTATCAAATAGCTGATACAAGTAAAAGAAAAGTAAGAAACAAACACTATTTGTTACACACAAATCAAATATGTTTTGAGACACAATCATTTAGTTTACTTGATCGAGATTGTCATGAATATTATTGTCAACGTTGTTGTTAGTTGATGGTGGCTTCAACTGTGGTCTTTTCTTCATTACATCAAATTTCACAAAAGGTGTATGCAACCACTGATTGGCTTTGCAATTCTGGGTCCCTCGAGTCTGAGGACCACGAACAACACTACATGATGATGACATTGTTACAGCATTCACTTCAACTGCCTTTGTATCGCTCTTTTTTGCGCGCGATCGCCCCTTTTGTGGAATAGAAAGTTGTTCATTATTTAATGTTTTCCCACCAACCAATTTGGCTCAGTTCTCTGCAACTGCCTTTGCATTTGGTGGTGTGAGGATTGGTCTTGTTTTTCTCAAACGCAAAGTTTCCATTGGTTCTTTGTCATTCATATTCCTTATCTCATACTCATCTACAAACTTCGGGGAATTGGCTGCAACCTTTTCGATACCACTATCATCGAGACCAACCATTTCAATGTCAATTCGATGCTCCTCATGTAGTTTGCTTGGTGGTGTTTTAACATGTCCACCACCAAATGGAATGCGTCATTCTAACAACTCAAGAATTTGATCAACTTGGTTCTCCATTTTGACCAGTCGCTGCTCTGCAAGTAGTTTGCTTGGTGGTGTTTTAACTTGTTCTCCATCAACTGGCATGTGTTTTTCTAACAGCACAAGAATTTTTTCAACTTGATTCTCCACTTTGGTTAGACGTTTCTCATCCTCATCTTGCCTTGTGTCCTTGTGGCCTTGGACCAAAAGGGCATGAATTTCAATGACTGTTTCTCAACTTTAGCCAATCGGGAGTCATCATTCTTGTCAATTCTTCCCTGGCTAAGAGTTACTACATTGGACTTTTCAACAATGTTAGGCAAAGCCACCTATTCACACATATACAATAACTTGTTAATGTCACAGTGTGTGTAATGTAAATTGAGCTATAATTATAAAAAGTCATGTGTTGTAAATATTTACCTCAACATTAAAATATCCTCCCAAAGCTTTAATTTGATTCAAACCCTGCTTAATTTCTGAATTGCCCCAATAGGATAAGCGAGGAATGGAGTTGGAAGTAGCCACCAACTCCCTTTTGCGAGCAAATTGTTCCAAGTAAAATAACTACATGGGAAAAAAAAAAGAAAAAAAAGAAGTCATTTTAATGTGTGTTAGACAATATGCAATAAAAAATAATAGATGAAATAATTACACATCAAGGGGAAGTACCATTAGAAGAAGCAAACAGCCACACATAGCAGACCGCTCTTTGACCTTGGCAATAGCAATGCGGTCGACAAGAAAATCAAGTGTGTGCTTTGCCCAATTGAATTGACTGATGGACTCAACATTTTTAACCATTTGAATGAATGATTGGTGTACACCTGCCTTTGTGGTGGGGCACAAGAGGGCTCCAATGATGTATAAGACAAATTTCCTTTTAAATTCAGTTCCAACATCTTTTGTTTCAAGCAGATAAGATTTTAGAGATGTGAACGGAACAAATTTATTCTTCACCGCAAGTTCATCACATAGGTTTGTAATTTCATCTACAGACTTTGTTAACTTCACAGGTAGACCATTGGAAGGTAATCCCATCAACTCATGAACATCTTCTATGGTGAGAAGCATTCGAAGACCGTGGACATTCAATGAATGAGTTGAAGGATCAAAGTTCTGAACTAACCAATGACACAAGTCATGATCTATGTTGTGCACCTAAGGCTTAGGATGCCATGAAACCCCATATCAGTCACTGCTTGTTGTTGTGCTTTGTCCAACCTTCTAATAATCTTACAAATTGATGTAAGCTCAATCCGGGTTTGAATTTTTACTTTTGGAGGCTTTTGTTGGACCACAGTTTTTAATTGGGCATATTGTTCAGATTGCAGCTTTCCCATTTGTATATACTTATTTTTTTCTTCTTCAGGAAGTTGATTCCATTTGTCCCCAATATCCTACATTACATGCATAAAATCATATGAACAATTACATACAAGCTTACAAGTACAAAAGGAATACTACAAACAACAAGAATATGTTGCAGTTACCTTCACGTCTACTTTCATTTGGGTTTTTTTTTAACTCCATTGACTGTTCTTGGCTATAAACATATGAAAATGAATATAAGAATTTGTATAATGGAAAATATATAACTACATACAAATAGATATTAACGAAATACCAAAAGAAAATGAATGGAGTGATCGGGCGCTTTGGAGGATCAGTCGGTTTATCCATTAGGCTTCAATCAGAATTCCTTGTAAAGAAAGACAAGAAAAATAAACTCATAATATCTTTGATTAGGAAAAAAAACAAACAAACAAAAATCTTAAAGGTTATAGTACATTCATCAAATGCACGACATGCACACATGAATGGATTTGTTTTATAATAATGTAGCTAACAAAGACTACGTTTCCAATGTAAAAAGGAAAGACACTAAAAAAAATTCTAATCATAAACAAAAAATGATACCCCAGTAGCTTAGGTCACATTACCATAAAAAACAGACTAAAGAAGTTTATTTTTTTGGACAAAATTTGTAATTTGGTAAGGAAATTTTTTTGTCGCAAAAAGGAGCCAAATATTTTGGCACCATACGAATTGATAATAAAAACGACATTGTTTTTTATTTTATTTTTGGGACTATTGTAGAAAAAAATAAAAAACAATGTCATGGTTATGTATAGCTCCTTTGCTGCTTCAAGTCTCACTTTAGGTGTACAGTCAGAAGGTTGAATATCTTTATTAATTGGTTTTACTTGCTTTGGTTTTAGCTATGTTGTGGTTCACTTTCCCATATTTTATCTTGCTAATTTTTTTTTTTTTATTCTCTGCATGGGTTTGGGGATGGCTTGAACCACATAAAGCACTTGAAAATTATAAATGTTTAGGGAAGCAATTTGTTTTTTAGAATACAAAATACAAGAAATTAGAAAATGGGAGAATGATTTGATACAGTTGTATTCAATAATATACATACACTAACTAAAGATTTGATGCACTAAGGACCCTTGCATACTGCTATACCCACTACCACTCACAATTGAATCTTGGGTTGTGAATAGAGCTTCTCTTGTATTAATGCTATGCTTATTATTTGATTTTATTATTTTCATTTATTCTATCATTGATACTTTAGATTCATAATAAATAATACTAATATATGAGCACTACTACAAAATTGGTTAAAGGTCACAATTTATAACTTTGACCTTATACTTTTAGTCTTAGTTTTTTTTTTTAATACAAAAACTGTGATGAATGAGGGTGTGACTGTACAAGTTATATCATAAATATTTTGCTTTTTAATTTGGCCATCACGCATATCATATAATTTAAATATATTGAAGCATAGAGGACCTTGTAGGAAAAAATATGTACCTGTCCAAGAAGTAGTTCAGCAACAACACAACCAGCAAACCAGAAGTCAATAGCTGTAGTGTACTCCATCGATCGAAATATAAGCACAGATGTAAGAGGTATTGGGCTCTCCTTTTACCTGCCAAAAATAAGGAATGAAGCATTTCAACCAAAACACAAAACTAAGGGAGAGGGGAAAAAATTAAAAGACATAAACCAACATGTCAAAACTTTAAAAATTCCAAAATGAAGTTGTTATTTGTAAAAGAGTTAATGAGGTGGTGGGAAAATAGCATATATGAAAGGGCATCATTAGTGATGGAAAAATGTAAAATAATTACAATTACGGGTGATGCTATGGTACATTTAGATGTACCATACATTTAGTTATGAACTTATATGATTTTATATCATAACCAATACCATATTAGTCATAACTACTATCATATTAAGTCATAACTTAGTTATATTCAATTATTTACTTATACCATATTACTTCATAACCAGATCATAACTAAGATATTTAAATAATTTGACTCTCAAATTAGGCAACCTGTGTAACCAGTTACCAAACAGAGCAAAAGATCAGAGTAGTCCAACAGTCGGAAGTCAGTTGGCCTCCCTCTCTGGCTCGTGCTGTTGCTTTTCTCTTCTCCTCCCTCCTCTCTTCCACTATAGTCGAAGCTTCAGCCATTGTCGAAGACCACCAGCCCCGTCGGCGTCGGGGCACCATTCTCTCGGTGTAGACATCTTTCTTCATAACCTCTCACTGTCTTGACATCAAGAACTAGAGTTTCTTCCATTCTAATTGAATATTTCCAAGAGATATTTTCTGTAGCTCAAGTTTGTTTCTAACTCTAAACTTCATTTACATTAGGGCTTTTGATTTGAAAACCCTAACCATTTCTTGGAAATATCTCTTGGAAATTAATAGTAAGAAATTAATTTTGATGGGAATTTGTATCACCATTTCTTCCTCAAAGTAAGTATGAAAATCTATATGGGCAAGTATCTGTCGCATCTCATTGAGTCTAGGTATCAAGTTGCATCTCTAAAGTTTAGTGAAATTTTTTCAAATCTCTGTCGTGGTTTGTTTGCTACAAGTTGGATATCACATCTTTTTGGATTATCAGGTTGCTGATAATTTGGTGTTTGGAGTCGAGATAAATTGTGGACAGCTTAAACTGTAGATCCTTCCACAAATCTCCGTACCCATTGCAAGTCTCAGCCCAATGGTCAGCCCATCTAAGTTCATTTTTGGGAGATTTTGGTCATGTTTGGTTACCAATAATTCTTCAATTTCCAAATTATCTGCTAAGCAAGCACTTGAATTCAGGGTCATATTTATTTCCTCTATCCTTCGGTTTTTTTTTTTTTCCTTTTCTTGAAATCGTTGAAATGCTTGTTGGATCACTCATGCTGATGCTATATTTGTCACATGGAATCTTGGTTTCTTTTTTACCTCTGCCTTGGGAAGAATCTGACTCAAACCTTCAATTGGTCTGAAATTTCTCTGGGTGATCATCCTCCCATCTCTAACATTGTAGAAATTAATATCTTCTAGCCTTTTAGGCTCCGGACATGGATTTCGAATCAAGGGAATTTGAGGATAAAAATATTGGACAGTTAGCTATTATAGGTGGAGAGAAAAACTATGGCAGAAGGTAACTAGAGATAGAAGAGATGTATTTTGGTAGGATTTTTGTAGCTAGAAGAGAATCCTTAGCATGATTTCAAATAACTACTTTTACATAGTTATTTCAAGAATTATATGTAAATAACAGAGAAACCCAAAAATAATAATAATAATAATAATAATAATAATAATAATAATAATAATAATTAAATTAAATTAAATTACAAGGAATATATTGGGAAATTTGAAACCAAATAACCAATATATGCAAATAGATATCTTACGGGTATTTTATGAAGAAACCATTTATTTTTCATTTAAGAGAGTGAACTGAGATTATATCAAATGAATTCAGATAGGATTCAAGTCCTGATATGGGATACCTGAAAACGGGAAGAGATAGAGAAAATATATTGTTTTATTGATAGAGAATAAAACCCAGATGAGTATTTCGATATAAACAAGCTTTGAAAACCCAAACCCAGTATTGATAAAACAATAGTCTTCTACAGAAATAAGAAGTGGGCTTGAATTGAATTGATACACTAGTGTCAATATATATATATATATATATATGAATTGTGTGGTGTGTTTGGTTTGGTTTTATTCTTTTTATTAACCAAAAGAGAAGAGAAGAGCCGACCGACAAGAATTGGCTCGAAACCCAGTAAAAAAATAGAGGCACCAAAAAGTGAAACCAAAAAAAAGTTGCTGAGATGCGAGAAAGAGAATTTGCAGCACAGAGAATCTTATCGGTTGTAGACACCCCATTTTTGACCGACCTTAAGACTCAGACGTCACCGATTGAGCGCTCGGTGATGTTGCATATTGTGCTCGTTCAGAAGTCTCAGAGTCTCGGCCGTGAGCCTTGCCTCCGGACTTCCGAACCCTTTTCTGTACTTTGTCTCGGTTCGCGAACCAGGCTCGGTTTTCTCTGTTTTTGTTCCTGAGGGGAGGGAGAGGTCCCGTAGACCATCTCTTAGTGGCCGTGGGCTACATTTCGTGGCCGTAGGCCATTTTGCCCATTTCGGAGCCGTCAGGCCGTGTGCCTCGGTTCGGGACCACCCAACCATCTCCGATTCCTCCGGTTCTTGGCATGCATCTCATTTACTTCATAACGAGGGACACTGGGTCTTAGATACCCACTTCGTGGCCAAATGCCACTTTCGGTGCTTAACAGCCTATTTTTGGGACCCCGAACTGCGTGTTTTGGCCCCGAGCATTCGTTTTGCATCGGTTTTCGTTCATTTTTGGCAGGTACCTCTGTTTTATCATAACGAGGGACACTGGGGTCTTAGATACCCACTTCATGGCCAAATGCCACTTTCGGTGCTTAACAGCCTATTTTCGGGACCCCGAACTGCGTGTTTTGGCCCCCGAGCATTCGTTTTGCATCAGTTTTTGTTCATTTTTGGCAGGTACCTCTATTTTATCCCCAGGAAGATCACTGGAGGGTGGGAGGCTAGCAATTGTCTCAGTAACCTGTTATGCTCTTCCGGCGCCCCCCGGCGCCCTTTTTCTCACTTCCGGGCTAATGTTGAACACCCTAGGGCCATTTTCTTCGAGCCAAAACCACATATTTGTGTTGTACACACATGGGAGGACCCTAAAAACACATGGCCAGCCATTAATTCTTCTTTCCATTTTGAAACCTCTTTGAAAGTGGATCCGGGAAGGAGAAAAGTCTGCGCGGCTTCACCGAAACGGGCGTAACTCTTTGCACAAGAGGAATTAAAGTATGAGGCCACCATCGTTGGAAAGCTTACTCCCGGGGCTTCATTTTTCACTCAAGAATCTCCTAAATTCAATTCCGGACGGAGGAGATATGGTTGATTGAAGTAAGGCATCACTCCGGTTGAACCGAAATCTGCGCGGCTTCACGGAAACGGGCATAACTTTTTCCACAGGAGGAATTTTGATGCAAGGTTTGCGCCATTGGAAAGCTAACTTCCGGGGCTTCAATTTGGACACTTGAATGGCTACATTTGGACTTCCCTAGAACCCACCGGCCAGCCTTCTTCCCGACAGCTTTTTTTGACTAGCTGGCCGGCCACCCTTTTGTGAAATGACCTTTTTGCCCCTATGAGCTGGCCGGCCATTTTCCTCTCCCTCAGTGTATTCCAGCTGTGCCAGCTGATTTCCAATTGGAACATCCTCCATACACGTGTATGGAGGATTAAAGAGGTCTTGGAGATATTTTTGATGCCTCTCCTCTATAAAGGAGAGGCTTGGCTTCTTGGATGGAGGTTGGACATTGTTAGACACATTTTGGGAGAGTTCCATACCTTCCACCTTCCATTTCCTCTCCATTTCCAAGCTCCAAAGTCATTTTCTTGCACCATTTCTACATCAACCCCTAGCACAAGACCCCCACACTCCATTCCAACACTTGGAGCTGATTTTTAGCAGCTAAGAGGTGGCAAATTTGGTCCAAGAAGGCAGCCAAGTATTGATCTACAAGGGTAAGTCCATTTCCCCTCTTTTTGGTCTCATTTTTGAAACATTTCTTAGCCCTCTTTTCTTGCTGTTTTGAGCTCCGACCAAAACTAAAAGTAGTGTTTTTTTGAGCTCTTATTCACCTTTCATTAAGGGCTCAACCCTGTTTGAGCCCTCCATTTGGTACTTGCTTCAATACCCCTTAGTATGTCACATTTTTGCATGAAATTTCTAGCCTGTGTGTGATCTGTTTTCGAGCACAATGTAAACTGTAAGTGGGCCTATTTTTAGCCTCTCTTCAACATTGAAGAAGGGATCAACACTGTTTGAGCCGCCCATGATGCACTTGCTTCATAATTCCTCCAATTTACCGTAAATTTGCATGATTTGTTTGGCCTACATGTAGTCTGTTTTGGAGCATGTCATGAACTGTGAATAAGCTTATTTTGTGTCCCTCTACAACATTGTAGAAGGGATCAACCTTGTTTGGGGTCTCCATGTTATACTTGTCATTATACCTCTCTTTGACCCCCATTTTGCATGCTTTTTTAAGCTTATCTAGCTTCTGTTTTCGGCCATCATCAGTACTGGAAAGAGTCATATTTTGATCTTCTTAACATATTTAATTAAGGGTCTTTGCTGATTTGATGGATGTTTGGGGTACCTCATGTTATAGCCTTATGTATCCTAGTTCTTGCATGACATTTTTAGCATGTTTGCATACTGATTTGGGGGATGTCATCTACTGTAAATGTTCATATTTTTAGTCCCTCATCAGTGTTGTAGAAGGGTACTTTTCCATTTGGGCATCGCATGTATCACTTGCTTCAATACCCCTCTTGCGGAGCCATTTTTGCATCCTTGCTTAATCCTATGTGTGCTTGCTGTTTAGCCCTTTTTATGACTGAAAAATGCTTGTCTTAAGGCTGCCTTGCTACTTTATTTCCATTCCATGTCCATATTACGCATGTTTAGTGTGGCTGTAGGCCATTTCGGATGCTTAATATCGCATTTCGGGACCATTCCGTGCATTCGGTGTCATTTCCCCGCCTTTCGGGACTGTTTTGCATCATTTTTGAGTGCTGGAAATTCATTTGCATGCTTGCATATCATTTCCATGCCATTTCATGCCTTACGGCCATTGCCTCGGTTTGCGCGCCCGTGTGCGTGCATTTGAGGCACCCCATTTTCATCCGACGGCCTCTTATGTGAGTGTAGCTGAGGCTCTCTCATGTTAGTATAAGCCATTTCGCATTCTGTATGCCATTTTAGTCTCATCGCATTGCGTATGCCATCGCCTCGGTTTGCGTGCCCGTGTGCACGCATTTCGAGACATCTCATTTTCATCTCACGGCCTCTTATGTGAGTGTGGCTGAGGCTCTCTCATGTTAGTATAAGTCCAATTTGCATTTGGAGTGCCATTTCATGCTTTAGTACCATTGTCTCGGTTTGCGCGCCCGTGGGCACGCATTTCGAGGCACTTCATTTTTATCCGATGGCCTCCTGTGTGAGTGTGGCTGAGGCTCTCTCATGTTGGTATAAGCCCATATTGCATCGCGTATCTCATTTTAATTCCGTTGCATTCCGTATGCCATATCCTCGATTTGCGTGCCCGTGGGCACGCATTTCGAGACATCCCATTTTAGTCTCATTGCATATCATTTCCATGCCATTTCATGCCTTAGGGCCATCGCCTCGGTTTGCGTGCCCGGGTGCACGCATTTCGAGGCGCTTCATTTTCATCCGACGGCCTCTTATGTGAGTGTGGCTGAGGTCCACTCGTGTTAGTGTAAGTCCAATTGCATTGTGTATGCCATTTTATGTCTTAGGATCATCACCTCGGTTTGCGTGCCCGCGTGCACGCATTTCGAGGCATCTCATTTTCATAGCATTGAGCATGCTAGGATTGTATTTTAGTTGCATTCATGCATATCATGCATATTGCATCATGTTCGGGATAGGAGTTAGCCCGGGCACGGGAAACGAGGCACGTTTCGTACTCCGAGTGACGGAACGGGTCTCAATTCCCAAGTCACCGACACTCCGGATTATCCATGATGGAGTTAGGTTTTGTTGTAGCATTCATCTGCATTCATCCTATATTGAGTTGTGCAATCCGACTCCTCGGCCATCATGCATCGAAATGCGTGATTGGTGGCACGAGGATCGAGGCATGCACATATATCTGTGAAATACATTGCTATGCCCCTTTCCTGCTCTCTGTTGCAGCATATCGAGAATCAGCAACTTTTCGGAGTCGGGCACGCATTTCGAGGAACATTGCAAACAGAGGCTAATCGGGGCATCCCAGTGGATTTCCGCGCAAAACAGCCCAAGCATACATCATTTTATTATCCGGAGCGGAGTCAAGGCAGCCCCTGGCTTGCATGCCAGTTTACCGCTTTCTTCTTTAATTTGTTAATTAATTAGAAATTTGTATATTATTCGGACTGTACATTTCGGACTGTATTATTCTTTCATTTCGGACTGTATTATTTATTCGGACCCTCTGCGCGAGGGCATAATTGTAATAAGTGTGGGTGAGTGTGATGTATGTCTTCCAACCCCACGTCTTTCTTCCCTTTTATTTACCCGCTTATGATGGTTAGATATAGGGCATATTTCAATTAGCATACAGTATGATAGCATGTTTGCATTCATTCATCTGTTTTGCACGCACCGGGCTCGGCGCATCATACAAACTGCATTTGTATTTCAATTCCAAGTTGAATACGTGATAGCTGTAGCATTTCATATGCCATGTTTAGAAAAGCCGAGCCTGCTATAGTTGCATTATTGCATGTGTTGCATTAGGCAATTCTGTATAATTAGGATCATGCATGATTTCTAATCAGTTTTCTGTTTTGACTTGGAGTACTCGGTGAGTTTTATGCTTTAGCATCCTTGCATGCGTGTGAGTGTTGCCATGAATAGCATGCTTGCCATGAGGCTAACTGCTTATGTGATATAACTGCCTTGAATGCCTGTGGGTGGAGGTTGAGTTGCTTGGATTGGACAATTCATCAAATGTTTGTTTTAAGCCCACTAGATAGTGGCAAAATCATGTTTTCTAAGCCCACCTGAGGGTGGCAAATCCACGTCTTAGCCTACCTGCGGGTAGCACCATCAAACCATTTTCAAACAAACAAACATGAAGTGTTTTGTTCCAATTCAGGCGGCCCAGTCTATACTTATTTGCTGCGAGCATCACATAGTAACCTAGGCTAATAACCGGAATAAGAACATACAATGTTTTCAAAAATAGATATCATGGTTAGTAGAGGCCGGTCTTTGACCGGGCGAGCGGGGGTGCTCACGAAGTGACCTTCCCCAATCGTACCCAAGTTCCCGAGCCGAGGCAACTTTGGTGATGACGGACACGTGGCCTTTGGCACCGAGTCAGGGTTTCCTAAATTTCCCATTTAAAAAAACATTTAGGTGGCGACTCTGTATCTGGCGAAGCAGTCCATGTTTGGCACTTCTTTCAAAAAATCTGTTTTCAAAACGATTTGCCGGATTTGGACTCTTTGGTTCAAGATTAAGAACCGTGACATATGAGTCCTTCGAACTGTGGTGACCCAATATCGAACCAGAACGGGGGGGGGGGACTCGCACTCCCCTTTCCCCGGGATGCGTTCGGGGACGTCTACATCGGTTTACGCGCTCCTCTTTCTAGACTCTACAATTAATCAATTACAGGTGGAATTGCATAGTAGTTATCCAATTGACTCTCATTTATGTCGTCGTCACCAAACCACAGGTTGAATGTTAAAATCCATAAGATGCTTACAAAATTCCACATTTCCAATACCCACTGATTAAATGGTGACCCGTAGTCCATGGATCCAGGTACTTGTTGATCATAGAAATCCATAAGCCCATGTTCACGAAGTCCTTCCATGAATCCCAAAAGGCAGAACTGTGGAGTTAACCAAAAGAGAAACGTGATAAACATGAATCCCAAAAGGCAGAACTGTGGAGTTAACCAAAAGAGAAATGTGAATTGAAATAATCTGTGCTGAACCGCTCAATCCGCACCAATCCGTTCGTTAATTACGGGTTAGTTTTATCTACAGTTTAAAATTTATAATCTACTTTCGAAACCTCCCCGCTCCACTATAGTTAATACATATGTTTTTTTAACTTTAATGAAATATCTAGTTAAAATCAGTGTGAGCAAAATCTAAGATGTGAAATTTATTGTAAATTAGTATATATATGAAAATTATTATATGAAATTAGTTAGTGTTATATATGTGAAAAATATTATACAAATTAGTATTATATATTATGTAAATGCTCGATAATTATTTAGATTATTCTTCAATCAACTAGAAAATTGAAACTGCATAAACTGCCCAAACTGCGGTTCAGTTATTTGTCAATCTGTCATTTTATCCTCAAACTGTACCGCTCACACTCCTAGCTTTGATTACTGAATTTGGATTGTCAGATTTTAGCACCAATGCCAATTGGGTTCGCCGTCTTCTTGGTAAACCTGGCAATGATCCTAATTACAGGGATAGGTATTAATCCAGCTATGAGTCTTGGTGCAGCCATTGTTTTCAACAGGGACAAAGCTTGGGATAATCATGTAAGCCTCCATCTTATTATGCATTGACTCGACACATCAAACTATAAAGTTTATTGGGTTAAATAGACCGTTGATTTATGTCATTTTAGTTTTGAACATTTCAATTTGCCTCATTCTACTTCAAATTAGATTTTTTGTGGCATGTGATTACTAATTTTTGCGTCAATTCACCTTTTGGTACAGTGGATATTCTGGGTAGGACCGTTCATTAGCGTAGCACTTGCAGCTGTTTACCATCAGATGGTGATCAGGGCTATCCCATTCAAATCCAAATGATGAATATTCTGGAAGTCATGATTTCAACATAACTATGTTCTTCTTTTACATGTAAATGGGAAACAAATATATACGTCGCTACTTTGTGGAAGTACCAGAAGCAGTGGTCCATCCTCTCCTGGTTTCGTTCCCGTCACGAATGACATATTATTCCTCTATAACTAACTGCAAAATAAAAACCTTATTAATCACCATTGCATGCATGAAATTATAACTCTCAAAATAATAAAAATCAAAATTATTTTTTCAAACAAATTTAGAACTGATTGTATGAACCCTGGTTCTGGTACAAATGCATTCATAACATTACATATACAAAACATGGTTTTGTGGTTTTGAAGTTTGCTTCATCGCTACGAACACTTCACATTGTCTTTTGATGACTGAGATTCTTCGGAGCCAGTTCCCAGTGTTGCAAGATTGACGCTCTGGAAAGGATGTAGAAGCTCTAATTGAAGGGTGGCTTGGAGGAATGAAGGCCGTGGATACCAGATTTTTGCCGCCGTCGATCCAGATTTCCTTCAATTGCACATCCTTCTTTGCAACTTGATCAATATTGTAGATTGGCATATTGGAGACAAAGCGGTAGACAAATAGGTTCGCAATACTTAGGCTTAGTTTGACATGTTTAAAAAAAGTCAAAAAGTCAAAAAGTCACTATCCTATTTAAGTCACATCATCTTATTTAAGTCACTTCACCTCTCTAACATATCACTACAAACCCTATCCAAAGCCAACCCATATTTCATAAAAAGTAAAAAAGTACACTTATGTAGGACATCCCAAACAACTCGTTACTATGGCTAGAATTGCATAGTAGTTGTCCAATCGACTATCATTTATGTTAAAATCCATAACATGCTTACAAAATTCCCCATTCCCAATACCCACTGATTAAATGGTGGACCGTAGGCCTTCATAGATGTAGGTACTTGTTGATGATAGAAATCCACAAGCCCATCTTCACAAAGTCCTTCCATGAATCCCAGAAGGCAGAACTGTGGAGTTAACCAAAAGACACTCATGGGAATAATTTCTTCCCCATTATTGTCCTTGTACAGTTTCAACCTGTAAATTTCAACAAATCGAGCAACAACGCAAGATAGAAAAGAGCAAAACATTCCAACACCAATTCTCACTTTCCAAGCACGCTTTTGCTGTGTTTCAGTCCACAGCCTTGGGACTAGTAGCTCATACAGAAACGAGGCTATGAAACTTGAGAATGAACGGATTATATAAAAATACGTAAGAATGACGTTACCATCCATGTTACGAGTTTGTAGGAAAAAGAAAGTACTTCCTGTTGCAACGACAAGACAGTAGTTGAAAAAAGTAGTCCACATAGGTGCCATTGCTAAAAGAAGCTTCACTTTTGTCACTTGTGCCGCTCGACAGAGCATTCCTCTGCTTTCTTGTTCTTCTGAGGAGTTGGATGTTTCTTCAATGGTAGCTTTATCTAACCACCTACGTTTAGGAAGCGTGATAGAAAACAAATTACAAATTTTGTACTCAATAATATGGGTAACTGATTTTGAATACCTCACCAATGTATTGGTTCAGTAGCCTCATTATTTTTCATGCTTTACATTAATGTATAGGTAATACATAATGGAGATTGTTTTTCATAGTTAGAGGTGGGAAGACTAGCCGGAGTGTTGGGAGAAAACAAACAAAGGGCCAATTCGAAATATCCGAATTCGGCACAAAAATAGCAGAAGTAGTCTATTATCCCTCTTTGTGTGAACTTATTAGGAAACAATTTAATAGAGCACAATATATTCTGAAAAATAATCTGAAAATGATGATCCAACAATCACACAACAAGGCAACAACAATTTTTAACGTGGAAAACCTTCCCGGTGTGGGAAGGAAAAACCACGGGACCGTAGTCCACCAAATATCTCCACTATCAACAAATAATGGGTATACAAGAGTTCTCTCTAGGTAAAACTAGAGGCAAACAATCAAGAACAACTTACAAATAAGCTTTCTTGGCAACCAAAGATCAAAATACAAAGTTGAGGAAAGATCTCACCAAAACAGGTACTGTTCACGGGCCAAAAAACCAGCAGTAGAATACTCCAAATCTGATCTCCACCGTCCATAATTTAGAGTCTTGAGTTGTGAACTCGCCTACCAAATTTCAGCTCAATCGGACCACAGATGCTTGTTGATCGGATAGCTTGATCACTGCTGGACAGAATTTCTCCAAAACCTTGGCCTCTCCTCTCCTCTCTGTTTTGTGGCTGTTGCGTCTCTCTCCCTGTGTTAGAGAGAAAGGGTTTGTAATAATACACTCATGGGCCAGATCATTTCAAAAACATAACCTCTCCATGTGGGCTCTACTAAATATTTTGGGCCATCCTCCACATAGGAGGGAAACCCAACCCAACACGGAGGTGGGGAGAAGGAATGAAAAATTGATTACAAAACATTGGAAATTGTTGGAGCAGTCCCACATCACTTGGGAGGGACACTTGCAACCAACTTATAAGCATATTGGTCCCCTCCACCTTATAAGAGGCCTTTTAAAGCCGTGAGGCCGACGGGCATCGTTTCGCCACCTCGCCAGAGCGGACAATATCTTACCGGGGCGCGAGAAGCCAATCACGTCAGTTTGGTGGCCCATGCAGGTCGTTCGGCAAACTCTCCCGCTGTTCGCGGCCCAGTCCACTAGGGGGTTTTGTTGGGGCAGTCCCATATCACCTGGGAGGGACACTTGCAACCAACTTATAAGCGTACTGGTCCCCTTCACCTTGTAAGAGGCCTTTTAAAGCCGTGAGGCCGACGGGCGTTGTTTCGCCACCTCACCAAAGCGGACAATATCTTACCGGGGCGCGAGAAGCTAGTCACGTCAAAAATCATCTTTTTTCTAGAACTTATTAAATTATATATGAATACTAGTTGCCATTTTTAAAACAAAAATAGACACTACAAATCAAGTTTGGTTTCTAGTTTTCAAAACTTTCGTAAACATAAACAAATATGTTTCAAAACAGCAATGGTGAGAGAGAGAGACAGAGAGAGAGAGAAGGAAGAGCACCTGAGTAGCGCAACATGAGGCGAAAGTTCTAATTCACCCTTGTCATTATGGTAGAATTGTTTTGGAGTAGCAGGGTAGTCTAGATTTCGTTTCCAAATAGCAGCCTTGGTGACATAATATACATCGGTTATGGGGCTCCTAATTGGTTTTACGTAGTGGTAAAATGGAAAACCACATAAAAACAGCTACCCAGAAATAGTCATTGCAATTGCTGAGATTTCAAAGCACTCTTTCCATTTTAACCTCCCAAACAGAAATAAAGCCACAATGGAACCCAAGAACTTGTTCAATCGAGACCAAAATTTTACACGGGCTTGAACTCGTTTCTCGGCTTTGCTTTGATCTTCTTGGTTTAGACCTTCTTGGTTTGGCTCTTGCATTTGATCACCTAAAAATGCATGAAGAGTGGGGTCTCGCACTGCTGTGCCAGCAGCTATAGGCACCATGGCCAAGTAGAAAAGGAGGACTACATTGTTAGTAGACTTGAAGTTGGCAAAGAGGTATAATAGCTAGAATCCCTGTATTACGATTATTATTTGTCAATTCTAATGTAATGTAACTAGCAAAACAAGAACTTAAGGTCTTTTTTTCCCCCCAATAAGTTGGTCCATTGGACCTAATACCGAGTAATCCAAAAAAAAAAAAGGTTCTGCCTAGGTCTTGTGTGAGCCACACAATATCATGGAGATTATGTTCAAGTCACTAAAAACCCCCAAGCCCAAAATAATATATATATATATATATACTAGAACTTGGAACCAAGAGAGAAAAAGAAAATTTGAATTGCTAAATTGAATATCACATAAAAGAACTTACAATAACATAGGCAGCAGTAGAATACACAACCATCATAAAACGACTTGTCTATGTATCTGAAATGTGGGCTATGACAATCATCATAACCGCTGATAAATCGTCTAGGTGCACTACAGGAAAAAGGAGTTATGGTGGCTTTTTTTAATGACGTTTTTTTAACGTCACTTTTATTAACATTTAACGACGTTTTTAAAACGTCGCATATGCCTTTAAACAAAACGACACCATTTTATAATAAGAGGCGTTTAAAAGCGCCTCCAAATCCGTTAGCCTCACGCGCCTCCTTTCTCCCTCTGTTTTGAAACCCTTATTTTGAATCTGAGATGTTATATGCGCAGATCTCGATCTCTCTCTCTCTCTCAACCCTCTCATTCTCAGAGCCCATTTTGAAGCTGAGAATGATTGTTAAAGCCTTTTGTAAACCCTTATTTTGAATCCTCACGCCTTCAAATCGCGCCTCTCTCTTGCTCACCCCCAATTGTTTCTAAACCCTTGAGAGCGATTTCGATTCAGAACGATTTTCTTTGAGATTCAGATTCATACAGGTTCGTCTTTGAGATTCAGAGTGATTTCGATTTCATCTCAGAGCGATTTCGATTTTGAAGATCTCTCTCTTGATTTCAAAGCTCCACCGACTCTCTCTCTCTCTAGATCTGATTTCATCTTTGGCTGTGCTTGATTTCTCAGAGTTTCATCTTTGAGATTCAGAGATTCAGATCGGTCTCAGAGATCTCAGAGCGATTTCGATTTTGAAGTTCTCTCTCTCGATTTCGAAGCTCCACCGCAACCACCATCTGCATCGCCACCACCATTTGCACCAGCGATGTGTTGATTTCTCTCTCTCTCTTCTCTCTCTCTCTCTTCCCGTCTCTCTCGATTTGGTTATTGAAAGTTTTAGCAAGAAACTAACAAGTTTAATCAGGATTTGTGAAATGAAATGAATGTGCTCTAGGTATATTCTTGATGGTGAGTTGGTGACTAGAGGAGGAAACTTGTGGTCCATTTCTGAGATGTTTTTAATCAACATGGAGATGGTACAAGAATTTGTATATTTCTATGAAGCTATTTATGAGTAGAATCCGAATTCACTATTAAGATTAGCTTACTATGAGATGATGCTTTGGATTAGAGTTAATCATGAAGATAAAATAACAGAGCTCTATGATTATATTGCAACTAATGATGATGGTGACAAACCCAACTTTAAAGGTTTGTAATTTAGCAGATCTGTTTTATTGTTGTTTAGCTTGTTTAATGAGATCTTTTGCTATATTTTTTCACAATATTGTATTGAAGGTCACCAGCCAAAGCTGAGTTCGGCTGGAACGGGTTTGTTGTTGATTTATTTCTTTCTCTATTTTCTGAAATAGTTTCTACGTGAAATGGTTTTGAAATGATTTGATTTTTGTAACATCTGTTCTTTGATTGAAATGAGTTTTTGAAATAGTTTCTATTTTCTGGAATGGGTTTCTGAAATAATTTTATATTTTCTGAATCTAAAATGGATTTTTAAAATGGTTTCCATGTTCATTTTGTTTCTGCCAAGAGCCCGTGCCCGAGATGGTTTCTGAATCTATTTGGTAATTTGTTCTTTTTTATTTTTAATTCTCTTCTTTTTATTTTTGTTAACCTCCAAAATCCATATCCACAAATTATGCACAGCACTTTCTCCGTTGGCTACTCTTGATTGCTGGAGGTAAAATTGTGGGATTGGTCAAGCAACCAACCATTACGTGTTGCATCTAATAATCCAATAGCTGTATTTGATTTCTTTGAGATTATCCTTTTATTTTTGCTCTGAATCTTATTGTTCAAGCTGACTCCAAAATTAAGATTTTGCAGAGATAATTGGGGATTTTTTTGATAATATAGGTTGAGCTTGGGTTGCCATTTTCTTTTTTCTTTTTTTTCTAATTTCTAATTTTTGGATTGATTGAGTTGGGTTATGATATGGATTTTTTTTTTAAATTTTTTTATTTATTTATTGTTTTGTTGGATTTTTACTTGATAAAGTTTTGTTTGCTATGTTGTTTTATTATTGGCTCAATTTCAATTTCTTGCATTAGCTTTGTTTGGGTAGTAATATATTTTTTGGTGATATGTAATTAAAGTTGTAATACTTTGGTACTAACTAGATGTTTGGAATTTCTATTTGATTGTCTGAATTTGTTTTCTTATTTTCAAAATTTTAATTAATTTAGTTCTCTATTTCAGGTTCAGAAAAGTTAAGAGCTTTGGTGGTAATGTGATAGTCAAAGTAATTAAATAACAACAATGAGCTCTTCTTCCTTTGAGGGTAACTCTCTACTTATTATTGAAAGTTTTTGGTTTATGTTTTTTTATTTTAAAAAAATTGGTTATTTTTTATATTTGTCATATTTGTGAGTTAAAGGCTTAAAATTTTTGTTGGATTTTCGGTGATGAGTTTACAAAGTTGAAGATTTGTAATTTGTAGAGATCTTTACTTATTTGGGCATTATGGGAATTTTTGATTTTTTGTGGGGTAGTGATTGAGGAGCTCAGTTTCTCCTTCATCGTAATGGTCATTGCGATGGGATGCTAAGTAATGATTATTCCATTCCATTCTACCTTCATTTTAGTGAACCAAACACTATCTTAGAGTGTATGGACTCATTCAATGAGTGGTCTGAAACATGTTTTCTTATTTCCTACTTAACCAAATGGTTCTTTTTTTTTATTTTATTTTATAGATACTTACTAAATATCTCTTTTAAGATCCAACCATTGTTACTAAATGGAGTTGTTATGATGGATAAATATTCTATTCTTGAGCTGCTATTGAAACTAATAGTTTCAATTGATCAAATGCTTTTGTAGTTTGTGATATTAGTTGAAAAGTCCCTATTAACACCCAAAGGGAACAGATCTCCATGTTGGTGTCTTCCTTTGGAGAGGACAGAACAGATTTAATTAAAGTAAGTCTCCCAGCAAATGAAAGTAATTTCTTTTTCCAGCCTGCTAATTTGCTTCTAAACTTGTCCAATACAGGTCTCCATGTTGCTTTTCTACTTGGGTTAGCCCCCAAAGGGAGTCCAAGGTACTGAAATGGCAGAGTTCTTACCTTACAATTTAACACTGAAGCAAACTCAAAATCAATTGTGTGATAATAACGTGCAGTCATTTTGAACATGATTAAACCATAGGGGACAGTCATTTTGATGAATTGTTTCTTGTTATTATCATGTTCAAAAGGGACCATAGAAGATTATTGTTATTATCATGCTCAATCAGTCATTTTAAACATGATAGAAGAACGTGATTAAACCTATTTTGGTTTTTTCTGTTTGGTTTTTTCTCATAAGGGAACAGTTGGGACAAAGTAATATTTTATTTAAAAAAACTATGAAGCATTTATGGCCCACAATGTGTTGATTCCAGATTTCATAGGATTGTCGTAATGTTATTGTTGCAATGCTTTTTGTAATATGTAGGTTCCAATTATGAAGCAATGGATCCAGAATTACAAGAGGCTGCTGCCTCAGCTGCGAGCAAGTTGTGTCTCATGGTAATCAGCTTGCAACACCTTCTTTCTTAGGAAATTTTGATTACAAAATTTAAATAGGAATTAAGGATTAATATTAAGTGGTTTTTTCCCTTTTAAATATTATTTTTTTAATATAAAATTTTAACTCTTTTATTGTGTAATACTGTTCCGTACAATCTCGTTCTCTTGTTCTCCTATATGGCTATACCTGAACAGAATGGTGAATGGTGAATGTTGTTCTCGTTCTCTTGTTCTCTTGTTCCATGTATCAAAATATTTGTTAGGCTTTCTCTTCTGACAAATTTTATTGCTGTAGTTCCTCGTATAAGCAAAGAGATGGGTTTCTTTAAAGGTGGGGCCCATAAAAGATACCTTAGGCAATGTTCTGTAGCTTCTGAAGAGCATAAAAGAGGTAAGCATGGAAGGTCTTGTTATGCTTTTCAGTTATCAGTGTTTTAATAGGCTCCAATGCACACATTGTTTGAAGAATTATATCATTTTAGCATGAGATATAATGATGATGCTTCAAACTATTTTAGTTTCTGCAGACAAGTTGCTGACAACAGAGTCCAAACATATTGTTTTTTTTTAAAGGGTTTGCAGAAACAGGACATCTTTTGATCTTCAAATAAATCTGTGTAAACTGTGCAGATGAGTTTGTATGAAGATCTTGTAGCAGCTTGGGTACCTGCAAAACATGAATGGCTGTGGCCACGCCCTTTAGGTCAAGAACTCGTCAATAGATTGAGACGACAAAAGATGTTCAGCTATTGTGCCTGTATGTTGAACATTGTTCCATTTATCACAATGATATGACCAGTGATATTTCTAACTCTGTGTTTTCTTTTGTTAATGCTGCTTATTCTTATTGGCTCAGGTTTCAGCTTATATTGTTCATTTTAGTGAATAACTTTGTGTATGCTGGCCAGAGCCATGGGAATCATGACACTACTTGATTCAAATGATTCTTACAAAAACTAACAATATTTGGTTGAATTCTAATTTATATAGACAGTTTTTCGGTTAGCCTCTTTAATGCAAGGTGATTGCATTTTTTCCTTCTGCTTAAGTACTCCCCAGTCCCCACACTTGTTTTATATTTCTCATTGTGTTGTTTTTACTTGTATCATTCACCCAATAATTCACAACCACAATGCATGTTTACTCCTATGCATTTCCATCTTGGTTCAGATCTGACTCCAGTGACCCAAACAACACTGCCGAATCCACCATGATCAGACATAGTCTGTCCTTTGTAGTTGCTGAAATCTTATCTATGATTCAGATTTACGCGAGATTGATTCGAATGAGATGATGGACTTGATCTCCAATCAAAAGATTTAGATCTACAAGACCTGAAGTTGATCTTCTGAGGCATCTCTGAAATCTGAACGGGTTGACTCCCAGCAAGTTTTCATTCTTCTATGTTTGGGCTATCCTTCTTGTTATGCTTTCTTTTGATTTACAAAATTATCATTCGACTAACTGTGCCACATGATCTTTAGTGCCATTTGGAGTGCATCATACTTACCCGTCCCACGATTCTAAATCTAATCATACCTTTGTTTCAGTTTCTCTGTGCCCTAACCTTGCCCGTTGGAAAACTAGTCGTCAACTACGTTGAGCAGAACCACAAGGTAAGTAGTAACATTTTAAGCTTCAATTTTTACTATAGAATTACAGATTGGATGGTTATGAGCCCTAGGTGTTACTCTTTTTATAGCTGAATCGGATTAGTTCTCTATTGTGGTATTGAGACTTCATTCTTATAGGACAAAATGAAGATCTTTATGGCGAAGTATTACTGTGTGAGATTGCATGCTTTATTCGATGCTGCTTTGGCAGCTGGACTGGTAGCAGCCAAAACCATCACTGGCAAATATGTTGACAAAACGGTTTTTCTCTGATTTTCCACTCCACAGATTTCAAAATTTGCCTGGTGAGCATACATTTTTGAATTCTTGCTATTATGAGTATTCTGTGAAAACAATTTTGGCTATACATCAAACACACATGTTCAAGTTAAATTGTGTTGCCAAGTGATAGTCAATAAAAAACCTTCGTTTTTACCAGTTACTCTAGTGACTAATCTCCAAAAAATTAGGTTTACTCTGGCAAAGAAGCAGGAGCATATTAGGTAATTAAAAATCTATTGTACCTTTTACCTTTTACATTGGTTTGGTCATATCATGTATTTAGTTCTCAATCTCATCAAGCAATTAAAATTTGAACTCTGGTATATGGATTTATCGGATCCATTCTGTTTGGTGTGTTGAAGACATCAATCTGTATTATGTTCTTTCAGGCTAATGGCGATTTAAAAAAGGAAAGGCGACAATTTCTCACTCAGTTCTTCTCACCCATCTTTCTAAAGGTTATGATTTCTATCAATTGTTTACTTCGGCAAGGCTAACATGCAGCTACTAGTTATTTGATCTATGTATCATGACCTGTGATACTCTTTAGAGTTAAGGTAATAAAACAACATTTAATTTTTATTATGTTGGACCGATTATGTTTTGCCTTTAACAGAGGACAAGCATTTTGCACTACTGCTGCTGTCCTGGGAGGAAAGAGCTTGGCATCTCAGATATCTGAGAAAATTGTAATTTACAAAATTTTCATTTTTGTTGTATCACATTCAATGTCCTTTTTGTTAAATTAGCTGTAACCATGTAGTCTTGATTCCGATGCAGGTTGCACTTTCTCTACTCTTTAGAATTTGATAAGAGAGTATTGTCTTGAATCATGTAATTTGAGAAGTGACAGAATGGTGTTTTTGAATAGTTGGATTTCAGATGGAGTTGATCTTTGCTTATCAAAAAGACAAAAAGAAGTGATTGAAAGACATTAGATTTGAAAAATTAAATCTCATAGAAATAGCACAATTTCAAAAAAAAAAATTTAAAAAAAAATGAAGCTATAATGGCGTTTTCAAAGGCCACTATAGTATTATATTTTTAAAATAGAAAAGAGTAATAACGGCGTCGCTAAATGAGGTGTGACGTCACTGTATTGTTATGTAGCACATTTAGCGGCGTTTAAAAAAACGCCGCGTATACTTATATAGTGACGTTTTTAAAGCGTCGTAAAGCTATATCGACAGCCGCATCTTCGGCGTTTGGTACAAACGTCACAAAAATAATTAGCGGCGTTTTTGATATCTATGGCGGCGTTTTATAAACACCTTAGAAAGTCTAATTTCCAGCAGTGGAGGTTCGTTACTGATGCAACTTTCGTAAGATTTTCCTTGTCCCAGTTCTCTTCCAGGTACGATATCAATATTCCAACACCCTTGTCGACTAAGCTGTGGCTGAAAAGCAGAACTAAGGATTCGAGTTCATTAGAACACAATTGGAATATATAAAGAAAAGTTTTCTAGAAAACAAAGGCTTTGATCAACAGATTTATCATACGAAAAAAACGCATCCAAAATAATATGGCAATGATGTTTTAGATAATAAAATGGCACATTATTCTGTATACGGATTTTGTACAGAGAAAAACGCTTTGAACATAGAAGATTACCTGCCATGAATACAACTGCCTTGCAAAAGACCACGTTATAGCGAAACCAACCCACAATTGCTCCGGAAAGCTTTTCATACCAGCTGCTACTATCCGCCATTACAGGTGGCTTATTCTGTGTTAATTTTCTCTTTTGACGATGAAAACAGTGAGATAGTACACAAGAGAAAGTTAGAACAGCAAGAGTTTAGAAATAAAACAAATACATATCAGCAAGAGGGATAGTCCCTCAGTTCAGCAGCTCCAATTAAGTCTGCTATAAGCAACTCCTTCATTTCATCAGGTGGGTCTTCCACTAGAAAGCACGGATACCGATACGGGATACGGATACGATACGATACGGATACGGCGATACGACAAAATTTGAAAAACTAGGATACGGATACGGCGGGATACGTTGGTAAAAAATATTATTTTAACAATTTTTAGTAATGCAGTATGCATAAAAATAAAACCTAAAGCAAAAGACAACTTGATAAAGAAGAAAAATTCGTATAAAACTAAGAGTCTTCAAGGTCAATAGCTTCAACTTGTTCCCCTTCATCAGCGAATATCACAAGACCTTAGATAAAGTCAAAAAACTATTCTTAAATAAAAATTTCGGCAAATATACTTTTTTAAGTCATCAATGATAGCCTAGGAAGCACAGATACGGATATGGTGATATGGGGATGTGGATATGGCGATATGTCAAAATTTGAAAAAGTATGATACGGTTACAACGGGGATACATTCGTAAAATTTTTTTTATAATTTTAATAATGTAATATGCATGAAAATAAAACTTAAAGTAAATTAATAAATAATGAGAGGGATTCGGATTCCTATTAACCTAAAAGTGCTCAAACATTCATAAAACATCCAAAACTAAAAGCAAATGCAAATTAAACATCATCCTTACATGCCAACACCAAAAAAAGAATGAGAGCAGAGAAGAAACGTGAGAAAGTGAGAAAGCGAGAGAGAAGTGAGAAAGACAACAAGGATACATCAATTTGACAAATTCTATTACTTCAACTCTCACTATATTTCTCTTATCAAAGAACTAAACAAAATATTATAAGTAATATGTAACTTCGAGTATCCGATACTTCAAAATTAAGTATCCGATACTTCAAAATTAATAAAAAATTAATTAAGAAGTATCCGATACTTTTAAGAAGTATCTGATACGTATCCGCGAGTATCCGAGGAGTATCGGTATCCGATAAGTATCCGATACGGATACGTCACCCTTTTTGAAGTATCCGTGCTTCATAGGTCTTCCAGCAGCACACAATGTTCATCCTGTGCAACACCAATGTTGGCCAGTTTATCAGCACATTTGTTGGCCTCTCTTAGTGTGTGTTGCAAGGAGCAGTTGCATCTTTTTAGGAGGAACTTTGCATCTTCAATAATAGCTCTGTAAGGGGAATTGGTGCATGGACCATCTTGGATTTGGTTCAAAGCCAGCTCAGAATCTGTTTCAATCTCCACATCTTTTGTGCCTTTTTGGAAGAGGATGGTGAGGCGCCCGTAGATAGCCCACAGCTCAGCTTCAAGACTTGAACAGTGTCCCAGATTTCCATAGAAGCCCCAGATCCATATTCTTGTTTCATCTCTTAACAATCCTCCATAACTAGCTTGGCCGGGATCCCCTTTTGAGCAGCCATCAACATTCAGCTTCAACTCACCTGCAGGTGGGTAAAACCAGTGTATTCGTCTAGGATTGGAAGGACGGATCAGCCTCCTCTCCTGCACTCTTGCCTCCGGCCCTTTCCTGCACTTTAAATAAGATTGAGACACGTGGCATCTAATAGATCCAATCATTCCAAAATGAAACACGTAGTGCACACCTCATTTAACAAAAAAAAAAAAACGATGTCGTTTGGGGGGAGAGACCGAATAAATATATGTTAATAGTTTTTATAATAAAATAATAAATATATACATGTTTATGCATAATTATTAAAAAAATTAAAATTTGATAAAATTTTATATTTATATTTAAATTATTGAGAATTTTTATTTATGCTAGACACTAAAAATGACATAATCTAATTGACTCAACATTTATTTGAACTTAGTCATGACCTAATCATTAGAGAATTAGCCACTTAACTCATTTATTTATTAAATTGATAAATAAATATATGTTAGTATTTTTTTTAATAAAATATATAAGAGTCGGCTTGAGGAATTATAGTTGTGTTAGATACTAAAAATGACATAATCAAATTAACTCAACATTTATCTCAACTTGGCCATGACCTAATCATTAGAGAATTGTCTTAGTCTATGCCTAAACATAAGCAACTTAAGTCATTTATTTATTAAATTAACAAATAAATATATGTTAGTATTTTTTATAATAAAATATATAATAGTCAGCTTGAGGAATTATAGTTGTGCTAGACACTAAAAGTGACATAATCTAATTGACTCA
Organism: Camellia japonica; assembly: GCA_030407325.1. NCBI lineage: Eukaryota > Viridiplantae > Streptophyta > Magnoliopsida > Ericales > Theaceae > Camellia > Camellia japonica. Next base: position 8,899,102 of record JAPPVO010000016.1, read on the forward strand.
ACATTTATCTCAACTTGACCATGACCTAATCATTAGAGAATTGTCTTAATCTATGCCTAAACATAAACCACTTAACTCATTTATTTATTAAATTGGTAAATAAATATATTTTAGTATTTTTTATAATAAAATAATAAATATGAACATGTTTATGCATAAAAAAATTAAAATTTTGATAAAATTTTATATTTATATTTAAAATTATTGAGAATTTATAGTTATGTTAGATACTAAAAGTGACATAGTTTAATTAAATCAATATTTATGTCAACTTGGCCATGACCTAATCATTAGAGAATTGTCTTAGTCTATGCCTAAGCATGAACCACTTAACTCATTTATTTATTAAATCGATAAATAAATATATGTTAGTATTTTTTATAATAAAACATATAAGAGTCGGCTTGAGGAATTATAGTCGTGTTAGATACTAAAAATGACATAATCTAATTGACTCAACATTTATCTCAACTTGACCATGACCTAATCATTAGAGAATTGTATTAGTTTATGCCTAAACATAAATCACTTAACTCATTTATTTGTTGAAAAATGCTTGGGAGCACTAAAAGGGGATCACTAGAGGGAGCACTAATGATGTGGCAGTGGACCCTGCCCACTTTTTATGCCTTGTTTTTATTTTATTTTAATTTTTTTTGTCATTCCCAATGTATTAGTGCTATTAGTGGTGTATTTTTTAGTGGTCTAAATCATTGTTGTTATTTGTTAAATTGGTGAATAAATATATTTTAGTATTTTTATAATAAAATAATAAATATGAACATATTTATACATAGTTATTAAAAAAATTAAAAATTATTTTTTGGAAGTGAAGAGGAGTGAGAAACTAAACCCAAACGACATCGTTTTTTTATTTATCAAGGAGGTGTGCACTGCGTGTTTTATTTTGAAATGGTTGAATCTATCAGATGCCACGTGTCTCAATCTTATGTAAATTGCAGGAAAGGGTCGGAGGCAAGAGTGCAGGAGAGAAGGCTGATCCTGGAAGGACTGGGATGGAGGGCAAATTGGTAAGCCTCCTCAATCTCATGAACATAGTTACTTAGGTTCTTGAGACTGACTTGAATGGGGTTAAGCTGATTTTCAAAAACAAATTTGTTCCTATCTTCCAAATCTGCCAAAGAGTAGTGATAAAAACAAGGGCAAATTATCCACGGTTCTTTTTGAAAAGTGTGTATTTTATTGCTTGTTTGGGGTATATTATAAAAGATAAAAAGTTAAAAAATTATTAATAAAATAAAAAAGTTAATGTGTGTGTCTGGTTTGAGATTTTTTTTATTAAATTTTTTGAAAAATGAGTTTTTGGTTTTTCGTATTTTTTTATTGTTAGCGAATATTTTTAAAATTTTAAGTATTTTTTTTTACTTTTTTAGATGCACCTTACTTAGATTTATCTTAAAAGTAAAATAATTCTGAAAAAAATATTTTTAAAATTAATAAATTCATAAAAATACGAAAAAAATACTGAATTCTAGTATTTTTTTTTTTTTTTGGTATTTTTGGCATTTAGTGAATTTTTAAAAGATTTTTTTACAAAAATTATACTTTTTATGTGTATTTATGTTAGGTATGTCTAAAAATTAAAAAAAAATAGCTTAAAATATTTTAAAAATTCAGTAAAAAAAAATATGGAAAACAAGAAAGTAAAATTTTCTAAAAAGTGTTTTTAGAAAACAAGCAAAGTGATATTATTCACAAAAGTCTAAGACCATCTCCAACGTTGCATCAGATTAAACATCAGATTTAAATTTGATGAAAAAAGCCATTTTTTCTCTCTCCAATGGTTTCACCAAACTGATATCAAATTGAGAACGGAGCAAAAGTTTCACCAAACTGAGGACCTGGGTGAGATTTCACCATTTCACTGTGCGTTTACGTTGGAGGTGGGTTCCACCAGTTAGCTGGCCGGTTGACCCACTAGTCGACCAGCGCATACATAGCTACTTCAATCTGCTTCAATTTTTGGTTGGCCTACAAACTGCTTCAAATAGGTAGATTCCTTTTGTGGCACTACGAATAAATTGAAGGTTGATATAAATTTAAATTTCTATCAAAATGCAACATGGAAAAGTTACATCGTATATACATATAAATTTTGAGTTGAGAAGTAGTTGTTCTGCACCAGCAATTCCAATAACTTATCGTTTGTGTGACCAGGTATTTTAAAAATTTACCGTTGTTGTGTGCTCTATAAAATATACCAATCTTTTAATTTCACTATATCATTACAATTTCTATTTTCTTTATGAACTTCAATTTGATAATGTCATTACAATTTCTATTTTGTTTGTGAGCTTCAGTGTATATTATCTGTTTGTCAAGTTCAATTTCTTTGTGAGCTGCAGTTTGATAATAACATTACAATTTTTATAGAGTGAATATTATCTGTTTCTCAGGTTCAATTTCTTTGTGAGTTTTAGTTTGATAATATCAGTATAATTTCTATTTTCTTTGTAAGCTTCAGTGTATATTATCTGATTTTGAGGTTCAGTGTATATCATTATAATATATTTCACTGTCTGAGTTAGATATTGTATCCTACTGAATTTGCTTCACACTATGGAAGATTTTGAAATGTTTGAGGAATCACAAACTTCAGAGCACAACACTGACATTAATTTTATTTTGGAAACTTCACGAGAGCACAACACTGATATTAATTTTACTTCGGAAACTTCTCATGTTTCTCATGGTAAAGCTTTCACAATTATACAAGATGAAACTTTATGTAGATCTTGGTTGGCAATCTCTCAAGATCCCATTACTGGTAATAGTCAGACCATGGCAATATTTTGGGAACGAATACTCGTTTATTTTATTTCACAATTGAGCGGTAAATCAAGTCGAAACCGTATTTCTTTGTCTCACCATTGGTCTGTCATGCAAAAGGCAATTAATAAATTCTGTCGTTTTCTTGAGTGTAACGCCCTCAAAATAAAACCCATCATATATAAGATTAACATGCATTAATAATAGAAAACGAAACATTCTATTATCCATCAGAGTATTACTAAATAAAAGCATTACATGTAATATCAAAATAAATGCCCTACGGGCTTACATCTTGCCAAGTCAACACTTGGACACAAAGAAATAAGAGTCTAACTCAATACAAATAAAGCCTAGGCTTGAATGTTTACATGTATCAAATAAAAACAAATAAATAAAAACAAGTCTTCGAGTCCAAATCGTCACAAGCTAAGTCCTTGGAGGTAATGAACCACCTGAACTAAAATGAAGTTCCCATATAGGGTGAGCCACAGCCCAGTAGAGAAATACTAAACCAAGCATAAGAATTAACTAAAGCAGTAGCACCCGATACATGGTTAACACAGGATATTCAATTTACAAATTCATGACACGAATGTCTACATTGCCTATGACACATTGTCTATGGCATAATTCACTTTCCATTTATGGCTCAGAACTTGGCCAAATAACTCAACTGGGGTTTCATCTTTTATTAACAATGCTTCCAATTCAACAGGAATAACAATTCAAGTTAAACCTAACATAACGAATACACATGTTGGTATTATATCAATCACAATCAATTTCACTTCCATACTTCCCAATTGATACACATTTTGGTGATGTATCATATCAACAATAAATAGAAATATTGCTATTAATCAATAAGCACACATATAAGTGATGCTACTGGAGTCCATCCCCTATCTCCTCCCAACAATTCCGGTTTAGAGGTCCATCCCCTATCTTCCCCTAAACCGTGGAGTTCATCCCCTATCTCCTCCAAAACCAAATGCATATGCAACATAATCAATACTTGCCATATACAACACATAATTAATACACGAATGTTCTGTATTAACTTAACAGTCAAACAATTGACTCAATTTCAGTTATACCTAAGCCGCATGCAAGGTCTACAACAATCAATGGCTATCCTCCACCGATAGCCCAAAACAATTATTTCTAAGCAAGAAATAACTATAACAATAAATGTAATTTCAATATTCTCAAAGGTAAGTATTTAAACTACCAAATACATCATTAAACCACTAAATTCCCCAATCTCATGAATTTATCCCAATACCACAATCTTCCTTCAAATTAATTATATAAATTAATCTATGACGAAACCCTAAGGTTTCTCCCAAAATTACCAAACTACCCCCACATACCAAAATACCACCACTTAGGATTAAAGCGTATAAATGGAGTAGGAAATCCCTACCTCGAAGAAATAACTCAAAAAGGAGAAGATGAAGATGATGCCCAAACTCCAAAGTGCTCCAAACCAACAATTTCTCAGATTAAAACGTAGCCCTCACTCTCCTCTACCTTTTTAATGAAGGAACTAGGGTAGATACACACTCTAAATAGATCAATCCTAAGAGAGAAGATGAGTTGGGAGAGAGAGAACTCGTAACCTAGGGTTTTATAAACTGAAAGGGGCTGAAAAACTGTTTTAAAACACGCTGCTGCGTATTTAAATCTGATAGGCTCGCTCGAGCGAAGACCTGGTCGCTCGAGCGACCAGACACAAGAAATCCTCGCTCGAGCGAATAAACGCTCGCTCGAGCGAATAACAAACACAGCTCGCTCGAGCGAGAGAAAATCTCGCTCGAGCCAGAAAACACTGCTCTCAGGTCTATGTACTGGACGCAAAGCTCGCTCGAGCTAAGGAACCCTGCTCGAGCGAAGAAACAAAAACAATGACCTCGCTCGAGCGAAGAAGAGCTCGCTCGAGCGACCAACCCAAAAACTGGGCAGCAACTCTTGGTTTCAAACCCAACCAACCTGTAGCATAATCTGCCCAACATATCCTATAACTCAAATAAAGGAATTAAAGGACAACAACACAAACAATAATGTGACGGAATCTACGGAACATAAGTCCGGATACAACAATCAAATGGGAAAAGACCGGGGTCGCTATAACCTCCCCCCCTTAAAAGAATTTCGTCCCCAAAATTAAGCATGAGTTTGTAAAAACAAGTTTTCTCAATTCCCAATGATATTATAAAACAATAAACAACAACTTGACCCAATACCGGTCACTTCATCTCTTATCAAGAGGCATCTCACAATATGTATAAATCAACATATATCCAACTTGCATCAATATTATGCATTATTCCTTTCAATGTTAACAATTTCCATATCATTATTCAAGTTCATGATATAAACAGCACATTCAATATATAAATGTTATACTCCACTTCCATAAAAAGGCAAGTTCAAATGTTAACATTAAACCCAAAACATTCTCAATGTTTTCCAACTTAAGACATATATAATTCTCAAGTTCCACAATATTATATAATCTAAATACAAGATTACAAATCAATAAACATATCCGGATATTTCTCGCGGACTTCCAACTCACGTTCCCAAGTGGCCTCCTCCACTCCGTGATGTTTCCACAAAACTTTCACCAAAGGGATGGTTTTGCCTCGCAAAACTTGATCCCGCCTATCCAAGACCCGAACCGGTCTCTCCTCATACGAGACATCCTCATCAACAACTAAGTCAGTCCAATCCAGTACATGCGATGGATCCGGCTCATACTTCCGAAGCATACTCACATGAAACACGTCATGTACTCCGGACAACTGCGGTGGCAAAGCTAAACGATAAGCAGCCTCGCCAATCCTGTCAAGGATCTCAAAAGGACCTATGAACCGAGGGGACAACTTCCCGCTCTTCCCAAACCTCATCAAACCATGTCTAGGTGATATCTTCAGAAAGACATGATCACCCACCTCAAACACTAAAGGTCTCCTCCTACGGTCGGCATAAGATTTCTGACGACTCTGGGCTGTAACAAGTCTCTTACGGATAAGCTCAACTTTTTCCGTCGTTTCTCTTACCAACTCCGGACCCAATAGAGGTGCATCACCCACCTCAGCCCAACAAACTGGAGACCTACACGGCCGGCCATACAAGGCCTCAAACGGTGCCATACCAATACTAGACTGGAAACTGTTGTTGTAGGCAAACTCCACCAAAGGCAAGTGCCTCTCCCACGACCCACTGAAATCAAGAACACAACCCCGAAGCATATCCTCAAGGATCTGAATAGTACGCTCGGACTGCCCGTCAGTCTGAGGATGATAAGCCGTGCTAAAGGTCAACTTAGTGCCTAAGGCACTCTGCAAACTCTGCCACAACCTAGCAAGTGAAACGAGGATCTCTATCTGAGACGATCGTCACTGGGACCCCGTGCAACCTCACTATGTCCCGAATGTACAAGTCGGCAAGATGATCTACCGAATCTCTCACGCGCATAGGAATGAAGTGCGCCGACTTAGTCAACCGATCTACAACCACCCAAATAGCATCACTACCCCGCTGAGTCCTCGGAAGACCCACAACGAAGTCCATAGTGACAAGCTCCCACTTCCACTCGGCAATAGGCAAGGGTTGCAACAAACCCACTGGCCTCTGATGTTCGGCCTTCACTTGCTGACAAGTAAGGCACTTAGACACGAATGCTGCCACATCTCTCTTCATACCCCGCCACCAAAACTGGCGACCCAAATCCCGATACATCTTAGTGCCTCCCGGATGCACCGCAAGGCGTGAATGATGAAACTCTCGGAGTACTTCCTCTCGGCAAGACTCCGGTACAAACAGACGGTCTCGGTATCTCACACTCAGGTCGGGATACACCGTCAAACCTTTCTCAACCTTACCACTGGAAATTCTCTCGAAGAGATTCTACCTCAAGATCACCCCTTGTGCCTCTAACACTCGAGTCACAAGTGTAGGCTGTGCAACAACAGAAAACAAGGCCGCAGCCTCTACGGATTCGCTCAGATGCAAATCAAACTCCCCAACTGCACCCAACATCTCCCACTCCCGGATGGCTATACTAGCTAAGTCACCAACAGATTTCCTGCTAAGTGCATCGGCCACCACATTGGCCTTCCCCGGATGATAGTGCAACTCGAAGTCATAATCCTCAATGAACTCCATCCACCTCCTCTGCCTCAAATTCAAGTCTTTCTGTGTAAACAGATATTTCAGACTCTTATGATCCGAGAATACCTCGAACCTCTCACCATAAAGATAATGCCTCCAAATCTTCAAGGCAAATATCACAGCTGCTAATTCTAGATCATGCGTAGGGTAATTCTTCTCGTGAATTTTCAACTGACGTGAGCCATAGGCAACCACTTTCCCTCTTGCATCAACACACAACCCAAACCCTCTCGTGAGGCATCACAATAGACTGCATAACCCAACCCTCTCTCGGAATAATCAAGACTGGAGCGGTGGTCAGTCTAACTTTCAACTCCTGAAACGACTTTTCACAAGTCTCACTCCATACAAATTTGACTCTCCTTCCGAGTCAATCTAGTCAAAGTGAAGCTAACCTGGAGAAATCCTTCACAAATCGACGATAATACCCAGCTAATCCCAGAAAACTGCGGATCTCAAATACACTCTTAGGCTGTGCCCAATCTTGCACTGCCTCAGTCTTGGATGTATCAACAGACACCCCTTCCCCAGAAACTACATGGCCTAAGAACTTCACCTCTTCTAGCCAGAACTCACACTTCCCGAACTTGGCGTAAGCTTATGGGCTCTAAGTAACTCAAGCACCACTCTCAAGTGTTCCTCATGCTCCTCCTCGAAGGTGAATAAATCAGAATGTCGTCCCGAAGACAACTACAAAACGATCTAAGAATTCCGGAAGATCCGGTTCATCAAATCCATAAACACTGCCGGTGCATTGGTGAGCCCGAATGGCATCACCATAAACTCATAGTGGCCATACCGCGTACGGAATGCCGTCTTCGGAATATCCTCCTCCCTGACCCTCAACTGGTGGTAACCCGATCTCAAATCTATCTTAGAGAAACAACGGGAACCTTCAACTGGTCGAACAGATCATCTATACGAGGCATAGGGTACTTATTATTTTAACCGTAGCCCGATTCAATTTCCGGTAATCTATACATAGTCTCAAAGCACCACCTTTCTTTTTAACAAAGAGGGCCGGTGCTCCCCACGGCGAAACACTAGGACGGATATAGCCCTTATCTAGCAACTCCTGGAGTTGAATCTTCAACTCAACTAACTCGGCTGGGGCAAAACGATAAGGTGCCATAGAAATTGGCGCCGTGCCGGGCACTAGGTCAATAGAGAACTCAATCTCTCGATGCGGTGGCAACCCAACAAGATCCTCGGGAAAGACGTCCGAGTACTCACAAACCACCCTTGGCAACACAATCTGGGTCTCATCCACCTCACTAATCGAAAGATTAGCAAGTAGACCACTAAGCTCACTCCGCCCTCGCGAACCATACCCCGGTGGCAAAACACTACCAACCCGGTCCCCCAGAAAATGAAAACACTCTCCGCCCACGGTACAACAAGTGACCCTCTGGCGATAGCAATCAATAACTGCCCGGTAAGATGACAACCAGTCCATACCCAAAATAACATCGAAGCCTTTCATAGGCATAACTACAAAGGAAAATGGGATTCTATGATCATCGACCTCTATATCACAGCCCCTAACACCTTGTTTCAAGATCAATTCACCCCCAAGAGGTGACACTACACAAATAGGAGATGCTAACTGAGCTAACTCCAACTCCAAAACAGATGCAAATGCAGCAGACACAAAGGAATGAGATGCACCCGTATCGATCAAAACACTAGCAACTGAATTGCAAAACAAGAAGGTACCTCTCACGACAGATGGAGCCGGTACAAGATCCTGCGCTGTAACAGCATACACGCGCCCAGATGGCCTTTGATCAACCTGCTCACCCCTAGACTGCTGCACAGACTGGGACGAAGAAGCCCCCTAATTGGCCCTCGAGGCCTGAACTGACTGAGCAGGCAGCTGACTCTGAGTCTGCCTCGAACCAGATGCACCAGGTGTGCCACTCAACTGTGGACAAAACCTCTTCATATGCCCTGGCTGACCACACTGATAACATGAGAGTGGCTGACCTCTACTCTGACTCTGGCTCTGAGATCGAGCCGAAGAAGATGCTGCTCTCTGAACTCCTCCCCTCTGAGGACAAACTGGAGACTTGTGGCCCAGCTGACCACACTTGAAGCAAAAATGTCTCCCTGACTGCCTTTCCCCGAACTAGCACTCGGCACAGGAAAAGTAGATCTAGAGAAGCTACCCTGAGGCTGCTGAGGAGTGAAACCTCTCTGCCTCCTGCCATCACCCTGGCCATCCTGACTCCTCTTGGAGCCTTTCTGCCCTTCCTCCTCTTCCTGCATCATAATCTCAGTATGAGCAGCCGCATCAACCAATCGCCCAAAATCCCGAATCATAGTCGGCACAACCCTCAATTTGAGGCCGCGCCTCAACTTCCTCTCGAACTCTATACACCGGCGCTCCTCAGACGCCACCAACTCAGGTGCGAACCTAGACAAACTAGTAAATGAGGCCTCAAACTCAGCCACTGATGAACTATTCTGCTTCAGCTGGCAGAACTGATCTCTCAACTTCTCCCTAACTGCTGGAGATAAATACCTCTCCTGGAAAGCATTCACAAACGCCTCCCATGTACCTCCAATACGAGCCTTAATGAATTTCCACCACTGACCCGCATCCCCCTTCAGCTGGTAAGATGCCAAGGTCACCTTCAACCCCTCGTCTTCGATGCCAAGCATCTCAAACGTTTTCGTTGTCTGTTCGAGCCACTCATCAGCCTTAAGCGGCTCTTTAGGATCCCCCAAAAACTCATCCGGATTGGACCGGAAGAACTCCCTCTTCAGAAAAAAGGTCCTGCATCTGCAGCAGCAGCAACCTGGGCTGGATTCGCAGCCCTCATAATGCCAACAGATGCCTGAAATGCCCCTGCTATCTCCCGGGCAAACACCCATAACCTGCTGTCCTATGGCTCAGCCACATTGGCCTGGCCAACACCCTCCTGAACTGCCGGAATTTCCTCCGGTATAGGCACTTCCTGCCTGGCCTGCCTACCACGCCTACCACGACCTCGTCCTCGTCCTGACATCCTAATAAAGGAAACAAAGACGTTAGCACTCTAAATAATGTGCCAAAACTATAACACTCACGTCCTAATACATTGGACAACAATAAATCACACCACGTAAGCACATAATCACATAAGCACCTACAATTTCATTCCTGGATAATGATAGTCCCGAGGCGCCACTAAAGTTCCGGTTGGAAACAACATTGATCAAGTGCCTTTCCAACAAGACTTTCAGAGACTAAAGGATCCAATCAACATCCTAGGAACTACATTCCATACCCACATAATCACATAAACATGTTATCATATAAGCATGTAATCATTACACTAAGTCTCTATCAAACGAGACGAACCCATTGTGATACTAATCACTTCCCACGTACCCAAAGTATTCAAACCCGGTACGCTCTGATACCAAGTTGTAACGCCCTCAAAATAAAACCCATCATATATAAGATTAACATGCATTAATAGAAAACGAAACATTCTATTATCCATCAGAGTATTACTAAATAAAAGCATTACATGTAACATCAAAATAAATGCCCTACGGGCTTACATCTTGCCAAGTCAACACTTGGACACAAAGAAATAAGAGTCTAACTCAATACAAATAAAGCCCTAGGCTTGAATGTTTACATGTATCAAATAAAAACAAATAAATAAAAACAAGTCTTCGAGTCCAAATCGTCACAAGCTAAGTCCTTGGAGGTAATGAACCACCTGAACCTGAAAATGAAGTTCCCATATAGGGTGAGCCACAGCCCAGTAGAGAAATACTAAACCAAGCATAAGAATTAACTAAAGCAGTAGCACCTGATACATGGTTAACACAGGATATTCAATTTACAAATTCATGACACGAATGTCTACATTGCCTATGACACATTGTCTATGGCATAATTCACTTTCCATTTATGGCTCAGAACTTGGCCAAATAACTCAACTGGGGTTTCATCTTTTATTAACAATGCTTCCAATTCAACAGGAATAACAATTCAAGTTAAACCTAACATAACGAATACACATGTTGGTATTATATCAATCACAATCAATTTCACTTCCATACTTCCCAATTGATACACATTTTGGTGATGTATCATATCAACAATAAATAGAAATATTGCTATTAATCAATAAGCACACATATAAGTGATGCTACTGGAGTCCATCCCCTATCTCCTCCCAACAATTCCGGTTTAGAGGTCCATCCCCTATCTTCCCCTAAACCGTGGAGTTCATCCCCTATCTCCTCCAAAACCAAATGCATATGCAACATAATCAATACTTGCCATATACAACACATAATTAATACACGAATGTTCTGTATTAACTTAACAGTCAAACAATTGACTCAATTTCAGTTATACCTAAGCCGCATGCAAGGTCTACAACAATCAATGGCTATCCTCCACCGATAGCCCAAAACAATTATTTCTAAGCAAGAAATAACTATAACAATAAATGTAATTTCAATATTCTCAAAGGTAAGTATTTAAACTACCAAATACATCATTAAACCATTAAATTCCCCAATCTCATGAATTTACCCAATACACAATCTTCCTTCAAATTAATTATATAAATTAATCTATGACGAAACCCTAAGGTTTCTCCCAAAATTACCAAACTACCCCCACATACCAAAATACCACCATTAGGATTAAAGCGTATAAATGGAGTAGGAAATCCCTACCTCGAAGAAATAACTCAAAAAGGAGAAGATGAAGATGATGCCCAAACTCCAAAGTGCTCCAAACCAACAATTTCTCAGATTAAAACGTAGCCCTCACTCTCCTCTACCTTTTTAATGAAGGAACTAGGGTAGATACACACTCTAAATAGATCAATCCTAAGAGAGAAGATGAGTTGGGAGAGAGAGAACTCGTAACCTAGGGTTTTATAAACTGAAAGGGGCTGAAAAACTGTTTTAAAACACGCTGCTGCGTATTTAAATCTGATAGGCTCGCTCGAGCGAAGACCTGGTCGCTCGAGCGACCAGACACAAGAAATCCTCGCTCGAGCGAATAAACGCTCGCTCGAGCGAATAACAAACACAGCTCGCTCGAGCGAAGAAAATCTCACTCGAGCCAGAAAACACTGCTCTCAGGTCTATGTACTGGACGCAAAGCTCGCTCGAGCTAAGGAACCCTGGCTCGAGCGAAGAAACAAAAACAATGACCTCGCTCGAGCGAAGAAGAGCTCGCTCGAGCGACCAACCCAAAAACTGGGCAGCAACTCTTGGTTTCAAACCCAACCAACCTGTAGCATAATCTGCCCAACATATCCTATAACTCAAAATAAAGGAATTAAAGGACAACAACACCAACAATAATGTGACGGAATCTACGGAACATAAGTCCGGATACAACAATCAAATGGGAAAAGACCGGGGTCGCTATATTGAGCAAATTTAATTGAGGCAACAAAATGAAACAACTGAGGCAGACATGGTAAAATGAGGCTCTGTTATTAAATATCAATTTTCTTTTGTAATGTATACTTGTTATCGAAATTTTTGTAATTTTTTTTTATGGGTCGCTGAAGCGAAGCGGATGTATCATGCAATACAGAAAAAACACTTCACATTTCATACATGTTGGGATATTTTGTGCCAAAGTTGTAAGTGGGATGAATTTAGAACACATCCCAAAAAAACCACGCAACATGCTGATCCATGTTCGAATCCACTAATTGAAGATGAGGCTTTTCAACCCAACAAGAATATTACGGTAGACCAACAACTGACTAATACATCAACACGACCAATTGGTACTAAGGCAGCGAAAGAGAAGTTGAAGAATCAAACTCATGAAGGTAGATTTGATGAAATGGCTACCAACCAATCCAAAATTGTTGAAGTATTATCAACTATCTCCGCTAGAATTGTTGAACAAGATGAACAAAAGGCGATAGACCATGAACAGAAAGCTGCAGAGCATCGAAGAAGGGCCAAGGATAGAGAGGAACGACTCTGTTTCGTAAGCCTCTCAAATTATAGTTCCACCCATTGATTTGAGTGTGGTGTTTGTTTTGAGCTTTCAAATCATAATTTTACATCCATTTCTCAAAACTCAATTCAAAATATAATCATTACTTTTCAAAACTCATAACCAAACACATAATTCAAAACTTTTTTCAAAATTCAATTCAAATCAATATTTTAATTTTTTAAATATTTAAAATATTTAAATATTTTAAAAATATTTTAATTTTGTTAAGATTTTAAATATTTTAATATTTAAATATGTTACGATTTTTTTAATTTTTTAATTTTTTGAATATTTTTAAATATTACGATTTTAATTTTTAAATTTTAAAATATTTTATAAAAATAAATTCAAACTCTATTTTATAAAAATATTTTTAAATATTTTAATTTTTTTGTTATGTTGGTTACGATTTGAATGTAGAGTTGTGAAAGTAGTATGGAGTTTCGAGTTATGTGTTTGGTTATGAGTTTTAAAAATAATTTCTTAATTGAGTTTTGTTTTATGTGTTTGGTTACGATTTGAGTAGAGTTGTTTTTAAATTTTAAATTTTAAATTATTTAAATTTTTTGAATATTTAAATTATTTAAATTTTTACGCTTTAAATTTTTTAGATTATTTAAATTATTTAAATATTTATGATTTAAAATTTTTGAATATTTATTTTGAAAAAAAATTTATTTCCTTTGTAGTATTTTCAATTAAAAAATTGATTAATGTTATTTTCTATTGATAATAATTTTTTTTAATTGAATTTTAAAAAGAATTTGGTTATGAGTATTGATCAGAATTTTTAATAGTGTGAAAGTAGTGTGTTTTGTTATGAGTTATAACAATTTCAATTAAGTTTTGAAAACTCTTTCCAAAACTAATAACCAAACAAATTTTCTTACTCACATGTCAAATCAAACTTTCAAAACTCAATTCCACACTCTATTCAAAAATCATAACCAAACAAATTTTCTAACTCAAATCATAATTTCAAAACACACAAACTCAAAATACAACTCATATTCTCAAATCATAGTTAGAAAGTCTTACCAAACAGAGCCAAACTCCTATCTATGATGAATGAAAGAGAACAACGAAATAAATATCATAAAATAATGTCAATGGACATGACAAATTTAAATCCTATGCAAAAGGCGTACTACGAAGAGCTTCAATGACAAATCTTATTTCGAACAACAAATAGATTTCCTTGATTGTTTCTATATTGGTGGGTAATAGTGGTTTTATTATTTAAAAACATTAACAGTGGGTTGTATTGGAATTATTTGTATTCATTTTTTATTTTTTTTTTGGATAACATATATTTGTATTGATTTGATTTTAACATGCTCATAAATATGTGGTTGGTAAAAAATGTATCATTCACATATTTATTTGTCAATTGTTTTGTGTTTAGTAAAAAAGTCTGTACATTACTAATGTTTAAATTACCAACAACAAATAAAGGAAGCTACTATATTATAAAAGACGGAACCACTACATTTGTAAAACAAAATGACCCAACAAAATAACAAAAGGTTGTTAACAAAATACAAAACAATGAAAATACATAATGTAAAAGTATATTCTAAAAACAAACAAAAATCACATAATTTGTTCTTGTCATCCAAGCTGTCATCGAAACACATCAACAGTCATTGTCCGGTGGTGGTGAAGGGAAGTAGTGATGGTAGATGTCACTTACGCGATGCTCAATCTGATCCATGCGATTGCTTGCCACTTCATTACGTCTTTCAATGTCCAAACGAAACTCACCAAATTGTTGAATTAATGAGTTCTGAGCAGTGGCAAATGCATCAAACTGAGTACCCAACGAACTGACCTAATTAGCCATTTGTTGTTTCCATTGAACGCGCTGATTATGTCGTTCTTCTTCCATGGCCAAAAACTCAATCCAATATTGAGGCTGTTTAGTTGATGGCATCATATTGGCATGAGGATCTTCTGGAGCATCATCTAGTGGGACATGTGCATTAAGACTTCCTATTAAATTGTCGACTCCACCAACCCGGGTCAGTGTATACTCGAAATGGCTGAAGAGATTTTGGTCTATGTTTCACCTACAAGACAAACCCTAAAATGTTTGAAAATTTTAGTCAACAATGCCCCAAAAAGTAATGACCGCCCCATGAATTGACCAAGATTTGCATACATCATTTCTTTCATTATTATGTATCATAAATCTAATTTATGGCCAACTTCAAAACAGTATAACAAATAAGCATTAAAATATGGGACAACATCAAAATGTCCTCTTTTCAGAGTGACATTTTCTACAATCCACCGGTGGAGAATCCGAAGATGGCATTTCAAATGTTTTGCTTGTAGATTACTCCCGGTAAATCTGTTCTCACAAATAGTAGTATATACGTCACTAATATTACCAACAATATCAACTAGGTCAGCCTCACTCTAAAAATGGATATGCATATCCCCTTCCTCAACTCTAATAATTCCTGCTAAAGTAGGGATATCAAACTGAATACCCTTTCCTTTCACATAAGACAGAAGAGTAAAGTTTCCATCTTCTTTGTTAGTACTTATTAGGTGAACATAAAATAAAGACACCAGCTGTGGATATACCTTTTACGATAAATTAATTAAATTTACCCACCCCATTGCCTTAAGTTTGCTAACAAACAGTGGATCATATTGAGGTGGCAGATTAACCCTCTTCCCAGTTACAATAGGTCGCTTGGAGAAGCTTTCAAAGGCTTGTTCATGACTTTCACTGAGAAAATCAGAAGTAGGATAAGCTCATTTTCAGGCTGCTGTTGTTGGCCTGGTTGAGTGTTGGAGCTTTCACCATGTTCTGGTCTGGCTCGTTTTGTTTTAGGCATGATGTGAATATCTGTTCAATTTTAATGGAAATGTGTTAAATATCAATGGTGAATTACAGAGGAGCTCAAATTAAAATAGAAATGTGTTAAATATCAAAGGTGAATTAGAGCTGACATTCAGTGTGAGGAGCTCAAATGGTGTGAAGTGTGGTGTGCAGAAGTATAACAGATAAGGAAGTGCACATTGAAGAAAGGAAAAAAAAATTAAGCAGGGCCGGTTGACCGGTCGGTTAACCCATTGGTTGACCGGTGTTATACACTCACGAAATTTAGTTTCTACTACTGTTCGGCTTGTTGCTTCAGTTGCTTTGGCTTGTTGATTCTGTCGATGCACACTTCCAATATTGAGTTTTTATAGAGTGAATATATAGTATTTGGGGAACATAATTTGGCTTGCTGATCTTGGTTGCTCCTTTAGCTTGGGGTTTGTAAAGCAGATTTTGTATAGCCATTTCTGTCCAATGTTGACTGTATATAGAGGGTAAATAAATGAGGTAGGTGGTGGAGGGAATTAATGTGGTTGGTAATTTGGTTTAATGAATTAGTTGGATGGTGTGTGTCATGAGGCATTGACTCATCAAATGAGGCTCGTATGCCACATCTGAAAACAAATTGAATTGTTAAATTTGTATTGTACAACCTCATTGATTTGTCAGATTAATGAGGTATTGAATATTCATGATGTACTGAATAAATGAATTTCTAAATTTATGAATGAATTTTTAAATATAAGACTTCCAACATCAGTAAGCCTTTGGTAATTATTTTCTAACTGATTAAGACATGGTTATTAAAAACTGTAATTCTTTGGTAATTTAATATATGTGGATATATATAAGAAAACAACATCAATAAATTATGAATTGGATAATCTTGGATAATTAGTAAAGAACATTTATCAATTCTCAAATTTATAGATTGGATTATTAGAATAGAACGTCAGAACAGAACTTGTCAAGTACTTGGATAATATTGACAAATTATGAAGAGCACTAACAACAAACAGTAGCTGATAACCTCCCATTTCAAAAAAATAAGCAAAATGACATGTTTGCGTCGACGTGGTGAATTTAGTTTTCACCGTGAAGATGCCACATATGTTCTATTAAATCATTACAGAGGGCATGATATGCATTTTTATCTCTAATACCTAAATGACGAGACATAAATGATTGGAAGTCATTGTTAGTAGTACAGGAAAGTTGCACTGGTGCGTTGGTTGATGAAAGTTCATAATCGAAATTAAGGTGCTCCTCTTTCTCATCTTCGACAATCATATTATGTAATATAACGCAACTCTTCATTTTGTTCCCAAGCATTTTCGAATCCCAAAAATGTACGAAACCGCTTATAATTGCAAATCGAGATTGGAGCACTCTGAATGCCTGCTCTACATCCTTCCTTGCTAACTCTTGCATCATTGCAAAATGTGGCTTCTTTGCTTCTTAGGGAGAAAAGAATGTTTGAACTAGTGTTGCCCATTGAGGGTATACACCATCAACAAGGTAATAACCCATATTATAACTGTGTCCATTAATAGTGTAATGGGCAGGGGGAGCTATACCTTGAGCAAGATCAGAAAACAAGAGCGATCGATCCAACACATTCAAGTCATTGTGTGATCCAGGCATTCCAAAAAATGCAAGCCAAATCCACAAGTCATAAGAAGCTACTGCCTCAAGAATGATGGTTGGCTTGTTTTGATGGCCTACGTATTGATCTTGCCATGCCTTTAGACAATTTTTTCACTCCCAATGCATGCAATCTAAACTTCCTAATATATCCAGAAACCCCCGAACCTCCCCAATAGCAAGTAATCTAGCAATATCAGTTGATGTTGGAGATCTCAGGTATTCTGGTCTAAAGATTTCAATTACTGAATTACAAAAGTGTTGCAAACTTTGAATTGCAATGCTTTTCCCAATACGGATATAATCATCAACTGCATCTACTACCACTCCATATGACAATATTCTCATTGCTGAAGTCATCTTTTGTAGGGGAGACAATCCAAGAATATGAGTTGCATCTTGTTTTTGAACAAAATATGGACTGTGTGCTTCAATGGCATTCAAAATTCGCAGATACAAAAGACGACGCATTCAAAAACGTCTCCGAAATGTTGCAAGTGAATAAACTAGATTTGCCGCAAAATAATCTACAAACAATCTCTCATGACCCTTCCTTCTATTGCGACGTATGTACTTATGGCCTATAACAAAACCACCTCTTTTCTTTGATCCATCAATTGATTGCAGAATTTGAATCATACTAGCATTATTCATCTCATAAGCCCCCAAAAGTGTGACTATTTTTTCATCATTAGATTCATCATCAAAGGATGAGGAAGAAGAAGATGATGAAAATGAAGTAAACATCATGGAATTTAAGATACTCATTATGCTCTACTTTCAGTTATGGTGCCATTCAAATATAACATACCACTTGTCTGGTATTTGGTACATGGATAATGTGTTTATATCAAGTTTTGGAAGGAAATCATTATTGGAGGCAACCAAAAATGGAAAATATGTAATGGAGGGAAAAAGAAATAAGAAACGAATTGGGAATAGAAAGGGAGGGGGAAAAAAAATTGAGTTGGCTAGCCCGGTCGACTGCTTGGTCGTCCCACTGGACGTCCCTTTTGTTTTGATGCACACTATAGTGGAACGGTTGGAGCTGCTCATATCAAATTGAGAAAATTACCTTTTTTTTACTCAGATTTGGTGAAAATTTTACTGAACTATTAGAGATGCTCTAAGGGTACAAAACAAAAATTAAAACATTGTACCAAAACAGTACACATCACTGGTACAAAACAAAAAAAATTTTTAAAAAAAACAATTTTTTATATGACTGATAGAGACATGCATCACTTCCACACACTGCCAACACAACAATAACAACAACACCAAAATAAATAAATAAATAAATAATTTCAAATTTTCAAAACATTGTACCAGACCACAGTGGAAAAGAACAAAAAAAGAAATTTCCAATTTTTTCCAGTACACACAATCTGCCAAAACTGTATTGACATGCACGTGGATTGCATGTCAGTATGTATATGGGTAAAACCATAATTTTTTTAATTTATATAATATTTTAATGCACATTTTTTTTAAAAAGTCAAAAAATTATCCCAAACAACCATATTTTTTTCCTCCACTTTTTTACCCCAAAAGTCAAAAAGTGCACTTATATAGTTCATTCCAAAAACCCCTTAATCTTAAATTTTTTTAGATAGATTCAAAAGTCATGTACCTATTTATCATCTGCTCTTTTCTTACACCTTACTTCTTCTTTGTATCTTTCTTTCTCTAATATCGAGGACGACTACGCTCACGACCACGCCTTCCTTTTTTTTCTTTCTCTTTCTAATCTATAGTCAACAGCGATCGGCGACCACTATTGACTGGGGTTCACGAGTATAGCGACCCCGGTCTTTTCCCATTCGATGTTTGTATCCGGACTTAGGTTCCGTAGATTCTATCTTTGTGTAATGGTTGTTGTCGTCCTATATTTTCTTATTTGGAGTTATAGGATGTGTTGGGCGGGTTTGGAACAGGTTGGTTGAGCTTAGGAACCAAAACTAGTTGCCCAGATTTTGGCTTGTCCGCTCGAGCGGGGAGTTTGACGCTCGAGCGGGGACTTGTTGTTGCTTGTCCGCTCGAGCGGGGGTTTTGGCGCTCGAGCGGGAAAAACACCCATCCAGTATTTCTTGTGCAGGGTTGGACGCTCGAGCGGGAGTTGGGCCGCTCGAGCGGGAGTGTGTGAGTGACGCTCGAGCGGGGATTTGGACGCTCGAGCGGGGACCTGGTTTGTCGAGATGCTGGGAGTGTGCATCCGCCGCTCGAGCGTGGGATTGTCCGCTCGAGCGGGAGTCTGTGAGTGTCCGCTCGAGCGGGAGTTTGTCCGCTCGAGCGGGGGGCTGAGTATAAAATCGTGTTTTAGCGTTTTAAAACAGTTTTTCAGCCCCTTTTCAGATTATAAACCCTAAGTTACGAGTTCTCTCTCTCCCAACTCATCTTCTCTCTTAGGTTTGATCTTTTAGAGTGTTCTACCCTAGTTCCTTCATTAAAAAGGTAGAGGAGAGTGAGGGCTACTTTTAATCTGAACATTGTTGGAGTTGGAGCACTTTGGAGTTTTGGCATCATCTTCATCTTCTCTTTTTGAGTTATTTCTTCGAGGTAGGGATTTCCTACTCCATTTAGCTTTAATCCTAAGTGGTGGTATTTTGGTATGTGGGGGTAGTTTGGTAATTTTGGGAGAAACCTTAGGGTTTTGTCATAGATTAATTTATATAATTAATTTAAGGGAAGATTGTGATATTGGGTTAAATTCATGAGATTGGGGAATTTAGTGGTTTAATGATGTATTTGGTAGTTTAAATACTACCTTTGAGAATATTGAAATTACATTTATTGTTATAGTTATTTCTTGCTTAGAAATAATTGTTTTGGGCTATCGGTGGAGGATAGCCATTGATTGTTGTAGACCTTGCATGCGGCTTAGGTATAACTGAAATTGAGTCAATTGTTTGACTGTTGAGTTAATACAGAACATTCGTGTATTAATTATGTGTTGTATATGGCAAGTATTGATTATGTTGCATATGCATTTGTTTTTGGAGGAGATAGGGGATGAACTCCACGGTTTAGGGGAAGATAGGGGATGGACCTCTAAACCGGACTTGTTGGGAGGAGATAGGGGATGGACTCCAGTAGCATCACTTATGTGTGTGCTTAATTATAATAGAAATATTTCTATTTGTTGTTGATATGATACATCACCATGTGTATCAGTTGGGAAGTATGGAAGTGAATTTGATTGTGATTGATATAATACCAACATGTGTATTCGTTATGTTAGGTTTAACTTGAATTGTTATTCCTGTTGAATTGGAGTATTGTTAATAAAAGATGAAACCCCAGTTGAGTTATTTGGCCAGGTTCTGAGCCATAAATGGAAGGTGAATTGTGCCATAGACATTGTGTCATAGGCAATGTAGACATTCGTGTCATGAATTTGTAAATTGATTTTCTTGTGTTAACCATGTATCGAATTCTACTGCTTTAGTTAATTTGTATGCTTGGTTTAGTATTTCTCTACTGGGCTATGGCTCACCCTATATGGGAACTTCATTTTCAGGTTCAGGTGGTTCACTACCTCCAAGGACTTAGCTTGTGAGGATTTGGACTCGAAGACTTGTTTTTATTTATTTGTTTTTATTTGATACATGTAAACATTCAAGCCTAGGGCTTTATTTGTTTTGAGTTAGAACTCATTTCTTTGTGTCCAAGTGTTGGCTTGGCAAGATGTAAGCCCGTAGGGCATTTATTTTGATGTTTCATGTAATGCTTTTATTTAGTAATACTCTGATGGATAATAGAATGTTTCGTTTTCTATTATTAATGCATGTTAATCTTATATATGATGGGTTTTATTTTGAGGGCGTTACAACTTGGTATCAGAGCGTACCGGGTTTGAATACTTTGGGTACGTGGGAAGTGATTAGTATCACAATGGGTTCGTCTCGTTTGATAGAGACTTAGTGTAATGATTACATGCTTATATGATAACATGTTTATGTGATTATGTGGGTATGGAATGTAGTTCCTAGGATGTTGATTGGATCCTTGAGTCTCTGAAAGTCTTGTTGGAAAGGCACTTGATCAATGTTGTTTCCAACCGGAACTTTAGTGGCGCCTCGGGACTATCATTATCCAGGAATGAAATTCGTAGGTGCTTATGTGATTATGTGCTTACGTGGTGTGATTTATTGTTGTCCAATGTATTAGGACGTGAGTGTTATAGTTTTGGCACATTATTTAGAGTGCTAACGTCTTTGTTTCCTTTATTAGGATGTCAGGACGAGGACGAGGTCGTGGTAGGCAGGCCAGGCAGGAAGTGCCTATACCGGAGGAAATTCCGGCAGTTCAGGAGGGTGTTGGCCAGGCCAATGTGGCCGAGCCAGTAGGACAGCAGTTTATGGGCGCTTTGGCCCAAGGGATAGCAGGGGCATTTCAGGCGTCAGTTGACATTCTGAGGGCTGCGAATCCAGCCCAGGCTGTTGTTGCTGCAGATACAGGACCTTCTTTTCTGAAGAGGGAATTCTTCCGGTCTCACCCGGACGAATTTTTAGGTGATCCTAGCGAGCCGCTTAAGGCAGATGAATGGCTCGAACAGACAACGAAAACGTTTGAGATGCTAGGCATCGAAGACGAGGTACTGAAGGTGACCTTGGCATCTTTCCAGCTGAAAGGGGATGCGGGTCAGTGGTGGAAGTTCACCAAAGGTCGTATTGGAGGTACTTGGAAGGCTTTTGTTGATGCTTTTCAGGAGAAGTACCTGTCTCCAGCTGTTCAGGAGAAGTTGAGAGATCAGTTCCGCCATCTTGAGCAGAACAGTTTATCAGTGGCCGAGTTTGAGGCTGCATTCACTAGTTTGTCCAGGTTTGCACCTGAGTTGGTGGCGACTGAGGAACGCCGTTGCATTGAGTTTGAGAAGAAGTTGAGGCGTGGCCTCATGCTGAGAGTTGTCGGATCTATGATTAGGGATTTTGGGCGATTGGTTGATGCAGCAGCCCATACCGAGACTATGATGCAGGAAGAGGGGGAAAGGCAGAAAGGCTCCAAGAGGAGTCAGGATGGCCAGAGTGATGGCAGGAGGCAGAGAGGTTTCACTCCTCAGCAGCCTCAGAGTAGTTTTTCTAGATCCACTTTTCCAGTGCCGAGTGCTAGTTCTGGGAAAGGCAGTCAGGGAGACATTACCTGTTTCAAGTGTGGCCAGCTGGGTCACAAGTCTCCAGTTTGTCCTCAGAGGGGAGGAGTTCAGAGAGCAGCATCTTCTTCGGCTCGATCTCAGAGCCAGAGTCAGGGTAGAGGCCAGCCGCTCTCTTGTTTTCAGTGCGGTCAGCCAGGGCACATGAAGAGGTTTTGCCCACAGTTGGGTGGCACATCTGGTGCATCTGGTTCGAGGCAGACTCAGAGTCAGCTGCCTGCTCAGTCAGTTCAGGCCTCGAGGGCCAATCAGGGGGCTTCTTCGTCCCAGTCTGTGCAGCAGTCTAGGGGTGAGCAGGTTGATCAGAGGCCATCTGGGCGCGTGTATGCTGTTACCGCGCAGGATCCTGTACCGGCTCCATCTGTTGTGAGAGGTACCTTCTTGTTTTGCAATTCAGTTGCTAGTGTTTTGATCGATACGGGTGCATCTCATTCCTTTGTGTCTGCTGCATTTGCATCCATTTTGGAGTTGGAGTTAGCTCAGTTAGCATCTCCTATTTGTGTAGTGTCACCTCTTGGGGGTGAATTGATTTTGAAACAAGGTGTTAGGGGTTGTGATATAGAGGTCGATGATCATAGAATCCCTTTCTCTTTTGTAGTTATGCCCATGAAGGGCTTTGATGTTATTTTGGGTATGGACTGGTTATCGTCATACCGGGCAGTTATTGATTGCTACCGTCAGAGGGTCACTTGTTGTACCGTGAACGGGGAGTGTTTTCGTTTTCTGGGGGACCGGGTTGGTAGTGTTTTGCCACCGGGTATGATCCGCGAGGGCGGAGTGAGCTTAGTGGTCTACTTGCTAGTCTTTCGATTAGTGAGGGTGATGAGACCCAGATTGTGTTGCCGAGGGTGGTTTGTGAGTATTCGGACGTTTTTCCCGAGGATCTTGTTAGTTTGCCACCTCAGCGAGAGATTGAGTTCTCTATTGATTTAGTGCCCGGCACGGCGCCGATTTCTATGGCACCTTACCGTTTTGCCCCAGCCGAGTTAGTTGAGTTGAAGGTTCAACTCCAGGAGTTGTTAGATAAGGGCTATATCCGTCCTAGTGTTTCGCCGTGGGGAGCACCGGCCCTCTTTGCTAAGAAGAAAGGTGGTGCTTTGAGATTGTGTATTGATTACAGGAAATTGAATCGGGCTACGGTTAAGAATAAGTATCCTATGCCCCGTATTGATGATTTGTTTGACCAGTTGAAGGGTTCCCGTTGTTTCTCTAAGATAGATTTGAGATCGGGTTATCATCAGTTGAGAGTCAGGGAGGAGGATATTCCTAAGACGGCATTCCGTACGCGGTATGGCCATTATGAGTTTCTGGTGATGCCGTTTGGGCTCACCAATGCACCGGCAGTGTTTATGGATTTGATGAACCGGATCTTCCGGGAATTCTTGGATCGTTTTGTGGTCGTCTTCGTGGACGACATTCTGATTTATTCACCTTCGAGGGAGGAGCACGAGGAACACTTGAGAGTGGTGCTTGAGTTACTTAGAGCCCATAAGCTGTATGCTAAGTTCGGGAAGTGTGAGTTCTGGCTAGAAGAGGTGAAGTTCTTAGGCCATGTAGTTTCTGGGGAAGGGGTGTCTGTTGATACATCCAAGACTGAGGCAGTGCAAGATTGGGCACAGCCTAAGAGTGTGTTTGAGATCCGCAGTTTTCTGGGATTAGCTGGGTATTACCGTCGGTTTGTGAAAGATTTCTCCAGGTTAGCTTCACCGTTGACTAGATTGACTCGGAAGGGAGTCAAATTTGTATGGAGTGAGACTTGTGAAAAGTCGTTTCAGGAGTTGAAGGTTAGACTGACCACCGCTCCAGTCTTGATTATTCCGGAGAGAGGGTTGGGTTATGCAGTCTATTGTGATGCCTCACGAGAGGGTCTGGGTTGTGTGTTGATGCAAGAGGGGAAAGTGGTTGCCTATGGCTCACGTCAGTTGAAAATTCATGAGAAGAATTACCCTACGCATGATTTAGAATTAGCAGCTGTGATTTTTGCCTTGAAGATTTGGAGGCATTATCTTTATGGTGAGAGGTTCGAGGTATTCTCGGATCATAAGAGTCTGAAATATCTGTTTACACAGAAAGACTTGAATTTGAGGCAGAGGAGGTGGATGGAGTTCATTGAGGATTATGACTTCGAGTTGCACTATCATCCGGGGAAGGCCAATGTTGTGGCCGATGCCCTTAGTAGGAAATCTGTTGGTGACTTAGCTAGTATAGCCATCCGGGAGTGGGAGATGTTGGGTGCAGTTGGGGAGTTTGATTTGCATCTGGGCGAATCCGTAGAGGCTGCGGCCTTGTTTTCTGTTGTTGCACAGCCTACACTTGTGACTCGAGTGTTAGAGGCTCAGAGGGGTGATCTTGAGGTAGAATCTCTCCGAGAAAAGATTTCCATTGGGAAGGTTGAGAAGGGTTTGACGGTGTATCCCGACCTGAGTGTGAGATACCGAGACCGTCTGTTTGTGCCGGAGTCTTGCCGAGAGGAGGTACTCCGAGAGTTTCATCATTCGCGCCTTGCGGTGCATCCGGGAGGTACTAAGATGTATCAGGATTTGGGTCGCCAGTTTTGGTGGCGGGGTATGAAGAGAGATGTGGCAGCTTTCGTATCTAGGTGCCTTACTTGTCAGCAAGTGAAGGCCGAGCATCAGAGGCCAGCGGGTTTGTTGCAACCCTTGCCTATTGCCGAGTGGAAGTGGGAGCATGTCACTATGGACTTCGTTGTGGGTCTTCCGAGGACTCAGCGGGGTAGTGATGCTATTTGGGTGGTTGTAGACCGGTTGACGAAGTCAGCGCACTTCATTCCTATGCGTGTTAGAGATTCGGTAGATCATCTTGCCGACTTATATATCCGGGACATAGTGAGGTTGCACGGGGTCCCAGTGACGATCGTCTCAGATAGAGATCCTCGTTTTACTGCCAGGTTGTGGCAGAGTTTGCAGAGTGCTTAGGCACTAAGTTGACCTTTAGCACGGCTTATCATCCTCAGACTGACGGGCAGTCCAAGCGTACTATTCAGATCCTTGAGGATATGCTTCGGGGTTGTGTTCTCGACTTTAGTGGGTCGTGGGAGAGGCACTTGCCATTAGTGGAGTTTGCCTACAACAACAGTTTTCAGTCTAGTATTGGTATGGCACCGTTTGAGGCCTTGTATGGCCGACCGTGTAGATCTCCTGTTTGTTGGGCCGAGGTGGGTGATGCACCTCTGTTGGGTCCGGAGTTGGTGAGGGAAACGACGGAGAAAGTTGAGCTTATCCGTAAGAGGCTTGTTACAGCACAGAGTCGTCAGAAATCTTATGCCGACCGTAGGAGGAGACCTTTGGTATTCGAGGTGGGTGATCATGTCTTTTTGAAGATATCACCTAGGCGGGGTTGATGAGGTTTGGGAAGAGCGGGAAATTGTCCCCTCGGTTTATTGGGCCTTTTGAGATCCTTGAGAGGATTGGCGAGGCTGCTTATCGTTTAGCTTTGCCACCGCAGTTATCCGGAGTTCATGATGTGTTTCATGTGAGTATGCTTCGGAAGTATGAGCCAGATCCGTCGCATGTACTGGATTGGACTGACTTAGTTGTTGATGAGGATGTCTCGTATGAGGAGAGACCGGTTCGGGTCTTGGATAGGCGGGATCAAGTTTTGCGAGGCAAAACCATCCCTTTGGTGAAAGTTTTGTGGAAACATCACGGAGTGGAGGAAGCCACTTGGGAACGTGAGTTGGAAGTCCGTGAGAAATATCCGGATATGTTTATTGAGTTGTAATCTTGTATTTAGATTATATAATATTGTTCAACTTAAGAGCTTTATATATATGTCTTAACTTGGAAAACATTGAGAATGTTTTGGGTTTAATGTTAACATTTGCACTTGCCTTTTTATGGAAGTGGAGTATAACATTTATATATTGAATGTGTTGTTTATATCATGAACTTGAATAATGATATGGAAATTGTTAACATTGAAAGGAATAATGCATAATATTGATGCAAGTTGAATATATGTTGATTTATACATATTGTGAGATGCCTCTTGATAAGAGATGAAGTGACCGGTATTGGGTCAAGTTGTTGTTTATTGTTTTATAATATCATTGGGAATTGAGAAAAACTTGTTTTTACAAACTCATGCTTAATTTCGGGGACGAAATTCTTTTAAGGGGGGGAGGTTATAGCGACCCCGGTCTTTTCCCATTCGATTTTGTATCCGGACTTAGGTTCCGTAGATTCTATCTTTGTGTAATGGTTGTTGTCGTCCTATATTTTCTTATTTGGAGTTATAGGATGTGTTGGGCGGTTTGGAACAGGTTGGTTGAGCTTAGGAACAAAACTAGTTGCCCAGATTTTGGCTTGTCCGCTCGCGGGGAGTTTGACGCTCGAGCGGGGACTTGTTGTTGCTTGTCCGCTCGAGCGGGGGTTTTGGCGCTCGAGCGGGAAAACACACCCATCCAGTATTTCTTGTGCAGGGTTGGACGCTCGAGCGGGAGTTGGGCCGCTCGAGCGGGAGTGTGTGAGTGCCGCTCGAGCGGGGATTTGGACGCTCGAGCGGGGACCTGGTTTGTCGAGATGCTGGGAGTGTGCATCCGCGCTCGAGCGTGGGATTGTCCGCTCGAGCGGGAGTCTGTGAGTGTCCGCTCGAGCGGAGTTTGTCCGCTCGAGCGGGGCGGCTGAGTATAAAATCGTGTTTTAGCGTTTTAAAACAGTTTTTCAGCCCCTTTCAGTTTATAAAACCCTAGGTTACGAGTTCTCTCTCTCCCAACTCATCTTCTCTCTCAGGTTTGATCTATTTAGAGTGTTTTCTACCCTAGTTCTTTATTAAAAAGGTAGAGGAGAGTGAGGGCTACATTTTAATCTGAAAATTGTTGGTTGGAGCACTTTGGAGTTTTGGGCATCATCTTCATCTTCTCCTTTTTGAGTTATTTCTTCGAGGTAGGGATTTCCTACTCCATTTATACGCTTTAATCCTAAGTGGTGGTATTTTGGTATGTGGGGGTAGTTTGGTAATTTTGGGAGAAACCTTAGGGTTTTGTCATAGATTAATTTATATAATTAATTTAAGGGAAGATTGTGATATTGGGTTAAATTCATGAGATTGGGGAATTTAGTGGTTTAATGATGTATTTGGTAGTTTAAATACTACCTTTGAGAATATTGAAATTACATTATTGTTATAGTTATTTCTTGCTTAGAAATAATTGTTTTGGGCTATCGGTGGAGGATAGCCATTGATTGTTGTAGACCTTGCATGCGGCTTAGGTATAACTGAAATTGAGTCAATTGTTTGACTGTTGAGTTAATACAGAACATTCGTGTATTAATTATGTGTTGTATATGGCAAGTATTGATTATGTTGCATATGCATTTGTTTTTGGAGGAGATAGGGGATGAACTCCACGGTTTAGGGGAAGATAGGGGATGGACCTCTAAACCGGACTTGTTGGGAGGAGATAGGGGATGGACTCCAGTAGCATCACTTATGTGTGTGCTTAATTATAATAGAAATATTTCTATTTGTTGTTGATATGATACATCACCACCATGTGTATCAGTTGGGAAGTATGGAAGTGAATTTGATTGTGATTGATATAATACCAACATGTGTATTCGTTATGTTAGGTTTAACTTGAATTGTTATTCCTGTTGAATTGGAAGTATTGTTATAAAAGATGAAACCCCAGTTGAGTTATTTGGCAGGTTCTGAGCCATAAATGGAAGGTGAATTATGCATAGACATTGTGTCATAGGCAATGTAGACATTCGTGTCATGAATTTGTAAATTGATTATCCTGTGTTAACCATGTATCATGCTACTGCTTTAGTTAATTCATATGCTTGGTTTAGTATTTCTCTACTGGGCTGTGGCTCACCCTATATGGGAACTTCATTTTCAGGTTCAGGTGGTTCATTACCTCCAAGGACTTAGCTTGTGAGGATTTGGACTCGAAGACTTGTTTTTATTTATTTGTTTTTATTTGATACATGTAAACATTCAAGCCTAGGGCTTTATTTGTTTGAGTTAGAACTCTTATTTCTTTGTGTCCAAGTGTTGGCTTGGCAAGATGTAAGCCCGTAGGGCATTTATTTTGATGTTTCATGTAATGCTTTTATTTAGTAATACTCTGATGGATAATAGAATGTTTCGTTTTCTATTATTAATGCATGTTAATCTTATATATGATGGGTTTTATTTTGAGGGCGTTACAACGAGCAACTACCAAGCACCAACTCTTTGCTTCGTGCTCACCAACGGCAAAAGAGAAGAGTTTCTGACGAAAAAGATGAGTAAATCTACGCAAATCTGATGTAGATCAGATCTACATCAGATTTGAGTAAATCTACATTAGATCTGACTATATCTAAACCAAAAAATCCTTCGATCTCTCAGTTTTAATATATATATATATTTTTTGTATTATACACTTCTATTTTCCTGTAATAATAAAGAAAATTTTCAAGTTCTGTACAAGTTTTCAAGTTTTAATTACAGGAGGTGAAAACTGTAAAATTTTACAATTTCAGTTTTTTTGGTGCTGAATTAAATCATTCTTTAGAACTGTAAAATTTTGCAGTTTCATAACTTTCTTTAAAATTGTAAAATTTTACAGTTTCATAACATGTTTTTCAGTTTGATTAATAAGGATAAATACTTAATAGAATCATACTTTGAAACTGTAATATTTTACAGTTTCAAAGCTTGCTTTTCAGTTTGATCAATATTAGAAATTATTTGCTCAAACCCTACAAAAATTAAAAATAGCATATATTTTTTTCGTTGTTGTTGTTTGTTGTTCTTAGGTTTTTTTTTCTTCTTTTAGTTTATCAATATTTAACACATTTTGCTATATTTTTTCACTTTAAATTCTGAGTTTATTCTTCTTTTTTTTTAGAAATATTCTAGATATTCCGGTGAGTCTCCGACAATATTCTTAACGTCCAGAGAATATTGTAGACATTCCGATGACTTCCGATGATGTTTAGAACATTCCGGCAATACTTCGGCAAATTCCCGATGATATTCCGGTAAATTCCCGTTGATGTTGAATATTCCGGCAAGTCTCCGATAACCGTCTGACGGAAGTCCGACGATGGTGGGATGTAGGAGCAGTTTTTAATTTTTTTTTTAAATATGATTTTTTGGTAACAATTAAAAATATATAACTAATTAGTGCAAGTATTTTGTTTTGGGAGTAGATGGATTTTGAACTTTCTATATGGGACTTATCAATAAGTTCCCCTAAAAACAATATGCCATTTTTTTTCCAAAATTTATACTTTAATCTTTTAAATTAAAGATAACCCATTCAGTTAGTGGCTGTCTACAACTAGCCTCCCACCAAAGTCTCTGATTTCAATCCAGTAAGTCTTAGAGAAATTGCAGTCTCCGATAAGGTAGACATGTCTTCACTAGCTGATCCACATCTAGGACACAAATCAGATGAGGTCATATTTGTCACAAGTTTCATTTGATTAGTGAGTAGCTAGGTTTCAAAATGCGGCGTTATGTAATGGTTGCGGCCGTTACGTAAACGTTGCGACTGTAGGTACCACGCGTTACCCTCACTTTTACAGTGTGATTGAGATGCACAGGTGTGTCGGCTGTAGCGGTGCCGTAGCCACCAATATTCTGAACACTTTGTGTCGGGAAAAAAAAAATTGAAAAAATATATGTATATATATTACACAGATTTTGTACATACCTTTATGGTTGATTGGTCTACTTTGCAAGATAGTTGAGTTCAACAAAAAAGAGTGAAGAGGGAAGAAGGAATAACCGATGTTGAAGACGAAGAAAGAAGATGGAAGAGTGAGAGAGAGAGAGAGAGAGAGAGAGAGAGAGAGAGAGAGAGAGAAAAGAGGGAAGATAAAGAACTGATGTTGTTGAAGATGAAGAACCGATGTTGTCGATGCATCTTGCAAATGTACTGAGAAATCAAAAGATTTTTTTTTTCCTCTGAGTTGTTGATGATGATGAATGTTGGAGTTCCAGACACTTTTAGCAAATACAATTCATCATGATTGTTTCTAGTTTTTTAGAAAAATTCTATTTTCTTGTTTTTTGTATTTTTTGTTTTTACTAAATTTTTTTAATATTTTAAGCATTTTTTTTTAATTTTTAGACACACCTACCATAAATATACTTAAAAAGTATAATTTTCATCAAAAAATCTTTAAAAAATTCACTAAATATTATAAGGGTAAAATATCATTACATTTAATTTTACATAATTTTATCATTGGTGGATAAAAATAATTTTAAAAAAATTAAAAATATTTTTTTGACATTTATTTTACACTAATATCATTTATAAGGGTAAAATATCATTTTTTTTTTTTTTGTATTTATAATATGGGTTAATTACACTAATAGTCACAATTGAAAATTCAATATATTTTTTGTATTTTTGTATATTTATTAATTTTTAAAAATATTTTTTCATAAATATTTTACTTTTTAGATACATCTAAGTACGGTGCATCTAAAAAGTAAAAAAAATACTTAAAATTTTAAAAATATTCACTAAAAACAAAAAACATGAAAAACAAAAAATTCAGTTTTCAAAAAACTGAATTTAGAAAATTGAAACTAAACACATTGATTGCTTCTTGAAATCATTTTTACAAAACTTTAAAAGTCAAAAAGTCCATACTATTTGGGGGAAACTTGTAGGGGAAGCCTAGACGGTAAAATTATTATTTTGCTCTATGAATTCAATTACACAAAAGTCAAAAAGTTAAAAGTAAAAAAATCAACAAAGGTAGAATGGTCATTTTGATTTTACTACAATATTTGTATTACACATCTTTATATAAAAAGTAAAAAAGTTATCCTAAGGCCTCGTTTGGCAAGGGACTATTTTAGCCAAAAAGTCACTAAAAAGGCCAAAAAGCCTACATTTTTTACCCTACAACCCTATACACAGTGCCTTCACATGATGTGTGCCAGATTCAATGTAAAAAGACCCTTTTGCCCCTCGATGATGTGTTGTTATTTCGTTTGTACCCCGCTTTATGTCAAACATTGATGGGAATATTATCAGAGCCATCATAGAGGGTCTACTATCTAGAGTTCAGCTACTATCCAGTGTTTACATCAAACACGCAAGATGAAGACGCCCCTTCGTTCAAGGCCATGAAGTTGTAGAAGCTCTAATCTAAAGAGGAAGACGAAGCAAGCGACAACGACAGTCCGTGAAGCCCAACAGAAAGCAGTCCGACCACCGACGATCGCCCCAACCGTAGGTATCCTCTTCTTCTCTCTCTCTCTCTGTGTCTCTCTCTATCGCTTTCTTCAGCCTCTCTTGTTTCTGTTTTTATATGTAACTATGAGACCTATGTTTTACGAATTTGTATATATGTATGAACTCTCTCTCTCTCTTTTCAGCCTCTCTTGTTTCTGTTTGTATGTGTAACCATAAGACCTATGCTCTGTTTTGTATATGTATGAACTCTCTCTCTCTCTCTCTCTCTCTCTCTCTCTCTCTCTCTCTCGCCACTTTCCAATTTGAATATCTCTTCCAAAATCAGACTTGTTTGGGTAATTAAAATGAAAGTCCCTTAAAAACAAGAGAGGGTGGTTTTAGGGTTTCCTTTGAACTTTAGCAAAAACCGAGTTCGTTGTGGTGGAGGTGTGTCGATCTGATAAACTGAGATGAACTGAGGTGATGGACATGAGATAACAAATGTGGAGTGTTTTTAAATTTTTCTTTCCATACTACTGTTATAAAAATCACCACGACATGTTTGAAAATTTAAGGCATTTAAATGTTCTTCCTGTTCACATTTTTGAAATTTCTTTTTTCTGAAAATTTTTGGTGCACATCTACAATTATGTTGGTGCACAGTTTTGAATTTTTTTTTTTGTTCTTCCTGTTCTTACCCTATTTTTGTTTTGCGCTGCATGTATTTGTTTTGGTTTGTGATTTGCAATTCTTCTGTGCTATAGTCCATACCAAATGTTCTGTTTCCAAAAATACAGTCCGTAGGAATCTTCTTTTTTTTTTTTTCCAAAAATTGTAGTTCTTGTTTTGTTGTCCAATAATGCGATTGCTGTTTATTGGCATGCAATGAAGTTGTAATGTTTTTCTAAAGGATCTGCACTTGTTTGTTACCATCTCTTCTCTGTTTACAATCACTGTTTAACAAAATGGCTATAGGGTGGGATTAATGTTCTGTGGGGGGCTTGTTTGATTTGCTTACCCAGTTTCGTATAACGTTCGTCCTGTTTCATGGCACATGTTCGGATAACGTTATATTACAAAAAAAGTTACCACAACAAAATTATGTCCATAACAAAAGTGTCACACCCATTGACCTGTTCTTATTCTGCTTGTCATGTCCCGAAAAAAACCAAGGCCTTGTTTATGTCAACTGCCACATCAACACAACCATGTCGTATGTGTGCTTGTGGCTACGGACACTGTGTTGTAAAGATTTCCCGTTCTGCAAGAAACCCTGGTCGTGCGTACTACCAATGCCCTCGTGGAGTGGTGAGTACAAGCACGTTCAATTTTACATTTCTTTGTCAAACCGTCACTAATATATTTTTTAACCTCAGCCATGTGTCAGTTGGATTGGGTGGTGTGACGAGCCAAAGGACTGCTGAGAATGATAGAGAGAATGTCGCTCGTTTTGAGGCTCGTTTCAGTGACATTGAACAAACTCTGCGTGTGCTTACAATAATGACATGTGTATTGTGCATCGTCGTCGTTATTTTGCTGTTCTGGATGTGATATATGTAATCGTGCTGCGACCTTACGCTATTGTTATTAAAGTCATTATGTTTTGTGGCCCAAAAAAATTTCTGAAATTATGTTTTGTTCATAAACATGTAATTATTATATCTTTCCACAACTGTTTGTTTTGTTTCAAATACTAATGTCATTAAATGAATCATTTGCGCTATGTTTTGTTTCAAATACCACATTTCTAACATAAAAGGTGTGTTCATAATTTTGGTAATGCTTGTATTGAGTGTATAAATATTTTTACGTTGGTTCCCGTTCTACAATGTTGTTATAGTCGTATGGCGTCACATTGACTTGTGCCTCGTACCCCTTCCGGCAAAGGGAAACGGCAACAACCCTATCATAAAGCAACTTGGGATGGGGAGTCGACACGGATATTCTTATAACTGGTCCTTAAGGAAATTGATGCAGGAAACTAGCCGCACATGTCAATCACTCCAAACAGGTACCGTTCGTTTTCCAAGACGTTTGAGGCAGTAACTGAGAGGCTGTATTCGCCGAAACAACTTAAAATCAAGTACAATTTATTGAAGAGCGAGTGGCGTGCATGCTCTGAGCTAATGGATTGCCGGAAAGGCCTAATTGGAATTGGCTTTCACCAAGTTACTGGGTTGTTCACTACGTCAACCGATTGGTGGGCTAAAATGGAGAAGGTAATGCTTTACATTTTGTTTTTCATGTCCGTTATTACAGAACAAATATCCCATTTTCTGTATGTATACCATGCTTTCCTATATGCACACGTCGTCGTATGTTTATAACTTTAAAGAATTTTTTTTTTTTTTTTGTTATGATATTATTTGATTTATGACCTATAAATTTTGTAGTTATGTCTTATATTATGTTTGGTTATGATATATTTTTTTTAATTATTATTCAAAAAATATAAAAATAAATATTATTTTTTTTATTCTAGAGTACATATAGTTCGAAGGGTATCAGTGTTGATACCCACCTCATTTTTCAAAGTTTATATGAAATTTATATTTTTTAAGGTGTTTGTCCATGATACCATTATTATTAATTTTTTTCTTTTGTCGGTGGGAGTTTACTGTCAAATACCACGATTATATATACGTGTGTGGTGTTCGCGAGTTCGGAACTTTGGGAGTGGGGACTGCCCCACTCAAATTATTTATCATAAACATCTTTAGCAAACTTTTTTCTTAATGTGATAGGTTAATGTGATAGGTACTAATAAAACAGTAATACAAAATAAGAATTTTCTTTTCATTTGTAATCAGTTGAGGTCAGTTTAGGTGTATCTCTCGAGAACCTAACATAAATTGTAATGGCTCATTTGAGTACACACCTTTTAGTTGCTTTTTAATTTTTTGATTAAAATCTGAGATGAAAAAAATTATTATATTTGAGATGAATTTCTAATTTATTGTGAAGTATATTTTTGGAGTATATCTTCAGCTTAAAAAATTGTTGTTATACTTGTTTTTAGCTGAAAAAAATTATTATATTTCAGTTTTTAGCTATTATACTTTCTTGAAAGGTTGTCAAATACATATTCAAAATTAACTTCATTTGGATGTAGTTAAAAAAAGCTAAAAAAAATTATTATATTTCAATTTATTGGTTAAAAACACTCGTTTTAATTTATTGGTTTAAAAATCAGTATGAACTGTGATCCCACCAATTGCATTGCCAAACAAAGAACATATTGAGCAAATGTATGCAATAGTATTAGATCAATTAGAAGAAGACCTTTTTGAAGGCTGCATTGGCTTTCTGGACCCAATCTGTGCAATGTTCTGGGACCGAAAACAGAGCTTGCTGCAGAGAGGTCATTGTTTTCTATGGCTTGGCCTACTTTGCTCAGCTTGTACACAAAAAAATGCAAACATGCTGCCAACAATGGTTTAGAAAAATTCATGGAAGCATTGTCAGAATTCAATCCAAAGAATCCAACTGAGCAATCCAAACAATAACCAACTCTTGTTTAACTCAATCAAAAACACATAATAACAGAAAAGAAAGAAAAAAAAAATTAGTTTTGAGATTTTGTGTCCTACAAAAAAAACTGTGGTTTTGAAGTACAAAGTCCAATTATTTTCGAGTTGCCTTGGGTTCACACTTTGAATTACTCTATGTTGCAATGTAGCAAATGCAAAACTGAAAGCAAAAACTTGTTTGTAATTTAACACTGTTGCATTGATTTGTTCATTCTAGCATACTTTAACCTCCTTGAATATTTTAGCATTTTATCCTCTCTTCAGGTTTTGATTTTTCCATTTTTGCACCTTGTTGCATTGAATTTATTCCATGTCAATACGAATAATGCTATTTACATTGTGTTCATTTACAAATTGACAATGTATGTTGCAAGTTCAGAACCAAAACCTTGGAGCATCTCAATTTGATGGAACGCGTCTTCACTGGCGCTGCGATAATAGGAAAAAATGCATGGACGCCTGGCGAGACTCGTAACCCAATGGAGTTGGAAGGAGAGTTCGACAGTCCAGAAATTTCCAGCGATAGTAATGAATTAGGAGCATCAGAAATGGTTGACATGATGAACTCCACCAACATCAATGCCACGGGTAGTGGAAGCAAGCGGAAGCATTCCTCGGCCAAAACATTGCAAAACAAGCGCATTACCAGGGCTGCAGCGTTGGCAACCAGCATGGAGGACTTAGTAAATTCTATGAAGACTCAAATCTAGGAACAAACTATCAACCACGTTGTCGGGGGGCACAGTTACACTATGGGCCAGGCTGTTGGACGGTTGTATGAAATACAGGGACTAGACCCCGCTGATCCACTTCTCTATTTTGGAGTCATGCTTATGGAGGTTCCGAACAATGGGGAGATGGTTATGAGTATTCCCACGGACCAACGCATAATCGGATTGCTACAAGCGAAGAAACAGGACAAAGAAATGAATGAAGGTATCACTCTTGTGAGTTTACTGCACAATGAAGGACTTCGGTTTTAAATCCGCACAGGAAACAACTTTAGAAAATTTGTTTATTTTCAGTTGAATAGTGAGCTTCTTCTTTTTTCTTTTTTTCTTTTTTTTTTTTTTTTTTTTTGTCATTGCTGGTTTGACAATGGATTAGGCAAGGGACATGGCTGTGGACCCATTGTCCTTAACTTTTAGGTTGTGATATGTTGTGGTTCATATGTTTGTTATGCTAATTGCTGCAAGGTTTAACAAATTGTGGTAATCCTTTTTTTTTTTTTTCCCCAGTACCCAATTTGCAATGTGTTTGACCAGGTTGTTCGTAAAGTGTAGGTGCCATTGGTTGCAGCATCCATGGCTTTATATAATTTCATACGCAGAAATAGTGTGGATAACAAGATTGTTGTTGCTGTTAGCAGTGCGGCCGAGTCCAAATATGCATGGCTAACCGAGACGATTTGGCTGCCCTTGACGATGCAATGATGCCTGGGGATGACGACGTTTAGATGGCACAGTTGCCAGCGCGTATCAGAGCGGAGTTAGTTGCAATTTGGCGAAATGCTTGTTAGGTAGACATGTTATGTGATGCATGTCAACACTGTGTTGTTGTAGACACCCCATTTTGACCGGCCCTAAGACTTGGGCATTTTATTTTGACCATCCTCACCAGAAAAAGGCATCACTAATATTTTGGTAATTTGTAGCGTTTTATAATTTTATATGTGTGTATTAAATTAGGTGTGTGCATATCTTTTAAGTGTGTTTTATCATTGATAACTATTTTTTAGAATAAAAGAAAAGAAAAAAATATATATAAAACAATAAAAATAAAAATAAAAAGAAAGATAGTGGTGAATATGGTGTATGGCCACAATAATTATGTTTTGGTTTAGTGGAATGTTTTTAAAAGAGAAAGGTGGAGTGAGTGGGGAGGTGGGTTACACACTCATCACCCACACACTACACATGCACAAAGATATCATCCACACGGCAGGAGGCCCATGTTTCACTCACTAAAAAAAAAAGAAAAAAAGAAAAAGACACACTCAACAGATGCACCTCTCTCTCTTTCGGCTATATCATACACAGATACACAACACAGCACATACACGGGGGGATACACCGAGCACACCCACTCACCACCCAGGAGAGACACACACAGCTTCGGATGCACATGGGAGAG
The DNA here is from genome assembly GCA_030407325.1 of Camellia japonica. NCBI lineage: Eukaryota > Viridiplantae > Streptophyta > Magnoliopsida > Ericales > Theaceae > Camellia > Camellia japonica. The sequence goes on from JAPPVO010000016.1 coordinate 8,936,509, forward strand.
GGGAGGAGCTTGACCACATGCACACGGGAGAGACCCAGCTCTCTCTCTCTAAAACACATGCAACACACACTGGCATCTCTCTCTCCTCTCTCAAAAACACACACGGCAGCAGGCCATAGGGGAGAGGCACACACGGTTTAGAGGAAGAGAAGAACACACACATGGAGATGGATCATTCACACTTCTCTCACTCATGGGGGATCAAGAGATAACACATGCATACACATCAAGCACATCACCGCCATACACCCAGCAGCTCACTCACGGCATACACACACGCACGCAGACTCACACACCCACGGGAGAGACCCACGGGCTAGCTCTCTCTCTCTCCCTCCCTCACATTGACACACATGGATCACACTACAATCGCTGCTAACATGAGATACTCACCATGACAGAGGGACATACACGGGTTTAGGGAGAGAGAGGGAGGGAGACCATACTCCTCCCACAAACACATCAACCCAGCCACCATTCACACTACCCACGGGGTCTCTTCTCTCTCTCTCACTCAATCCTCTCTCGGGTCTCTCTCCCTCCCTCCCTCTCGGCCTCTCACCCACAAGATACATGCACATGACATACATACTCTGGACACACACATGCAAAAAGAGAAAAACACCTATGCAGCTAACAGTGGAGTCACCAATCTACCATTCGAATACAGCCAAACCAGCAGTAGCAACAATCACACACCCTCCATCTCTGCTCCTAGATTTTGCTCTTGATGCATAGTTTTACTTGTTGCAGGTTGTAAATAACGTCATCAACTGAATAACTCAAGGAGGGGCATGAAGCTTTGATCCATCCTTTGATAGTTTCACACAACCTTAAAATTCAGCTCTATGATAACAATTTGCGACAGCACAGAAGGCAAGGACATCGGACCCTGTCTATGCCATGGTTCAGTGCAGGGACCCGGGACATGCGAAAAGGAGTGACATGTGCCAGTGATGAAGTTGTTTATTTTATTTTTATTTTGAGTGTTTTGTGAAATTTTATTTTATTTTATTATTTCTCCCTCCTCTTTTATTCGGATCTGTAATATTTAAAGTATTGTAATAATTCCCCCACCCCGCTTCTTTCTATCCCATTCTTTAATCGCTTTCCCTAACTGTGTGTATGTATATATCTTGACACGTCATGCATATCCCTGCTTTACATCCATGATCCATGCATAAGATTTGGCGAAATTTGCATCTTTATGCTTCAATTGATTATCCCATGATTCTGTGTGCTATCGGATGTTTTGAGATGATTCACATGCCATATTCTAGAAGCCAAATCTTTAGTGCATCTCATGAGTGAATTGCATTAGGATTCTGTATATAAGATCATGCATATTTTACTAACTTTGTTTTGTAGCTGTTCGAGGGACGTCGGTCACTCTGTGAGTTTTTATGCTTTAGCATCCCATTTGTGTGTGATTTTCTTATTATGTTTAGCATCCTACCATGTCGCTATTTGCTTAAGTGATAAACTGTTTGAATGTCTATGGATGAAGGCTTGTTGTTTGAATTAGAATAATTCAATAAATGTACGTTTTAAGCCCACTTTGTCAAGTGGCAAATTCAAACCCTTTTCGACAAACAAACATGAAATTGAATTGTTCCAATTTGAGCAAACTAGTCTATACTTGTATGCTTCACATAGTAAATTTTAGGATTTATTCAATAATCAGAACATGAACATATAAAGAAAATAAAAGTCATATCATGGTTTAGTAGAGGCCGATCTTTTGATCGGGTGAGTGGGGGTGCTCATTATTGACCTTCCCCTCTCATACCTAAGGCTCCGAGCCAAGCATCCTTGGTTACGACGAACAGTGGCCTTGGCACCGAGTCATGGGTTTCCTAATTTTCCCAAAATATTAGGTGGCGACTCTGAGTTCTGATGACGCAGTCCATTTTTAACAAAATTGCAATAAAATGGATTTTCAATAAAAGTTGCCAAATCTGGACTCTCATCTATGTTTCACATTGCACTCGTGAAACTTGAGATCAAAGAGATCTCGGGAGTCCGAACTGTTTAACGCGCGCGGGTACCCCCCGGGCATGTTACAGTTGTGTTCAAATTAATTGGAGAAGACTATTTGTGTATATTGCTTACCAATTATGTACGAGCATGTATGTCACTGTTTTTGTACAACTATGTACACACTCCAATCTTTGTCATAAAATATATGACGCAAAATTTGCACAACACAGCAACTATACTACACAGTTTAAAGCATACCGAATTTGGTACTCCCTCAAACCGAAAATATTACTCCTCATTCCATTTTTTTTTTGTCCTACTCCCTTTTGCAAACATTAACATAAAACATATTATAGTATCTGCTATTTTGCCCTCTGTTAAGTTAATTAAAAAAAAAATCAATTATGATATATTTTTTCCCAAAAAACATTTCGTCAACTCATATAAATTTCAGGTTGGTTATGATTAAAAAATTTTGTCAACTCATATAAATTTCAGTTGGTTATGATTTTCTGAAAATATTACTCCTCATTCCAATTTTTTTTTTTTTTTTGTCCTACCCCCTTTTGTAGATTTTAATGTAAAACATATTACAGTATCTCCTATTTTTCCCTCTGTTAAGTTCATTAAAAAAAAATATCAATTATGATTTTTTTTTCCCCCAAAAAAAATTTGTCAACTCATATAAATTTCAAGTTGGTTATGATTTCCGAAAATATTACTCCTCATTACATTTTTTTTTGTCCTACTCCCTTTTGCAAATATTAACGTAAAACATATTATAGTATCTCCTATTTTGCCCTCCGTTAAGTTCATTAAAAAAAAAATATCAATTACCCGAAAAAAATTTCGTCAACTCATATAAATTTCAGGTTGGTTATGATTTCCCGAAAATATTACTCCTCATTCCATTTTTTTTTCCTACTCCCTTTTGCAAATATTAACGTAAAACATATTACAATATCTCTTTTTTTGCCCTCCGTTTAGTTCATTAAAAAAAATATCAATTATGATAAAAAAAATTTCCCGAAAACAATTTTGTCAACTCATATAAATTTCAGATTGGTTATGATTTCCCCAAAAAAATTTCCTGAAAAAATATCAATTTAAGTACTCAAGTGTTGTATAGAGTTTGGTTATGATTTGTTCATGACTTTGGAATAGAGACTTGCCAAAATTATTTTACTATTTTATCGGAATTTTTGTACTATTCACAATTACATCACACAAATTACGATCCATATGACTAGGCGTCGTTTGGGAATATACTATTTTACTAAATTTTTGATTTTTTGACTATTATAAAGTAAAATAATTTAGTATGTCTGCTGCCTTTACTGTAATTTTTTATGAAAATATCTAAAAAAAGTAGAGCTAAAAGAGAATTATAGGACTTCTCTATATAGTTTGTTGGATTTTTAGATTTTTTAAAAAGAAATTTGACTTTTAAATTAAAATGTGATGTTTCATAAAAAAAAATATTATTACATCACACAAATTATAATTCATATGACTATTTTTTCAGAATTTTTAAATATATTATTTAAATAATATTACATCACAGAAATCTATTGTTTACAATTTTTAAATATGTGTTGTATTATAGTCCACATCTATTCTCAAAGGAAATACAATATGACTGTTGTGACATGATGGTAGGAGTGTAATTTTGGCCCGGATCGGGCCGGGCCAGCCCATGTCAGGCCTTGCGGGCTCCTGCCAAAAAATCAAGCCGGGTCGGGTCGGCCCACAGGACAGAAAACTAGGCCCAGGCCTTAGCCCAGGCCCAGGGGTATTCAGGCTTTGGGTGGGCTAGTGGGCCGGGCCTTGAGGTGGGCCCCTAGGCTTGGGCCTGGGCTCAGGCTTTGGGCGGGCCTAAACAATTTTTTAAAATTTTTTAAATTTTTTCCATCAAAATTTTATTATTTTCTATTAAAAATAACACTGGGCCTCGGGTGGGCTGGACCTCTGCCGGGCTTTTGGGCAAGCCTTGAGCGAGCCGGGCCGGGCTTCAAAACGATGGCCCAGGCCCTGGCCCAAGGCCTCGAGCTAGGCTTGGGCTTGGGCTCGGGACGCGGGCGAGCTTCGAGCCACCCACGGGCCATGGGCCAAAATTACACCCCTACATGACGGCTTCATTTTTAAATATATTGTTTAAATATTATTTAAATAATATTACATGACACAAATATAATTATATGTTGTATTATGCTCCAAGCCTATTCTCCAAAGGTACTATGATGCCTTGCAGAAGCCATTAGTCTGACGCATCCACAGGTACTATGCGTGAAAAAAATAAAATAAATAATAAGAAGTAGGTAAATTGACCTAAATGGCCTTCTCAGCATAAAAAATTAAAAAATCTATCCAAAACAATAAATTTTTTTACCTCATATTTTAATCAAAAAATAAAAAAGTTAAGGGTTGTTTGGGGTGTCCTAAATAATTGCATTTTTTGTCTTTTTGAATTAAAAAGTTGAGAAAAAAAGATGGATGTTCGAGTTAACTTTTTATCTTTTTACGAAAAAATGTGTAATAAAAAATTGTATAAATAAAGTGTATAGTGGAAGAAATTTGATTGGTCGTACGACTGCCCTGCGACTGCCCCAGCATGTCTGCACATAAAATAATTGCCTCCTTCGGGGCAAAGTGTTTGGGCAGTGATGGTCGGTTCGTGGGGGCCACTAAGGGTTCCGTTTTGATAATTCGAACCGTTCAATATGTACAACTCGTCGAGTATTATATGTCTGTAAAAAATCATGTTGATCGGATATCGATAGCTAGTTGATCGGATAAGTTTTTTTTAATAGTTGACTATCACACCATCCATTTTGTTTATACAAAACTGATTTGATCATATAGTTAACGATATCCGATCAATGTGATTTTTTACAGGCATATATTACTCGACGAGTTCTACATATTAAACGGTTCGAATTATCAAAATGGAACCCTTAGTGGGCCCCCAAGGGCCCAATATTACCATCAAACTTTGTAACTTTACCTATGGAATTTTTTTTTGGTCCCAAAAAAGTGTATAATGGTCTGGTCTCAATCACAAGGACAGCTGTCACGTTCACTCTCTGATTTGTATTATAAAAACATATATAAAATATTTTTTTCATATTTTTTATTTGTGAATAGTAATGTATTTTTTGCTTTTTGTGTAACTTTTTGATTTTTTGGATTATATGGGAGTTGCCAAACCAGACCTTACTAAAATAGTCTATTCCCAAATAAGGCCTAAATATACATCTTTTTTCTTTATTTTTTTAGTCAAAAAATCAAAAAGTACACCTATATAACACATCCCAAATAACTCCATTTGGCTGTGCACGCCAGCTCTTGTTTACCAAAAAACAAAAAAAAAAATCCATTTTCCAGACTAAGAGTTTGTTTGGTGGAGCTCTCAAACTTTAGTTATACCCTTTATTTTGAGCGTGGTGTTTGTTTATAGTTTTTAAAAATTAATTCTACACTCATTTTTGAAAACTCTATTGAAGGCAGAAAATTTGGACTGACCGGTTGTCCCCGAATGTCCAGCCGGTTGACCGGAACAGTGCACAATTTATTTATTTATTATTTATTTATTTTTTAACAATTGCCACCTTTTATTTTTTATATTTTGAATAAAAAAAATGAGAATTTTTTAAAAAAATTTTATGAGCTTTAAATAGAATTTTGAGTTGTGTATTTGTTTATGAGTTGTAAGTTTTTGTATTAAATATCATATATCACATCAAAAATTCCCAACTCAATTCAAAATTCTTTTCAAAACTCATTTACCAAACAAATTTTTCACACTCAAATCATAATTCCAAAACTCACAAACTCAAAATACAACTCTATTCACAAATCATACTTAGAAAACTCTATCAAACGCTACGCTACCTAAATTTTTTATAAATTTTTTAGAGTTTTAGTTTGGTTATTCAGGATATCTGGAATGTGGGGGAAATTTAGAGGATAAAATTATTATTTTTCTTTTGAATTCAATTATCCAAAAGTTAAAAAGTCAATAAGAATAGAATGATCATTTTGATTTTATTATAATATTTTATTACACATATTTTTATAAAAAAATAAAAAAATTATCCTAAATATATATATTTTTTTCTTTACTTTTTGAATAAAAAAAATCAAAAAGTATAGCTATGTAACATATCCCAAACAACCCCATTTGGTTGCGTAAGCCAGCTGTTTTTTTGAACGATTAAGCCAGCTGTTGTTTACCAAAAAAAAAATCTATTTCGGATTAAGGCCTTATTTGTTAGAATTTGAAAAAATCAAAAAGTCACTATCCTATTTAAATCATATCATCTTATTTAAGTCACATCACCTCTCTATCACATTACTTTAAACCCAATCTATATTTCATAAAAATTCAAAAAAACACTTATTTAAATCATTCCAAACAACCCCTAAATTTTTTGAAAATTTTTTAGAATTTCTCTTTGGTTATTCAGATATCTGGAAAAGTTTTCAAAATCAATTTTTTCAGACTCTGCCTATTCCTTCAACCCTCTACAACCCTATTAGACTTGCCTATTGCCTACACTCTACAACCTTTTTTTTTTTTTTTAACATAGAAACTAAAGAAAACAGGGGAACAAACTAAACAAAAGAAACAAGCTCAGCTCAATGCTTGCACCAAAGGCTTGGGAGGATTGAGCACCCAATTAATAGGCAAAGAACCAGAAATAGAGGCTCTCGCAGTCCAGTGAGCGGCCCTGTTAGCCATCCGAGGTGACCAATGGAAGGATAGATTAGAGCCTCGAGCTAATGCTCTAATGTCCGCAATGAGAGGGGCACATGCCCAGGGAGGAGCGTCCTCGGAAACACAAAGCGAGATGACTGATTTGTTGTCCCCTTCAATTTCAACGTGAGAGAGATTAAGAGTTTTGGCCATGAGACAAGCCTTGCGAATCGCAAACGCCTCCCCTTGCATAGCAAAATGTACCTCTAGTCACTGAACAACTCCATCTACTAGCTCACCTTTCCAATTTCGAAACAAAACCGCTATAGCAACTGAGGTTGAATCAGGAGTCATAGCCACATCACAGTTAGCTTTAAAACATCCAGGTAAAGGAGCCGTCCAGCCCCCAATGGAAACTGCCACTGGTGCAGGATTGACATTAGCCCCATAATGATTTCGGGAAGCCACTGACATAAACTCCATATTATCCCGAGTAGCTTGGAAAATGGTAGATATGGGATCCACAAGCAAGCCATTAAAAACCAGATCATTCCTGGACTTCCAGATATGCTAACTCACCCACAGAACCTTACTAAAAAAAGGCACCCGATCCTTGTTATTGGAGAAGGCAATGTACAAGTCACACATCCATTTGGAGATAGACGAAATTCCATCCTGGAGAATCAAACCCAAATCGCTGCCAAACCAAACAGCTTTGGTCCACGCACACCCGCACAGTAAATGTTCAATAGATTCAAACTCACCAAGACAGACCGGACAAACATCGTCCCATGTACATCGACGTCTATAGATATTCTGTTTAGTTGCCAAAGAATTGTGATAGCAACGCCACCAGAAATGTTTAAGTTTTGGAGGGACTGGAAGGCCCCAGATCATTTTCCAAACCGGTTCAGGGACATGGAAGGAAGTGGATGGTTGTAGACACCCCATTTTTGACCGTCCTCAAGACCTGGACGTCACCGCTTGAACACTCGGTGATTATCCATGTTCGTGTTCGTTTGGAGTTCCCGGAGTTCTCGGCTACGCGCCTTGCCTCAGGACCTTCGAACTTGACTGTTTTGTGTCTGGTTTTGCACCAAACACTTGTTCTTTGCCTTGGAGGGGCAGGGAATGCCTTGTGAGGCATCCCCACACACCACCGGCAGTGGCTAGAGTCCACCGGCTGGTTGGTGTTTCCATCGGCACTATATTGTGCCGGTCGGCACTCTTTTGTGCCGGTCGGCAGTCAATTTTGTCAAAATGACAATTTTGCCCTGCCGACTACTGTTCAGTTGCTTTTTGAGATATTTTGAAGCAGCTGTATAGCATTTGTTTCCCCTCCATACACGTGTATGGATGGATGAGCCTTTGGTTTGCTTAGCTTGTAAGCTTTGTTGCCTATAAGAGAGGGCTCTCTTCTCTTGGCTCAAGGGTTAGAAAAATTAGACATTTTTAGAGAGAAAAGACAGAGAAGAAGCTCTGGTTCTAGGTTAGAACTTGTGTATCTATCCTATCTCTCTTTTCCTTTCTTGTTTCTACACTAGGTGCTTTAATCCATATTATTGCATACAAGCACCTAGTGTTTCACCTTCCTTCGGTTACTGAGGTTCTAAGGGCTGGTTCTTGAAGTTTTTGGTTGGATTTGAGCTCAAGGAAGCAACAGAATCAACCTTTGTGAAGGTGGTCTTCAAGGGTAAGAAACTAGCCCTTTTTACCCCATTTTTGCACTCCATTTTTGCATAGTTTAGAACTGTTTTTGTGCTTAGCATTTAATTCAAAAAAGTTCTATTTTTTAGTCCTCTTTATTGTTGGTTAAGAGTGTTTTGTGCTTTGGGGAGGTTTGACCACCCTTAGGTCTTGAAAAGGCCTCATTTTGTGCTATTTTGTGAGAGCTCCGGGATTTTGGTGTTGGGTCTCTTCACCACTGAAATCTTGAGGGATTTCAGTGGTAAAGATGATGCCTTGAAGTCCCAAGAAGGAGAGGGTCACCCCCTCTCCTTGTTGTCCTTGAAAAGGACCTATTTTGCCTCTTGAGGGAGCCCCATGTTTGGTTGTTTGTTGGTTACACCATGGCTGTATTTTGTGCTCATATTGCCATATTATAACTTTGTATCATGTTGGTTTTAGTACTCCTTGCATGTTTTGCATAGATGCTTTGTAATGCCTCTTTAGTCCTTTAACATGCATTAGGTTGTGTGCCTCTATTCTAACATGTTTTAGGCTTAGATTCATGAAGCTTGTATGCTTATTTTTTCATGAATAAGGTCTATCCATGGTTACTTTGGTCGATCTTAGCTTGCATCACATAGCCTCTTTGCATTTGGTTTGTTGGCCTTAAGAGCATGAAAGTATAGCATGCCTTGCTTGCATTATTTTCAATGGTTTGGAACCATTTAGCATGCTATTTCAGTCCCTTAGACATGCTTGAATGATTGCCTTGCATGCTTCTTTGAAGTTTTGAAAGCATATGTTGTATGCCTAATGATTTGGTCATTGTGTGTGCCTTGCTCTAGAGCCACTTAGATGCCATCTAGGAGGTCCCTTTACCTGTTTTAAGCCTTCTTGGCCTTGTGAGGCTTGGTTGGCTTAGCCATGGTTTAGGTCTCCTTTGGCTTGCCTTGGATGCTTGGACCATTTGTTGCATGCTTAGTCTATTTTGTTGCTTGGTTTGGCATCATGTCCAACATGATTTTAAAGCTTATATATGCATGTTAATATGTTCATGTTAGCCTCTTTTAAGTGTTCTTAAGAGTTGCTTGTTTATGCCTAAGTGTTGGAATATGTATGCTTCCATGTGTGCATGTATTGCATATATCTTAGCCTTCACTTCTATGGCATTTGGCCACTGATTTTAGGCTTATTTAGAGCTGCCTAACCTATGTGCAAGTCCATCCTCTTGTTGCTTGCATATGCTCCTTGAGTGTTGTAATGTATTGGTAAGTAAATGCATGTTAGGACTAACATGATTGAATGAAGTCACATGCTTGTTTGCATACTTAGACACCCACATTACACCTTGCATACTTGATGGTTGACATTGGTGTTTCATGCCTTGTATGTTTGTTAGCTTGTATGCTCCTTTGCATTGGCATGATTGCATACTAGTTGACATGTCTAGGATTGCATCACATAAACATGCATGCTCTACCTCTTGATCAAGTCATGATAGAGGCTTAGCACCATTGTGTGTTTGTTTGGTTTGCATGCATTTGAAATAGAAGTTGCACATTTGGTTCTTTGGGCTATCATGCATGGAAATGCATGATTGGTGGCCCGAGAATCGAGGCACATGTCCCTTTGAGTCACAAATATGATAAGGGGTATGATTGGTGCACACATTGTTGGAATTACATTGCCATGCAAGTTTTTGCCCTCTGCTACTGTGAGTTGCAGGTTCTGCAGACATTCAGTGCCAGCCGGCAGTATTTAGTGCCGACCGGCAGTCTATTGATGGCCGATGGATGAATTTTGTGCCGGTGACCTCATGATGATGCCTGTGGAAGTCCTACTCAGCCGATGATGTCCCTCAGTGTCCTGGGAGGCCCTCCTGAGACTTTGGCAGTCTTCTGAGATGCAAAGCAGGAAAACAGAGGCAATCTAAGCATGGCAGTGCAATTCCGAGCAAGTCCCGAGCATGCGTTGTGAGTTGCAGGTTCTGCAGACATTCAGTGCCGGCCGGCAGTATTTAGTGCCGACCGACAGTCTATTGATGGCCGATGGATGAATTTTGTGACGGTGACCTCATGATGATGCCGGTGGAAGTCCTACTCAGCCGATGATGTCCCTCAGTGTCCTGGGAGGCACTCCTGAGACTTTGGCAGTCTTCTGAGATGCAAAGCAGGGAAAACAGAGGCAATCTAAGCATGGCAGCGCAATTCCGAGCAAGTCCCGAGCATGCGTTGCATCCGGCCCTCATCTCGAGGCGGTTTACTGCTTTAATTAGATTATTAATTTATTTGATTAATTTAGTTGGACTGTAATATTTTAATTAGTTTGCGTAGCTAATTAATCTGTATTATTCTTTTGGTCCCTCCGAGCGAGGGCATATCTGTAATAAGTGTGGGTGAGTGGTGTGTATGTCTTCCAACCCCCATTTCTTTCTCCCTTTTATTTACCTGCTTATGATGGTAGATTAGGGCACGTTTATTTTAGCATACCTTATGCAATGCATGCGTGCATCCATACATTTGTTTACATGCACCGGGCTCGGTACATCATACAAACTGCATCTGTATTTCAATTCCAAATTGAATACGTGATAGTTGTAGCATTTCACATGCCATGTTTAGGGTTAGCCGAGCCTGCTCTAAACTGCATCTCTGTGTGTGTCGCATTAGCCACTTGACATGAACTAGGGCATGCATGATTGCTAACCAGTTTATTGTTTTGGCACGGAGTACGATGTAAGTACCTATGCTTTAGCATCTCGCATGCGTGTGAATGTTAACATGACAGCATATCTACCATGTGGCTAGTTGCTTATGTGATAAACTGTTTGAATGCCTGTGGGTGGAGTTTGGATTGCTTGAGTTGGAAAACTCATTGAAATCCGTATTTTAGCCTACTTACGAGTAGCAAAACCCGAAACGCTTTCAAAACAAACGGATATGCAATGATTATTTCCGAATTAGGCAATCTAGTCTATACTTGTTTTCTGCGCGCATAACATAGTAATTCTAGGCTAATAACCGGAATAAGAACGCATGACGTTTTCAAAATTGGATATCACGGTTAGTAGAGGCCGGTCTTCGGACCGGGCGAAAGGGGGTGCTCATAGCTGACCTTCCCCGATCGTACCCAAGCTCCCGAGCCAAGACTACTTTGGTGATGACGGACACGTGGCCTTCGGCACCAAGTCAGGGTTTCCTAAATTTCCCATTTTAAAATATTTAGGTGGCGACTCTGTATCTGGCAAAGCAGTCCATGTTTGGCACTACTTTTCAAAAAATCTGTTTTTCTTCAAAACGATTTGCCAGAGTTGGACTCTTTGGTTCAGATTAAGAACCGCAACAAAAATCGAGTCCGAACTGTAGCGAGGTCCCCCGCGGGCTTGTTACAGTTTCTGGCGACTCTGCTGGGAATTTAGAGAGCTTGACTCGAACTCGTGATATCCTGTTTTGACTACACTTATGTGTTTCTTTGCATTGCATGTGCATTGGTGCGCCTAGGACACCGTGTTGGCCATCTGCTATTCCTGAGCGGTTTGCCGGAGGCTTGTCTTGTCAAGGCATGTCCATAAGGCTGACCGGTTGCGGGCTCTGCCAGTATGGGAACACAAACCCCGGTTTTACCGGGGCACCCTTTTCGACCATTCGACCTAGTGCATATCGAAATCCGTAGTGACCATTCCAAGCTAGGACAGGTTGCTCACCCGATCATAGGTTATTTGAAACCGTTGTGTGCGTAGTGAAACCCTAGCTCCTGACAAAATAGGACAGGGAAACCCTACCCCAACATAGGGGTGTATTGGCTCTCATTTACCTGCTATGTGCTTTTAGAGTGTATCTCTACAGGGAATGCATATGCCAGTTTGCAAGTCTGGGTATTAGGCCTGCGGGCGCCAGTATCAGTATTTTTGAGAATCTGTCATATCTGCGGGTATCAGACTCAGTGTTTTAAGGCAGTGATTTTGTGGAATAGTGATCAGTGTTGAGCACATTCGTTCCGCTATGCTCATATCTGTTCCAGTGAAATTGGGCTGAGATGCTGTCTATTTTCTCTTTTGCTAGGGGTAGTCCTGGAACTATAGCTTCAGAAGGCTCCAATATCCCCCGAGGTTCATCAGATTTGTGCTGATAGACTCTGTCAGGTCAGAGACTCAGTTCAAGGGTAATCAGGGCCAGAGAAGGCTAGTCAGGCACAGACCACCAGTATAACAGCTACCAGATCAGTGACCTTTTAGCAGTCGGTTGAGATTTCCGAGCCTACTGCAGACACAGATATACCGATTGCTCAGTTAGATCAGGACAATATGTCGAGTTTGGAAGAGATGGTGCGCCAACTCCAGGATAGTATGAAAGCCATGCAGCAAGATGCTGTCCGTCAATCTAAATTCACCAAGCAACAGGCTGTGGTCATAGCCCAACAGGCAGAGACAATTGCCAGGTTAGAGCAGCAAGCCGGGGTATCTGCTTCGCATCAGGCTCCTCCCCCACCAAGGGTTCCGATACCCGAGGAGACACCAAATGTCCAAAATGTCCAAGAGGATACAGGCCTTCCAACGGGGCCAGCTCCGCCCCCGATTCTACCGCAACTATCCAAGGCGCCCACGCCTATCAATGTACCGGACTCTCCCTTTGAGTTCGAAGCGGACCCCACAGCGCTGAAGCTGAGTAAGTTGGAAAAAATGTTTAAGAAATCCCAAGGAGTCAAGTCCATCCCGGACATCGAAGATGGATATACCGACGCAGCTGTGACGTTGCCAGATCGTTTCAAGATGCCTCACATCGACCGTTTTGACGGGTCGGGAGATCCCATGGTCCACTTGAGTTTGTTTTCAGATGTTCTGCGCCCGATGGGCTTGACAAGATTACAGAAGCTCTCCCTTTTTGGCAGGACCCTGTCGGGTATCGCGGCCATCTGGTACGCCAAATTAGAGGACTCAGTGAAACGAAGCTGGGAAGAGATGGCCGAGGCCTTCGTCATACAATATTCATACAATACCCAGATCGAGATCACAACCCGTGATCTTGAGACAACCAGGCAAGAGCAGAAAGAGGGCTTCTCTGACTTTGTAACCCGTTGGAGGGCCAAAGCTTCTTCGATGACCACCAGGCCGACCGACAAGGACCAGATACGGATGATTGTGCGCAATCTCCAACCCAGGCTGATGCAGAAGATGATCGTCCTCCCCCTACCCACCTTTGCAAACCTCCATGAGATTGGGGTACAAATCGAGGACGCTATAAAGCAGGGCCTTATCGACCAGGAAAAGGAGCAGCCCAGGAGGGCATTTATTGCAGTTCGAATGCGACCACCAGCGGTGATGCAGCTACTAGGACTTCAGACGTGGGCATGGTCACCACCACTACATCAAAAACAGCTACCCCATTCACCGGTGCGTCCGGAAGTAGCTCACAGAAAACCAAATATCCACCCCGAGTCAAGAGGGTTTTCACCCCACTTTACATGCCTTTGTCAAAGGCTCTAGAGGTCTTAATCCGGAAGGGACATCTGAAGCCATTGGAACAACGGCCTTTACCTGATCCTCTCCCTCCAAAGCATGACCAGACTAAGTACTGTGCGTACCATCAACAAACCGGTCATGAGACCGATAGCTACTTTCGTCTGCGCCATGATGTACAGGATTTGTTTGACAACAAGGTCATTACTGCACCATCTCAGCAGAGTCTATCACCACTGGATCAGTGAACTTGGGGGATAGTATGAATATGTGATCGGGGGATGAACCACCTGCGGGTGGCACTCAGTTTACTCCAGACGTGGGAATGGCACGCACTGTTTTGAGTAGTATGCAAATACTAGTTTTTGTAGTTTCTGACTTGGGTGTTGAGTCAATCCTGTAGTTTTGTTTTGAGTCTGTCTCTTTGTCTTGAGTCAGTCTTTTTGATTAAGGGTCTGTCTTGTTGTATCGAGTCAGTCCTGTTGCACAAAGGTCGGGTGATTCCGGGGGTGTTACCTCGGGCATCACCATTTTGTTTTATATTTGTCATTTTGCTTTCTTTTGAGTCTGTTTCTGCCAGGGAGCCAGTTATGCCAACAGATTTGAATGGAACAGCAGTGATTTTCACACTCTTGTGTTTGTATCTGCCATGTGCTAGTTGTGCCAGAAATTCTAAATGAGATGGCAGTATTTGACTAGAGGCTATGTCTTTTCTGTGCCTTGAATTCATTGCATCGACCTAAGTTTTCCAAAAGCTTTTTGAACACTGCGGTGAAAACGAAGAGGAAGGAATTCCTCGGGTTTTGCAAAATTTGATCAACTGAGAGGAAGAGAGGCGTGCTAAGCCCTTAATGAATGAAATCATGCTTGTTAGTGTGAGTACTGAGAAGGACCCTAGCTTTGATCCAGATTGGTTCTACACTGTCTTCAACACGAGCGATTTGTCGCTTTCTTAAAAACTTTCAAAAAATGTTTTGCGCGGTCCTGCGAAGACATGTGTGGAATCGCTCTTGAGATTGTGCAGCTTAGGATCGCTCTCGGCCTCGAGACTCAACCCTTTTGCTTTCAAACCTTGAACTTGGATTCAGAACGTTCAAAGGACAATCATGATGTGAGGCCTGTGTGGCCAGATTTGAAGTAGCCCTCGAACAAGAGGCACCGAAGTCAGATCAAGAGGATTAGATGTTGTCAAAAGAAGCTTGCAAAGCTAGATCAGAAGCACCCCTCGAACTAGGGGCAAAAAAATATCCGATGTGCTCGAAGAGCCAAAGGTGGATCTTTCTGCAAATCAATACAACAGCCACTCTCCTGGATACAGAGGGCTTCAATCTCAAAACCATTTGGCATGGACTTGTTACACTTTTACCCTTTGAGAGGCTCGCTGGGCCGTGTAACAAGCCCGCGGGGGACCTCGCTACAGTTCGGACTCCCTTTGTGTTGCGGTTCTAAATCTTGAACCAAAGAGTCCAAATCCGGCAAATCGTTTTGAAGAAAAACAGATTTTTGAAAAGTAGTGCCAAACATGGACTGCTTTGCCAGATTACAGAGTCGCCACCTAAATATTTTAAAATGGGAAATTTAGGAAACCCTGACTCGGTGCCGAAGGCCACGTGTCCGTCATCACCAAAGTGGTCTTGGCTCGGGAGCTTGGGTACGATCGGGGAAGGTCAGCTATGAGCACCCCCTTTCGCCCGGTTCGAAGACCGGCCTCTACTAACCGTGATATCCGATTTTAAAAACATTACATGCTCTTATTCCAATTATTAGCCTAGAATTACTATGTTATGCGCACAGCAAATAAGTATAGACTAGATTGCCTAATTTGGAAACAAACATTGCATATCCGTTTGTTTTGAAAGCATTTTGGAATTTGCTACTCGCAAGTAGGCTAAAACACGGATTTCAATGAGTTTTCCAACTCAAGCAACCCAACCTCCACCCACAGGCATTCAAACAGTTTAACTCATGTAAGCACTTAGCCGCATGGTAAGCATACTGTCATGGCAACATTCACACGCATGCGATATGCTAAAGCGTAAAATACTTACATCGTACTCCGTGCCAAAAACAAGAAACTAGTTAGCAGACATGCATGTCCCTAGGCCATGTTAAGTGGCTAATGCAACGCAGGCAAGGGTGCAATCTAGAGTAGGCTCGGCTAACCCTAAACATAACATGTGAAATGCTACAATTATCAAGTATTCAATTTGGAAATTGAAATACAATGCAGTTAGCGTGATGTACCGAGCCCGGTGCATGTCAACAAATGTATGGATGCACGCATGCTATCATACTGTATGCTAATATAGATATGCCCTAATCTACCATCATAAGCAGGTAAATAAAAGGGAGAAAGAAGTGGAGGTTGGAAAGCATGCACACCACTCACACACACTTATTACAAATACGCCCTCACACGGAGGGACCAAAAGAATAATACAGTCCGAATACTAAATTAATTATCACAAAACTTCTAATTAATTAACAAATTAAATGCCAAAAAGGAGGTGGCCGCAGCCCTGCCTCGGGATGCGTGAATAATGTATGTTTGGCTCGCCTTGCTTGGAAACCCGCACCATGCCACTGTTGCCTCTGTTTACACTGCCCTACTCCTCGAAAATTTGCACAGATCCCAAGGATGCTTCCCTGGACACTTTGGAGCACCACCGGCTGAATAGAAACACCACCGGCCAAAGGATATGATCACCGGCTACATATTATGCTATCGGCCAGTAATTCTTTGCCGGTCGGCACTTAACAGTGCCGGTCGGCCAAAAATTCCTGCAGAACCTGCAATTGACAGCAGCAGAGGGCAAGCAGTGTATGGCATGAATTTCAAGCAAATGTGTGCATGGACACACTCCCTATCATGCAATGGACTCAAGGGAGCGTGGCCCTTGACCCCCGGGCCATCAATCACGCATTTCAATGCATGATGGCCCGAAAGCCAAGTTAGCAACTTTGATATCAAATGAAATGCAAGCACAAAACAAATCAAAGGGCCCCAACCCCTATCATGATTGGTCAAGAGGCGAGGGATGCATGCTTAATGAAATGCAACCTAGGCATGGGGGCTAAGTATGCAACATGAACATACAAATGAGCAATGTATACTAGGCGCGCAACCTAAACATGTAAACAAACATGGCATGCAGCAACATGCAACGATGGACTTAAACTAACATGGGTAGCTCGCAAGCATGCCAAAATCAGCGGCCATGGGGGGGAAAACAGCCCCGAAACCCGGTAAAATGACATCCGATGCAAGGAATGATCCCGAAATGCGAGGATAATTGCACAAAAATGACTTATAGCTAACAAAGCATGCAAAATCGGTACATGACATGAAAAAGAAGAAGCAAGGCAGCCCCAAAAATCACATTTTTACAGTTCAAATCATGGCCAAACAGCAATCACAAATAGGGCTAACATGGCATACAAAAATGACTCCGCAAGGGAGGTAATGAAGCAAGTAGTATATGCAGTGCCCAAACAGAAAAATACCCTTCTAAAACACTGAAGAGGGACCAAAAATATGCACATTTACAGTTTATGACAACCCCCAAATCAGTATGCAAACATGCTCAAAATGCCATGCAAGATTGAAGCCAACAAAGGCTATAACATGAGGTATACAAAACATGCATCAAACAGCAAAAGACCCTTCATGGGACATGGAGAGGGGGTCAAAATAAGACCCCTTCTAGTTCTGATGATGGCCCAAAAACAGAAGCAAGATAGGCTAACAAAGCATGCAAAATTACGGTAAATAGAAGAGATTATGAAGCAAGTGCAAGATAGGGGTCCCAAACAGGGTTGAGCCCTTCTTCAATGTTGAAGAAGGGCTCAAAATGAGCCTACTTACAGTTTACATTATGCTCAAAAACAGATCACACATAGGCTAGAAATTTCATGCAAAAATGTGGCATACCAAGGAGTATTGAAGCAAGTGCACTATGGAGGGCTCAAACAGGGTTGAGCCCTTAAACAAACATGAAGAATGGCTCAAAATAATGCCCCTTTCAGTTAGGGTCGGAGCCCAAAACAGTAAGCAAATAGGGTAGAAAAATGTGACAAGAATGTGCTACAAAAGAGGGAAAATGATCTTACCCTTGAAGACTACCCTTTTTGTTGCTTCTTGGCTTGAGTTGCAGCACCTTTGGCCTCTGAAAAACTGCTCCAAGCTGCTGTGATGGAGTAGTGGTGGTGGTGCTATGGATTGGTGAAGAAATGGCCCAAGAACAAGGGTATTTGATGGTTGAATGAGAGAGATATGGAGAGAGATGGAGGGTTGTGTATGGTTTTTGTCTTGGACAAATTTCTTGGAACCTCTAAGATGGAAGAGAAGCTCTTCTATATATAGAGAATATGGAGGCTTGAAGCTTCTAAGAGAAGCTAAGCAAAAAGGGTCAAGAGGGTCAAGCTTCTCTTAGAAGCTTGGAGCAAAAGGGCCAAGAAGGCCAAGCTTCTTGGAGAAGCTAGACAAAAGAGCCAAGCTTCTTGGAGAAGCTAGGTAAAAGGTTCAAGAGGTGCAAGCTTCTCTTGGAAGCTAGAAAAGGTCAAGCTTCTTCAAGAAGCTAAAAAGGTCAAGCTTTTTAGAGAAGCTAAAAAGGTTCAAGCTTCTTGGAGAAGCTAAAACCAAGGGTTCAAAAGGTTCAAGCTTCCTCAAGAAGCTAAAACCAAGGGTTCAAAAGGTTCAAGCTTCCTCAAGAAGCTAAAACCAAGGGTTCAAAAGGTTCAAGCTTCTTGGAGAAGCTAAACCAAGAGTTTAAAAGGTTCAAGAGGTTCAAGCTTCCTCAAGAAGCTAAAACAGGGGGTTCAAAAGGTTCAAACTCCCCTCAAGAAGAGGTCTTGGCCAACCAATTAGGTCATCGGCACAATAAAGTGTAACGCCGACCGGCCATTATTTTTAAGAAACAATGGCCGGTGGCAAACATGTGCAGCCGGTGATGATAGGGGAGGGCCGATGAGGTGTGAGGATGGCCAAAAAGCCATTCCCTGCCCTTCAAGGCAAAAACCCAGGTGTTTGGTGCCAAAACCGAACACGAAGCAGTCGAGTCAAGAGGTCCTGAGGCGAGGCGCGCTGCCAAGGCCTCCGGGAACTCGAGACGAACACAAACATGGATAATCACCGAGTGTTCAAACGGTGACGTCCAAGTCTTGAGGACGGTCAAAAATGGGGTGTCTACAGTTGCCCCTCTTTGACAGAACTCGAAAGTCATAACAATGACGGAAGTGAGTGTCAAAGCCCAGAGACGACCCATTTTTGACGTGGCCGAAGACTTGGACAAACAAAAATACAAATGAATAAGTGGTTATGCCTGCAGGCTGCCTACGTATCCCTTTGCAAGGAATCAAACCAGCGTAGTTCAGGGACAGGATGCAAAGTGATGCACCATGCAAGTGCATAACTTATGATTATGCAAAGAGAGCTGTGATGAAGCAATTATAAATGCAACATTTTAAGCGAATGCTATGCAAGCAAGTAGACATGAACCAACCTACATCTCATGCAGAAAGGATGTAAGAGAATTATGCAATTCTCACGAACATGTGCGTTAGATACACAAAAGTGAACGAAGTGTGATGGATACACTAAGTGGACAAACATGTGTGATGGATACACCAAAGTGAAGAGAGTGTGATGGATACACTATATGAATAAAGTGTGATTGATACACAAGGTGAGTGCAGTGTGATGGATACACTGTATGAAGCAAAGTGTGATGGATACACAAGATGAGCATAGTGTGATAGATGCATAAAGAGAAAGTGTGTGATTGATACACAAAGCGAGCGTGTGATTGATACACAAAGCGAAAGTGTGTGATTGATACACAAAGCGAGCGTGTGATTGATACACAAAGTAAGCATAGTGTGACAAATACACAAAGCGAAACGAGTGTGATGGATACACTAAGCAAATATGTGATAGATATACTAAGCGAATGTGTGTGATGGATACACAAAGGGGCATGTGTGATTGATACACAAAGCGAGCGTGCGTGATAGATACAAAGCGAGTGTGTGATAGATATACTATATGAACGAAGTGTGATTGATACACTAAATGAATGAAGTGAGCAAAGCATGATGGATACACAAAAGGCAAACACAAAGTGTGATAGATGCACTAAGTGAACAAGTGTGATGGATACACAAAAGGCAAACACAAAGTGTGATAGATGCACTAAGTGAACAAGTGTGATGGATACACAATAGGTGAACACGAAGTGTGATCGATGCACTTAGTGAACAAGGTATGATTTGATATACTAAACGTGAACACGAAGTGTGATAAATGCACTTAGTGAACAAGTATGATGGATATATTGAATGTGAACACGAAGTGTGATAGATGCACTTAGTGAACAAGGTATGATTGATATACTAAATGTGAACACGAAGTGTGATAGATGCACTTAGTGAACAAGTATGATTGATATACTAAAGGTGAACACAAAGTGTGATAGATGCACTTAGTGAACAGGAGTATGATTGATATACTAAAAGTGAACACGAAGTGTGATAGATGCACTTAGTGAACAGGAGTATGATTGATATACTAAAGGTGAACACAAAGTGTGATAGATGCACTTAGTGAACAGGAGTATGATTGATATACTAAAAGTGAACACGAAGTGGGATAGATGCACTTAGTGAACAGGAGTATGATTGATATACTAAAGGTGAATACGAAGTGTGATAGATGCACTTAGTGAACAGGAGTATGATTGATATACTAAAAGTGAACACAAAGTGTGATAGATGCACTTAGTGAACAAGTATGATGGATATACTGAATGTGAACACGAAGTGTGATAGATGCACTTAGTGAACAAGTATGATTGATATACTAAAAGGTGGCCACAAAGTGTGATGGATGCACTTAGTGAACAAGTATGATGGATATACTGAGCGAATGAAGTGTGATTGATACACTAATGGAATAAAGTGAATATGTGCATGATAGATACACAAAAGGTAATGAAGTGTGGTGGATACACTAAAGTAATTGAAGTGAATATGTGCGTGATAGATACACAAAATGAGGATGTGTGATAGATACAGAAAATGAAAATGTGTGTAGTAGATACACAAAATGAGAATGTGTGTGATAGATACACAAAATGAAAGAAGTGTGATTGATACACTAAGTGGAGAGAGTGTGATTGATACACTAAATAAACATGTGAGAGATACATGAAGCAACGAAAGTAAATGAGGTGTGATGGATACACTAAAGTGAACATGTGATAGATACATGAGGCAAACAGAGTGAATGAAGTGTGATGGATACACTAAAGTAAACAAAGTGTGATAGATACACGAAATAAATGAAGTGTGATTGATACACTGAATAAATGAAGTGCATGAAATGTGATTGATACACTAAATAAATGAGAGTGTAATTGATACACTAAGTGAATGAAGTGTGATTGATACACTAAATGAATGAAGTGTGATTGATACACTAAATGAATGATCTTAAACGGAACTTCTTTGAATAAACCGTACATACAATATCGTGCATGAATAAGGAAGAAACTTGATAGGTATAATGCATTACAATGCATGATGCTTAAGGAAAGCAATAAAAGGACAAAGCGGCACTTTAGAAAGCACCTCATTGGCAAGACTTGAAGAGGTACATCCGGAATACAATCTCGGAATTTGCAGAAGTTGAAACAAACTCAGATGCCCCAAGTTTTCCCTCTTTTCTTTTGCTTTGCAGTTTGGAACCAATATGGCTTCAGATAGGTCCTGGTTTTGCTGTTCGCATGACCTGGGTTGAATCCTGCGGTTTTATGAATGAACAAATCCTGTTTTGCACAAATGTGGAGAATGGCACAGCACTCTGAACACAAAATGATTTTATTTCTTTTTTGAAATTAAGAAATGAGTTCTTAACCGGGTATTGAGCCTACGACTGAACACAGCGAAAAAGACTCAACAAACAAAAACAAAGGTAAACAACCTAAACACATCTATTGACACTCGAAACGACTCAAAACAAGAATCGAAACAGACAAAACAAAACACAAGACTCAAATGTGCACAGGGAGCCTGTTTCACCGGGTATTATTTCCCACCCTTTCTCATTTGTGATTCTCACATCACTCGGCCCTCAAGCTCTGTTTTTTCTGAAAAAGCCCTTTTCCTCACTTTTCTCTCAGCGCACATCTCTCTATTCTTCAATCTCTCATTTTTCATCCCTCCCCAGAGTGGTTGGTGGATAGAGAAGAAGTTGCGGGCTCTTGCCCCTAGCATTCTGCTAGATTCTCTTTCTTCTGCTCACAACAATGAACTTCCCCCACAGAGGGGTTGTGCCACAACTGGGTGTGTAGCAAATCTGCAGCTAACATCGGTTGATGATGCCTTGCTGGGGAGTTTGGACGTGGTTAGATCTGTCCAGATGAGGAAGTGGAACATCTCGCCCCATTCCAATTTATGCTTCGCACATGGCTTGATACCTCGCTGCTTGGAGGACGAGAGAGCTTTCAGTCCTTTTTGCTAACTTCAGTTGTGCCCTCTTCTGGCAGGTAGAGTGCCTTTCTTGGCAAGTATGTTGAAAATGGGGGAAAGACAGGAAGCCTGACTCAACTGTGCCCCTAGTTCATCATTTCGACCATTTTTTGTTTTAAAACAATTTTGACCAACATGAAAGTTAGATTAACATGCTTATTCGATTTTTGATTTGAAATCATGCAAGTCAGGTTGTAAGCACTGAAAATTTTCCTTTTTTGGGTCCAAGAAAGTGGTCCAGTTTTAGAAAAATGGAATAATTTTCGAGAGAATTAGTCAACCTCAGTAAAAATTCTCAAAAACTGTTTTTTGCAAATGGCCACTGCTCAACGAGCACGGAACCTACTCTTGAGATGCACAACCTCGGATCCATAAGCAATGGAAAATTGCCCCTTGTCTGAAGGACACTGCATGGCAACGGAAAGTTGCCCCTTGTTTGAATGGCACCACAGTGCATTGAATGGCAACGGAAAGTTGCCCCTTGTCTGAATGGCACCGCAGCGCATTGAAATCAATCCTTCAGAGTGATGATCACAACCGAACTCTCGGATACAGAGAAGGCAAAGATAATCCAAACCATTTCATGGACACAATTGAATTTGAAGTGTTTTAGGGCTGGACTTCAGAATGAAGTTGCCTACGTATCCCAAAGATGGGAATCAAGCCTCACGTAGTTCGGGGTTAAGGTACACTCGGGTATTTAACCTCTCCTTTTTATGCTCTAACTTTTGCCAAGGCGCCTGTTGCAGGTTTTCGACCTTGCGAGCTTTGTTCTTCTTTCTTTTCTTTCTTTTTCATTTTTTCTCTCTTTTTTTTTTCTTTTAGGCTCTAACTTTTGCCAAGGCGCCCGATGCGGGTTTTCGACCTTGCGAGCTTCTTTTTCTTTTCTTTTCTTTTTCTTCTTCCTTTGTTCTTTTTTTTTTTGTATTTTTTGCTTTCCTTTTGTATGTATTTTTTGCTTGCTCTAACTTTTGCCTGGGTCGCCCTTCCGGTTTTCGGCCCAGCGAGCCTCTCAAAGGGTAAAAGTGTAGCAAGTCCATGCCAAATGGTTTTAGGGTTTTGATGCCATCCGTATCCAGGAGAGTGGCTGTTGATTCGCAAGAGAACTCATCTTCGACTCTTCGGGCACATCTGACATCTTTGCCCCTAGTTTGAGGGGGGGCTTCTGATCTAGCTTCCCAAGCCTCTCTTGACGACATCTGATCTTCTTGATTTGACTTTCTTGCCTCTTGTTCGAGGGCTGCTTTGAATCTGGTCTCACAGGCCTCACGTTGTAGTTAACCGTTGAACATTCTGAGTTTGAGTCCAAGGTTCGAAAATGAGGGGTCGAGTCTCGAGGCTGAGAGCGATCCTAGGCTGCACAATCTCAAGAGCGATTCCACACATGTCTTCGCAGGACCGCGCAAAACATTTTTTGAAAGTTTTTAAGAAAGCGACAAATCGCTCGCGCTGAAGACAGTGTAGAACCAATCTGGATCAAAGCTAGGGTCCTTCTCAGTACTCACTAACAAGCATGATTTCATTCATTAAGGGCTTAGCATGCCTCTCTTTCTCTCAATTGATCAAATTTTTGCAAATCCCAAGGAATTCCTTCCTCTTCGTTTTCACCACAGTGTTTGAAAAAGTTTTGAAAAATTTAGGCCAATGCAATGACTTCAAGGCACAGAAAAGACAGAGTTCTTAGTCAAATACTTCCATCTCATTTAGAATTTCGGCACAACTGGCACACGGCAGAAGCAAACACAAGAGTGTGAAAATCACTGCTGTTCCATTCAAAATCTGTTGGCATAACTGACTCCCTGGCAGAAACAGACTCAAAACAAAATGAAAAGACAGACGCAAAACAAGCAAGTGATGTCCGAGGTAACTCCCCCGAAATCACCCGACTCTGACAAAACAGGACTGACTCGATACAACAAGACAGACCCTTAATCAAAAAGACTGACTCAAGACAAAGAGACAGGCTCAAAGCAAAAACGACAGAACTGACTCAGTACCCAAGCCAGAGCATACAAAAACCAGCATTCGCAAATTCTCAAAACAGTGCGTGCCATACGCCACATCTGAAGTAAACTGAGCACTGCCCGCAGGTGGTTTGTCCCCGATCACATACTTGTACTATCCCCAAGTTTGCTGATCCAGTGACGATAGACTTTACTGAGCTGGTGCGGCGATGACGTTGTTGTCAAACAAATCTTGTACATCATGGCGCAGACGAAAGCAGCTATCGGTCTCATGACCGGTTTGTTGATGGTAGGCACAGTACTTAGTCCGGTCATGCTTTGAAGGGAGAGGATCAGGTAAAGGCCGTTGTTCCAATGGTTTCAGATGTCCTTTCCGGATTAAGACCTCTAGAGCCTTTGACAAAGGCATATGAAGTGGGGTGAAAACCCTCTTGACTCGAGGTGGATATTTGGTTTTCTGTGAGCTACTTCCGGACGCACCGGTGAATGGGGTAGCTTTTTGTGATGTGGTGTTGGTGACCATGCCCACTTCAGAAGGTCTTGCAGTTGCATCACCACTGGTGGTCACATTCGAACTACGGGTAAACGCCCTCCTGGGCTGCTCCTTCTCCTGGTCAATGAGGCCCTGCTTTATAGCATCCTCGATTTGTACCCCAATCTCATGGAGGTCTGCAAAGGTGGGTAGGGGGAGGACAATCATCTTCTGCATCAGCCTGGGTTGGAGATTGCGCACAATCATCCGTATCTGGTCCTTGTCGACCGGCCTGGTGGTCATCGAAGAAGCTTTGGCTCTCCAACGGGTTACAAAGTCAGAGAAGCCCTCTTTCGGCTCTTGCCTGGTTGTCTCAAGATCACGGGTTGTGATCTCGATCTGGGTATTGTATGAATATTGTGCGACGAAGGCCTCGGACATCCTCCCAGCTTCGTTTCACTGAGTCCTCTAATTTGGCGTACCAAATGGCCGCGATACCCGACAGGGTCCTGCTAAAGAGGGAGAGCTTCTGTAATCTTGTCAAGCCCATCGGGCGCAGAACATCTGAAAACAAACTCAGGTGGACCATGGGATCTCCTGACCCGTCAAAACGGTCGATGTGAGGCATCTTGAACCTGTCTGGCAATGTCACAGCTGTGTCCGTGTATCCATCTTCAATGTCAGGGATGGTCTTGACTCCCTGGGATTTCTTGAACAGCTTTTCAAGCTTGCTCAACTTCAGTGCTGTGGGATCCGTCTCGAACTCGAAGGGAGAGTCTGGTAGGTTGGTGGGTGTTTTTGATAACTGGGGTAAAATTGGGGGCGGAGCTGGCCCCGTTGGAAGGCCTGTATCCTCTTGGACATTTTGGACATTTGGCGTTTCCTCGGGTATCGGAACCCTTGGTGGGGGAGGAGCCTGATGTGAAGTAGATGCCCCGGCTTGCTGCTCTAACCTGGCAATTGTCTCTGCCTGTTGGGCTATGACCATAGCCTGTTGCTTGGTGAATTCAGATTGACGGACAGCATCTTGCTGCATGGCTTTCATACTATCCTGGAGTTGGCGCACCATCTCTTCCAAACTCGACATATTGTCCTGATCTAACTGAGCAATCGGTATATCTGTGTCTGCAGTAGGCTCGGAAATCTCAACCCGACTGCTCAAAGGTCACTGATCTGGTAGCTGTTATACTGGTGGTCTGTGCCTGACTAGCCTTCTCTGGCCCTGATTACCCTTGAACTGAGTCTCTGACCTGACAAAGTCTTATCAGTACAAATCCAATGTACCCGGGAGATAGTGGAGCCTTCTGAAGCTATGGTTCCAAGACTACCTAGCAAAAGGGAAAACAGACAGCATCTCAGCTCAACTTCACCAAAACAGATACGAGCAGAGCTGAACGACTGTGTTCTATTACTGATCACTGTTCCCCGAAATCACTGCCCCAAATCTGAATCTGATACCCGCAGATATGACTGATTCTCAAAATACTAATACTGGTGCCCGCAGGCCGGATATCCAGGCCCGCAAATTGGTATATGCATTCCCTGTAGAGATACACTCTAAAAGCACGTAGCATGTAAAAGAGAACCAATACACCCCTATGTTGGGGTAGGGTTTCCCTGTCCTATTTTGTCAGGAGCTAGGGTTTCACTACGCACACAGCGGTTTCAAACGACCTAAAATCGGGTAAGCAACCTGTCCTAGTTGGAATGGTCACTATGGATTCCGAATATGCACTAGGTCGAATGGTCAAAAAGGGTGCCCCGGTAAAACCGGGGTTTGTGTTCCCATGCTGTCAGAGCCCATAACCGGTCAGCCTTATGGTCATGCCTTGACAAGACAAGCCTCCGGCAAACCGTTCAGGAATAGCAGATGGCAAACACGGTGTCCTAGGCGCACCAATGCACATGCAATGCAAAGAGACACATAAACGAAATCAAAACAGGATATCACGAGTTCGAGTCAAGCTCTCTAAAGTTCCCCAGCAGAGTCGCCAGAAACTGTAACAAGCCCGCGGGGGACCTCGCTACAGTTCGGACTCCGTTTGTGTTGCGGTTCTAAATCTTGAACCAAAGAGTCCAAATCCGGCAAATCGTTTTGAAGAAAAACAGATTTTTGAAAAGTAGTGCCAAACATGGACTGCTTTGCCAGATTACAGAGTCGCCACCTAAATATTTAAAATGGGAAATTTAGGAAACCCTGACTCGGTGCCGAAGGCCACGTGTCCGTCATCACCAAAGTGGTCTTGGCTCGGGAGCTTGGGTACGATCGGGGAAGGTCAGCTATGAGCACCCCCTTTCGCCCGGTTCGAAGACCGGCCTCTACTAACCGTGATATCCGATTTTGAAAACATTACATGCTCTTATTCCAATTATTAGCCTAGAATTACTATGTTATGCGCACAGCAAACAAGTATAGACTAGATTGCCTAATTTGGAAACAAACATTGCATATCCGTTTGTTTTGAAAGCATTTTGGAATTTGCTACTCGCAAGTAGGCTAAAACACGGATTTCAATGAGTTTTCCAACTCAAGCAACCCAACCTCCACCCACAGGCATTCAAACAGTTTAACTCATGTAAGCACTTAGCCGCATGGTAAGCATACTGTCATGGCAACATTCACACGCATGCGATATGCTAAAGCGTAAAATACTTACATCGTACTCCGTGCCAAAAACAAGAAACTAGTTAGCAGACATGCATGTCCCTAGGCCATGTTAAGTGGCTAATGCAACGCAGGCAAGGGTGCAATCTAGAGTAGGCTCGGCTAACCCTAAACATAACATGTGAAATGCTACAATTATCAAGTATTCAATTTGGAAATTGAAATACAATGCAGTTAGCGTGATGTACCGAGCCCGGTGCATGTCAACAAATGTATGGATGCATGCATGCTATCATACTGTATGCTAATATAGATATGCCCTAATCTACCATCATAAGCAGGTACACCACTCACACACACTTATTACAAATACGCCCTCACACGGAGGGACCAAAAGAATAATACAGTCCGAATACTAAATTAATTATTACAAAACTTCTAATTAATTAACAAATTAAATGCCAAAAAGGAGGTGGCCGCAGCCCTGCCTCGGGATGCGTGAATAATGTATGTTTGGCTCGCTTTGCTTGGAAACCCGCACCATGCCACTGTTGCCTCTGTTTACACTGCCCTACTCCTCGAAAATTTGCACAGATCCCAAGGATGCTTCCCTGGACACTTTGGAGCACCACCGGCTGAATAGAAACACCACCGGCCGAAGGATATGATCACCGGCTACATATTATGCTATCGGCCAGTAATTCTTTGCCGGTCGGCACTTAACAGTGCCGGTCGGCCAAAAATTCCTGCAGAACCTGCAATTGACAGCAGCAGAGGGCAAGCAGTGTATGGCATGAAATTTCAAGCAAATGTGTGCATGGACACACTCCCTATCATGCAATGGACTCAAGGGAGCGTGGCCCTTGACCCCCGGGCCATCAATCACGCATTTCAATGCATGATGGCCCGAAAGCCAAGTTAGCAACTTTGATATCAAATGAAATGCAAGCACAAAACAAATCAAAGGGCCCCAACCCCTATCATGATTGGTCAAGAGGCGAGGGATGCATGCTTAATGAAATGCAACCTAGGCATGGGGGCTAAGTATGCAACATGAACATACAAATGAGCAATGTATACTAGGCGCGCAACCTAAACATGTAAACAAACATGGCATGCAGCAACATGCAACGATGGACTTAAACTAACATGGGCAGCTCGCAAGCATGCCAAAATCAGCGGCCATGGGGGGGAAAACAGCCCCGAAACCCGGTAAAATGACATCCGATGCAAGGAATGATCCCGAAATGCGAGGATAATTGCACAAAAATGACTTATAGCTAACAAAGCATGCAAAATCGGTACATGACATGAAAAAGAAGAAGCAAGGCAGCCCCAAAAATCACATTTTTACAGTTCAAATCATGGCCAAACAGCAATCACAAATAGGGCTAACATGGCATACAAAAATGACTCCGCAAGGGAGGTAATGAAGCAAGTAGTATATGCAGTGCCCAAACAGAAAAATACCCTTCTACAACACTGAAGAGGGACAAAAAATATGCACATTTACAGTTTATGACAACCCCCAAATCAGTATGCAAACATGCTCAAAATGCCATGCAAGATTGAAGCCAACAAAGACTATAACATGAGGTATACAAAACATGCATCAAACAGCAAAAGACCCTTCATGGGACATGGAGAGGGGGTCAAAATAAGACCCCTTCTAGTTCTGATGATGGCCCAAAAACAGAAGCAAGATAGGCTAACAAAGCATGCAAAATTACGGTAAATAGAAGAGATTATGAAGCAAGTGCAAGATAGGGGTCCCAAACAGGGTTGAGCCCTTCTTCAATGTTGAAGAAGGGCTCAAAATGAGCCTACTTACAGTTTACATTATGCTCAAAAACAGATCACACATAGGCTAGAAATTTCATGCAAAAATGTGGCATACCAAGGAGTATTGAAGCAAGTGCACTATGGAGGGCTCAAACAGGGTTGAGCCCTTAAACAAACATGAAGAATGGCTCAAAATAATGCCCCTTTCAGTTAGGGTCGGAGCCCAAAACAGTAAGCAAATAGGGTAGAAAAATGTGACAAGAATGTGCTACAAAAGAGGGAAAATGATCTTACCCTTGAAGACTACCCTTTTTGTTGCTTCTTGGCTTGAGTTGCAGCACCTTTGGCCTCTGAAAAACTGCTCCAAGCTGCTGTGATGGAGTAGTGGTGGTGGTGCTATGGATTGGTGAAGAAATGGCCCAAGAACAAGGGTATTTGATGGTTGAATGAGAGAGATATGGAGAGAGATGGAGGGTTGTGTATGGTTTTTGTCTTGGACAAATTTCTTGGAACCTCTAAGATGGAAGAGAAGCTCTTCTATATATAGAGAATATGGAGGCTTGAAGCTTCTAAGAGAAGCTAAGCAAAAAGGGTCAAGAGGGTCAAGCTTCTCTTAGAAGCTTGGAGCAAAAGGGCCAAGAAGGCCAAGCTTCTTGGAGAAGCTAGACAAAAGAGCCAAGCTTCTTGGAGAAGCTAGGTAAAAGGTTCAAGAGGTGCAAGCTTCTCTTGGAAGCTAGAAAAGGTCAAGCTTCTTCAAGAAGCTAAAAAGGTCAAGCTTTTTAGAGAAGCTAAAAAGGTTCAAGCTTCTTGGAGAAGCTAGAACCAAGGTTCAAAAGGTTCAAGCTTCTTGGAGAAGCTAAAACCAAGGGTTCAAAAGGTTCAAGCTTCCTCAAGAAGCTAAAACCAAGGGTTCAAAAGGTTCAAGCTTCTTGGAGAAGCTAAACCAAGAGTTCAAAAGGTTCAAGAGGTTCAAGCTTTCTCAAGAAGCTAAAACAGGGGGTTCAAAAGGTTCAAACTCCCCTCAAGAAGAGGTCTCGGCCAACCAATTAGGTCATCGGCACAATAAAGTGCCGGTCGGCTAAACATAACGCCGACCGGCCATTATTTTTAAGAAACAATGGCCGGTGGCAAACATGTGCAGCCGGTGATGATAGGGGAGGGCCGATGAGGTGTGAGGATGGCCAAAAAGCCATTCCCTGCCCTTCAAGGCAAAAACCCAGGTGTTTGGTGCCAAAACCGAACACGAAGCAGTCGAGTCAAGAGGTCCTGAGGCGAGGCGCGCTGCCAAGGCCTCCGGGAACTCGAGACGAACACAAACATGGATAATCACCGAGTGTTCAAACGGTGACGTCCAAGTCTTGAGGACGGTCAAAAATGGGGTGTCTACAGGCCGAAAACCCGGAAGGGCGACCCAGGCAAAAGTTAGAGCAAAGAAAAAAATACAAAATACAAAAAATAAATACAAAAATACAAAAAAGCAAAAAAGCAAAAAAGGAGAAGAAAAAAGAATGAAAAAAAAAAGAAAAAAAAAAAAAAGAAAAACAAAGCTCGCAAGGTTAAAAACCTGCAACAGGCGCCTTGGCAAAAGTTAGAGCATAAAAAGAAGAGGTTAAATACCCGAGTGTACCTTAACCCCGAACTACGTAAGGCTTGATTCCCATCTTTGGGATACGTAGGCAACTTCATTCTGAAGTCCAGCCGTAAAACAATTCAAATTCGACTATGTCCATGTGATGGTTTTGATCATCTTTGCCTTCTCTGTATCTGAAAGTCTGGTCGTGTTCGTCGCTCAGAGGACTGACTACAATGTGTTGCGACATCATCCAAACAAGGGGCAACTTTCCGTTGCCATTCAAAACGCCGCAGTGTCATTTCAAACAAGGGGCAACTTTCCGTTGCCATGCAGCTCTTTTCGAACAAGGGGCAATTTTCCATTGTTATGGGTCCAAGGTTGTGCATCTCAAGAGTTGGTTCTGTGCTTGTTGAGCATTGGCCCTTTTCAAAGCAGTTTTTGAGAATTTTTACTGAGGTTGACTAATTCTCTCGAAAATTATTTCATTTTCCAAAACTGGACCATTTTCTTGGACCCAAAAAAAGGAAAATTTTCAGTGCTCATAACGTGACTTGCATGATTTTAAATCAGAAAATCGCACAAGCATGTTAATCTAACTCTCATGTTGGTCAAAATTGTTTTAGTAGAAAGCAAAATAAAAAAATGGTCAAAATGATGAACTAGGGGCACAGTTGAGTCAGGCTTCCTGTCTTTTCCCCGTCGCCAGTATACTTGCCAGAAAGGGCACAACTGAAGTCAACAACAACATGCAGAAAGCTCTCTCATCCTCCGAGCAACGAGGTATCAAGCCAAGTGCGAAGCACGAACTGGAATGGATCAGGATGTTCCACTTCCTCATCTGGACAGATCTAACCATGTCCAAACTCCCTAGCAGAGCATCGTCAACCAATGTCAACTACAGATTTGCTACACACCCAGTTGTGGGGCACCCCCTCTGTGGGAAAGTTCACTGCTGTGTGCAGAAGAAAAAGAATCTAGCAGAATGCTAGGGGCAAGAGCCCGCAACTTCTTGTCTATCCACCAACCACTCTGGGGAGGGATGAAAAATGAGAGATTGAAGAATAGAGAGATGTGCGCTGAGAGAAAAAGTGAGGAAAAGGGCTTTTTCAGAAAAACAGAGCTTGAGGGCCGAGTGATGTGAGAATCACAAATGAGAAAGGGTGGGAAATAATACCCGGTGAAACAGGCTCCCTGTGCACATTTGAGTCTTGTGTTTTGTTTTGTCTGTCTTGATTCTTGTTTCGAGTCGTTTCGAGTGTCAATAGATATGTTTAGGTTGTTTACCTTTTTGTTTCCCGTTGTTGAGTCGTGGTGTGCTGTGTTCAGTCGTAGGCTCAATACCCAGTCGAGAACTTATTATCGCCGTCAATTTCAAAAAAATCATCTTGTGCTCAGAGTGTTGTGCCATTCTCCACACTTGTGCAAAACAATATTTGTTCTTTCATAAAACCTCAGGGTTCAACCCAAGTCATGTGAGAACAGTAGAACCGGGACCTATCTGAAGCTATAATGGTTCCGGACTGCAAAGCAAAAGCAAAAGAGGAAAACGTCGGGGTATCTGAGTTCGTTTCAACTTCAGTAAGTTCCGAGACTACATCCCGTGTGTACCTCTTCAGGTCTTGTCAATGCTCCGAAATATGAGTGTACCTCTACCTCAAGCTCAAGATCAAGTCTGCTTCAAGCCAGAATAGTGTATCAATCACACCTCATTCCCTTAGTGTATCAATCACACTTCATTCACTCAGTGTATCTAACACACCTTATTTGCCTTAGTGTATCAATTACACTTCATTCACTTAGTGTATCAATCACACTTCATTCACTCAGTGTATCTGACACACTTTATTTGCCTTAGTGTATCAATCACACTTCATTCACTTTGTGTATCTATCACACCATTCTTCTCTTCATATCACATGTTTACTTTAGTGTATCCATCACACCTCATTCACTCTGTTTGCCTCATGTATCTGTCACATGTTTATTTAGTGTATCAATCACACTCTCTTCACTTAGTGTATCTACCACCCACATTTTCATTTTGTGTATCTATCACGCACATATTCACTTTTGTGTATCTATTACACTCTCACTCAGTGTATCAATCACACTTCACTTATGTATCTATCACACACATTCTCGTTTTCTGTATCACACTTTCAGTGTATCAATCACACTTCATCGATTTAGTATATCTATCATACTCTGTTCACTAAGTGCATCTATCACACTTCGTGTTCACATTTAGTATATCAATCATACTTTGTTCACATAGTGCATCTATCACACTTTGTGTTCACATTTAGTATATCAATCATACTTTGTTCACATAGTGCATCTATCACACTTTGTGTTCACATTTAGTATATCAATCATACTTTGTTCACTGAGTGCATCTATCACACTTTGTGTTCACCTTTAGTATATCAATCATACTTGTTCACTAAGTGCATCTATCACACTTTGTGTTCACATTTAGTATATCAATCATACTTTGTTCACATAGTGCATCTATCACACTTTGTGTTCACATTTAGTATATCAATCATACTTTGTTCACTGAGTGCATCTATCACACTTTGTGTTCACCTTTAGTATATCAATCATACTTGTTCACTAAGTGCATCTATCACACTTTGTATTCACATTTAGTATATCAATCATACTTTGTTCACATAGTGCATCTATCACACTTTGTTTTCACATTTAGTGTATCAATCATACTTTGTTCACTGAGTGCATCTATACACTTTGTGTTCACCTTTAGTATATCAATCATACTTGTTCACTAAGTGCATCTATCACTGTAACAGCGCCCGCGGGGGACCTCGCGCTACAGTTCGGACTCCCTTTTTGTGTTGCGGTTCTAAATCTGAACCAAAGAGTCCAACTCTGGCAAATCGTTTTGAGAAAAAACAGATTTTGAAAAGTAGTGCCAAACATGGACTGCTTTGCAGATTACAGAGTCGCCACCTAAATATTTTTTAAATGGGGAATTTAGGAAACCCTGACTCGGTGCCGAAGGCCACGTGTCCGTCATCACCAAATGTCTTGGCTCGGGAGCTTGGGTACGATCGGGGAAGGTCAGCTATGAGCACCCCTTTCGCCCGGTTCGAAGACCGGCCTCTACTAACCGTGATATCCGATTTTGAAAACATTACATGCTCTTATACCGGTTATTAGCCTAGATTCACTACGTTATGCGCTCAGCAAACAAGTATAGACTAGATTGCCTAATTTGGAAATAAGCATTGCATATCCGTTAGTTTTGAAAAGGCTTTGGAATTTGCTACTCGCAAGTAGGCTAAAACACGGATTTCAACGAGTTTTTCCAACTTAAGCAATCCAACCTCCACCCACAGGCATTCAAACAGTTTATCTCACATAAGCACTTAGCCGCATGGTAAGCATACTGTCATGGCAACATTCACATGCATGTGGTATGCTAAAGCGTAAAATACTTACATCGTACTCCGTGCCAAAACAGGAAACTAGTTAGCAGACATGCATGTCCCTAGATCATGTTAAAGTGGCTAATGCAACACAGGCAAGGATGCAAGTTAGAGTAGGCTTGGCTAACCCTAAAATGGCATGCGAAATGCTACAACTATCACGTATTCAATTTGGAATTGAAAGTACGATGCAGTTTGTATGATGTACCGAGCCCGGTGCAT
This sequence comes from Camellia japonica, assembly GCA_030407325.1. NCBI lineage: Eukaryota > Viridiplantae > Streptophyta > Magnoliopsida > Ericales > Theaceae > Camellia > Camellia japonica. The sequence goes on from JAPPVO010000016.1 coordinate 8,970,904, forward strand.
GTTTAGACAAATGCATGGATGCACGCATGCATTGCATAAGGTATGCTAAAATAGACGTGCCTTAATCTACCATCATAAGCAGGTAAATAAAAGGGAGAAAGAAGTGGGGGTTGGAAGACATACAAACCACTCACCCACACTTATTACAATTATGCCCCCCACTCGGAGGGACCAAAAGAATAATACAGTCCGAATACTAAGTTAATTATTACAAAACTTCTAATTAATTAACAAATTAAATGCAAAAAGGAGGTGGCCGCAGCCCTGCCTCGGGATGCGTGAATAATGTATGTTTGGCTCGCCTTGCTTGGAAACCCGCACCATGCCACTGTTGCCTCTGTTTACACTACCCTACTCCTCGAAAATTTGCACAAATCCCAAGGATGCTTCCCTGGACACTTTGGAGCACCACCGGCTGAAGAGAAACACCACTGGCCGAAGGATATGATCACCGGCTACATATTATGCTATCGGCTAGTAATTCTTTGCCGGTCGGCACTTAACAGTGCCGGTCGGCCAAAAATTCCTGCAGAACCTGCAATTGACAGCAGCAGAGGGCAAGCAGTGTATGGCATGGAATTTCAAGGCAATGTATGCATGGACACACTCCCTATCATGCAATGGACTCAAGGGAGCATGGCCCTTGACCCCCGGGCCGTCAATGGCGCATTTCGACGCATGATGGCCTAAGAGGCCAAGTTTGCATTTCAATGTCAAATGCAACGCACACAAAACATACAAGGGACCCAACCTCAATCATGGTTGATCAAGAGGTGAGGCAATGCACAACAATGCACATGCAACCTAAGCATGCAAGCTAACATACAAACATGCAATGCAACTACATGGCATACACAATGCTAACAACATAACATGCACAACGCATTGTAACATGGCATACACAATGCAAGATGGGCTTACACCAATATGAGATAGCCTCAGCCACACTCACATAGGAGGCCATTGGATGAAAATGAGATGCCTCAAAATGCGTGCACACGGGCACGCAAATCGAGAAAATGGCATTAAGGTATGAAATGACATAGAAAATGATATGCAAACACGCCAATGGAATTTCAGCACTGAAATATGGGGGAAAACAGTCCCGAAAGATGGCGAAATGACACCAAATGCAAGGAATGGTCCCGAAATGCGAATTTAGGCATCCGAAATGGCCTATAGCTATGCAATGCATGCACAATATGGACATGAAATGAAAATACAGTAGCAAGGCAGCCCCAAAACAAGCATTTCCCAGTCTAAAACATGGCCAAACAGCAAGCATAGATAGGGCAACAATGGCATACAAAAATGGCTCCACAAGGGAGGCTATGAAGCAAGTGATACATACGATGCCCAAATGGAAAAATACCCTTCTACAACACTGATGAGGGACTAAAAATATGAACATTTACAGTAGATGACATCCCCCAACTCAGTATGAAAACATGCTAAAAATGTCATGCAAGAACTAGGATACATAAGGCTATAACATGAGGTACCCCAAACATTCATCAAACCAGAAAATACCCTTAATGAAATATGTCAAAAAGATCAAAATATGACTCTTTCCAGTTCTGATGATGGCCGAGAACAGAAGCTAGATAAGCTTAAAAAAGCATGCAAAAATGGGGGTCAAAGAGGGGTATAATGACAAGTATAACATGGAGACCCCCAACAAGGTTGATCCCTTCTACAATGTTGTAGAGGGACACAAAATAAGCTTACTCACAGTTCATGACATGCTCCAAAACAATTTACATATAGGCCAAACAAATCATGCAAATTTACGGTAAATTGGAGGAATTGTGAAGAAAGTGCAAGATAGGGGGCCTAAACAGGGTTGAGCCCTTCTTCAATGTTGAAGAGGGGCTCAAAATAGGCCCACTTACAGTTTACATTATGCTCGAAAACAGATCACTCATAGGCTAGAAATTTCATGCAAAAATGTGACATACAAGATGATATTGAAGCAAGTACAAGATGGTGATCTCAAATAGGGTTGAACCCTTCAACAAACATGAATAATAGCTCAAAAGAGTGACCCTTTCAGTTTGGGTCGGAGCCTAAAACAGTGAGCAAATAGGGTAGAAAAATGTGACAAGAATGTGCTACAAAAGAGGGAAAATGATCTTACCCTTGAAGACTACCCTTTTGTTGCTTCTTGGCTTGAGTTGCAGCACCTTTGGCCTCTGAAAAACTTCTCCAAGCTGCTGTGATGGAGTAGTGGTGGTGGTATGGATTGGTGAAGAAAGGGCCCAAGAACAAGGGTATTTGATGGTTGAATGAAAGAGATATGGAGAGAGATGGAGGGTTGTGTGTATGTATATCAGATATATATGGTATATCTCTGGTTTTTTGCTTAAAACATCCAACCTTTAACAATGGAGGAGGGACCTCTCTTATATAGGCAATGCTAAGCTTCTCCAACAAGCTTCAAAGGGTCAAAGGGATCTAAGGGGAGGTCAAGGCTTATTGGAGAAGCTTGGACAGCTGGTAGGCTTCTTGAGGAAGCCAAGACAAGGGGTCAAGGCTTCCTCAAGAAGTCATGAGCAAAGGGTGCACAAAAGAGGGGTCAAAGGGGTGCAAAGGGTGCAAAACAGCCACACACGTGCATGGGGAGCAGAATCTGTGTATTCCAGCTGGCACAGCTGGCATCCATTCAATCTGTAGAATACACCGGAAGGTCGTCGGCTAGCAAAAATGGTCGGTCGGCACTCTTTTCTGGCCGGTCGGCACTCTATTTGGCCGGTCGGCACTCTTTTCTGGCCGATCGGCAGGAAAAATCTACTCTGCAGGTCCAACTTCAAACGGGCATAACTTCTTCATATGAACTCCTTTTTAGGTAATTCGTGTGTCAAAATTGAAGCCCCGGAAGTAAGCTTTCCAATTCCGCAAACCTTGCATTAAAATTCCTCCTGTAGAGAAAGTTATGCTTGTTTTGGTGAAGGTTGCTCAGTTTCGGTCCAACCGGGATGATGCCCAACTTCAACCAATCATATCTCCGCCATCCGGACTCGGGTTTAAGAGATTCTTGTATGAAAAATGAAGCCCCGGAAGTCTTCTTTCCAATGGTGGTAGCCTCATAACTTAACTCCAAGTGTATAGACAAATAAGCTCGATTTAGCGAGGACTGCTCATCCCTCTCTTAGCGATTCTTGCCTATCTTCTTCTCCAACTTGGTTTCTCCCCTCTTCTCCTCTTTTCTTCAACTTCAAACCCCTAAGTAAGGTGTTTTGAAAGATTTTTCAAATATTTCATCTCTCTTTCATTCATCTCCACTTTGTCCTTGCTCGGTTTACCGAAAAGCGCAACATTTACCGAAATGCGAGCGTCGGAACATCGTGGGAATTTTATTTCAAAAAAAAATGTTTTGAAAGAGAGGTTTTTAAAGTCTAAAAACCATCCAAAATAATTGTGGTCCAAAATGGGGTGTGAAGTTGAGATTTGCCTCTCTCCTTGCCAAAGAAATTGAACTCGTGCCCTGCACATCTCTCAACACCGAGCAAACCATCAGTAATGCCCAAGTCTTGAGGGCGGTCAAAAATGGGGTGTCTACAATCACACTTTGTGTTCACCTTTAGTATATCAATCATACTTGTTCACTAAGTGCATCTATCACACTTCGTGTTCACATTCAGTATATCCATCATACTTGTTCACTAAGTGCATCTATCACACTTCGTGTTCACATTCAGTATATCCATCATACTTGTTCACTAAGTGCATCTATCACACTTCGTGTTCACCTTTAGTATATCCATCATACTTGTTCACTAAGTGCATCTATCACACTTCGTGTTCACATTTAGTATATCAATCATACTTGTTCACTAAGTGCATCGATCACACTTCGTGTTCACCTATTGTGTATCCATCACACTTGTTCACTTAGTGCATCTATCACACTTTGTGTTTGCCTTTTGTGTATCCATCACGCTTTGCTCACTTCATTCATCTTGTGTATCCATCACACTTTTCTTTATACAGTGTACCCATCACACACTTTTACTTTGTGTATCAATCACACGCTCGCTTTGTATATCAATCACACACTTTCGCTTTGTGTATCAATCACGCGCTCGCTTTGTGTATCAATCACACACTTTCTCTTTGTGCATCTATCACACTATGCTCATCTTGTGTATCCATCACACTGCGCTCACCTTGTGTATCCATCACATTTTGCTTCATATAGTGTATCCATCACACTTGCTTCACTTTGTGTATCTACCACACACGTTCACTTTTTGTATCTATCACATGCCCCCTTTGTGTATCCACCACACACATTTGCTTAGTGTATCCATCACACTCGTTTTGCTTTGTGTATCTACCACACACGTTCACTTTTTGTATCTATCACATGCCCCCTTTGTGTATCCACCACACACATTTGCTTAGTATATCTATCACATATTTGCTTAGTGTATCCATCACACTCGTTTTGCTTTGTGTATCTGTCACACTTTGCTTCACTTAGTGTATCAACCACACTTTATTCATATAGTGTATCCATCACACTCTCTTCACTTTGTGTATCCATCACACATGTTTGTCCACTTAGTGTATCTATCACGCTTTGTTCGCTTTTGTGTATCTAACGCACATGTTCGTGAGAATTGCATAATTCTCTTACATCCTTTCTGCATCGTAGTGTAGTTTGGTGTATGCTAGCTTAAAACTGTTGCATGTGTGCTTCGTTACAGCTTTCTCTGCATGATCATAAGTTATGATCGGCTTCTTGCATTTTCAGTTGCATTTTGCCCCTGCCTTCGGGCGCATACCTTGTTTGTCTTGCATGTTTGTCCAAGTCTTCGGCCTTGTCAAAAATGGGTCGTCTCTGGGCTTTGACATTCACTCCCGCCATTGTTATGACTTCCGAGTTCTGTCAAAGAGGGGCAACTGTAGACACCCCATTTTTGACCGTCCTCAAGACCTGGACGTCACCGCTTGAACACTCGGTGATTATCCATGTTCGTGTTCGTTTGGAGTTCCCGGAGTTCTCGGCTACGCGCCTTGCCTCAGGACCTCCGAACTTGACCGTTTTGTGTCTGGTTTTGCACCAAACACTTGTTCTTTGCCTTGGAGGGGTAGGGAATGCCTTGTGAGGCATCCCCACACACCACCGGCAGTGGCTAGAGGCCACCGGCTGGTTGGTGTTTCCATCGGCACTATATTGTGCCGGTCGGCAGTCAATTTTGTCAAAATGACAATTTTGCCCTGCCGACTACTGTTCAGTTGCTTTTTGAGATATTTTGAAGCAGCTGTATAGCATTTGTTTCCCCTCCATACACGTGTATGGAGGGATGAGCCTTTGGTTTGCTTAGCTTGTAAGCTTTGTTGCCTATAAGAGAGGGCTCTCTTCTCTTGGCTCAAGGGTTAGAAAAATTAGACATTTTTAGAGAGAAAAGGCAGAGAAGAAGCTCTGGTTCTAGGTTAGAACTTGTGTATCTATCCTATCTCTCTTTTCCTCTCTTGTTTCTACACTAGGTGCTTTAATCCATATTATTGCACACAAGCACCTAGTGTTTCACCTTCCTTCGGTTACTGAGGTTCTAAGGGCTGGTTCTTGAAGTTTTTGGTTGGATTTGAGCTCAAGGAAGCAACAACATCAACCTTTGTGAAAGTGGTCTTCAAGGGTAAGAAACTACCCCTTTTTACCCCATTTTTGCACTCAATTTTTGCATAGTTTAGAACTGTTTTTGTGCTTAGCATTTAATTCAAAAAAGTTCTGTTTTTTAGTCCTCTTTATTGTTGGTTAAGAGTGTTTTGTGCTTTGGGGAGGTTTGACCACCCTTAGGTCTTGAAAAGGCCTCATTTTGTGCTATTTTGTGAGAGCTCCGGGATTTTGGTGTTGGGGTCTCTTCACCACTGAAATCTTGAGGGATTTCAATGGTAAAGATGATGCCTTGAAGTCCCAAGAAGGAGAGGGTCACCCCCTCTCCTTGTTGTCCTTGAAAAGGACCTATTTTGCCTCTTGAGGGAGCCCCATGTTTGGTTGTTTGTTGGTTACACCATGGCTGTATTTTGTGCTCATATTGCCATATTATAACTTTGTATCATGTTGGTTTTAGTACTCCTTGCATGTTTTGCATAGATGCTTTGTAATGCCTCTTTAGTCCTTTAACATGCATTAGGTTGTGTGCCTCTATTCTAACATGTTTTAGGCTTAGATTCATGAAGCTTGTATGCTTATTTTTCCATGAATAAGGTCTGTCCATGGTTACTTTGGTCGATCTTAGCTTGCATCACATAGCCTCTTTGCATTTGGCTTGTTGGCCTTAAGAGCATGAAAGTATAGCATGCCTTGCTTGCATTATTTTCAATGGTTTGGAACCATTTAGCATGCTAGTTCAGTCCCTTAGACATGCTTGAATGATTGCCTTGCATGCTTCTTTGAAGTTTTGAAAGCATATGTTGTATGCCTAATGATTTGGTCATTGTGTGTGCCTTGCTCTAGAGCCACTTAGATGCCATCTAGGAGGTCCCTTTTGTATGGTCTAGGGCTGCCTTAGACCTGTTTTAAGCCTTCTTGGCCTTGTGAGGCTTGGTTGGCTTAGCCATGGTTTAGTTCTCCTTTGGCTTGCCTTGGATGCTTGGACCATTTGTTGCATGCTTAGTCTATTTTGTTGCTTGGTTTGGCATCATGTCCAACATGATTTTAAAGCTTATATATGCATGTTAATATGTTCATGTTAGCCTCTTTTAAGTGTTCTTAAGAGTTGCTTGTTTATGCCTAAGTGTTGGAATATGTATGCTTGCATGTGTGCATGTATTGCATATATCTTAGCCTTCACTTCTATGGCATTTGGCCACTGATTTTAGGCTTATTTAGAGCTGCCTAACCTATGTGCAAGTCCATCCTCTTGTTGCTTGCATATGCTCCTTGAGTGTTGTAATGTATTGGTAAGTAAATGCATGTTAGGACTAACATGATTGAATGAAGTCACATGCTTGTTTGCATGCTTAGACACCCACATTACACCTTGCATACTTGATGGTTGACATTGGTGTTTCATGCCTTGTATGTTTGTTAGCTTGTATGCTCCTTTGCATTGGCATGATTGCATACTAGTTGACATGTCTAGGATTGCATCACATAAACATGCATGCTCTACCTCTTGATCAAATGATAGAGGCTTAGCACCATTGTGTGTTTGTTTGGTTTGCATGCATTTGAAATAGAAGTTGCACATTTGGTTCTTTGGGCCATCATGCATGGAAATGCGTGATTGGTGGCCCGAGAATCGAGGCACATGTCCCTTTGAGTCACAAATATGATAAGGGGTATGATTGGTGCACACATTGTTGGAATTACATTGCCATGCAAGTTTTTGCCCTCTGCTGCTGTGAGTTGCAGGTTCTGCAGACATTCAGTGCCAGGCGGCAGTATTTAGTGCCGACCGGCAGTCTATTGATGGCCGATGGATGAATTTTGTGCCGGTGACCTAATGATGATGCCGGTGGAAGTCTTACTCAGCCGATGATGTCCCTCAGTGTCCTGGGAGGCACTCCTGAGACTTTGGCAGTCTTCTGAGATGCAAAGCAGGGAAAACAGAGGCAATCTAAGCATGGCAGTGCAATTCCGAGCAAGTCCCGAGCATGCGTTGTGAGTTGCAGGTTCTGCAGACATTCAGTGCCGGCCGGCAGTATTTAGTGCCGACCGGCAGTCTATTGATGGCCGATGGATGAATTTTATGCCGGTGACCTCATGATGATGCCGGTGGAAGTCCTACTCAGCTGATGATGTCCCTCAGTGTCCTGGGAGGCACTCCTGAGACTTTGGCAGTCTTCTGAGATGCAAAGCAGGGAAAACAGAGGCAATCTAAGCATGGCAGTGCAATTCCGAGCAAGTCCCGAGCATGCGTTGCATCCGGCCCTCATCTCGAGGCGGTTTACTGCTTTAATTAGATTAATTAATTTATCTGATTAATTTAGTTGGACTGTAATATTTTAATTAGTTTGCGTAGCTAATTAATCTGTATTATTCTTTTGGTCCCTCCGAGCGAGGGCATATCTGTAATAAGTGTGGGTGAGTGGTGTGTATGTCTTCCAACCCCCATTTCTTTCTCCCTTTTATTTACCTGCTTATGATGGTAGATTAGGGCACGTTTATTTTAGCATACCTTATGCAATGCATGCGTGCATCCATACATTTGTTTACATGCACCGGGCTCGTACATCATACAAACTGCATCTGTATTTCAATTCCAAATTGAATACGTGATAGTTGTAGCATTTCACATGCCATGTTTAGGGTTAGCCGAGCCTGCTCTAAACTGCATCTCTGTGTGTGTTGCATTAGCCACTTGACATGAACTAAGGCATGCATGATTGCTAACCAGTTTATTGTTTTGGCACGAAGTACGATGTAAGTATCTATGCTTTAGCATCTCGCATGCGTGTGAATGTTAACATGACAGCATATCTACCATGTGGCTAGTTGCTTATGTGATAAACTGTTTGAATGCCTGTGGGTGGAGGTTGGATTGCTTGAGTTGGAAAACTCATTGAAATCCGTATTTTAGCCTACTTACGAGTAGCAAAACCCGAAACGCTTTCAAAACAAACGGATATGCAATGATTATTTCCGAATTAGGCAATCTAGTCTATACTTGTTTTCTGCGCGCATAACATAGTAATTCTAGGCTAATAACCGGAATAAGAACGCATGACGTTTTCAAAATTGGATATCACGGTTAGTAGAGGCCGGTCTTCGGACCGGGCGAAAGGGGGTGCTCATAGCTGACCTTCCCCGATCGTACCCAAGCTCCCGAGCCAAGACTACTTTGGTGATGACGGACACGTGGCCTTCGGCACCGAGTCAGGGTTTCCTAAATTTCCCATTTTAAAATATTTAGGTGGCGACTCTGTATCTGGCAAAGCAGTCCATGTTTGGCACTACTTTTCAAAAAATCTGTTTTTCTTCAAAACGATTTGCCAGAGTTGGACTCTTTGGTTCAGATTAAGAACCGCAACAAAAATCGAGTCCGAACTGTAGCGAAGGTCCCCCGCGGGCTTGTTACAGTTTCTGTCGCAACAAAAATCGAGTCTGAACTGTAGCGAAGGTCCCCCGCGGGCTTGTTACAATGGTCTGTCATTAAGTTGTGCTTGCTGGAACATGATCTCCTCTTGATGCCCTTAGAATCATGGTGCCAAATAAGAGTGTCATCCATGTTGTCAATTGAAATGGGAATGGCACAGATATTGCGGACGTCCAGTCATGAGACCAAATTTGTCAGCAGCTCCTCATTCCATGATTTAGTTATCGGATTAATAGCATCTATAACTTTCGAAATGGGGCACCCAGCAGGCATGCAAGATTTGATACGGAAATTCTTATCCGTTGGAATCCATTTATCCTCCCAGAAATTGACTAAGGCCCCATTTGAAATTTGCCACCGAATCCCTCGCTGAAGAATCTTACGGCCCTCAAGGAGACTAGCCTAAGCCCAAGAAGCTCGGGCACCTTTCGAAGCATTTAAGAAATATGAATTAGGAAAGTAAATGCCCTTCAAGAACCGTGCTACAAACGAGTTGGGGTATTTGAGAAGTCGCCATCCTTGATGCACAAGTAAGGCTTTGTTAAAAGCTCAAAAATCACGAAACCCCAAACCCCCTTTGGCCTTTGGCAAAGACAATTTATCCCAAGCAGCCCAATGAATCCCTTTGCTCTTAGAATCACCTTTCCACCAAAAGTTTCTCATCATGGAGTTCATTGATTCACACAAATTGTTGGGAAAAAGAAAGCAGGCCATTGCATAAGTCGGAATGGCTTGCACAACTGCTTAAGTAAGATTTCCCTGCCAGCATGTGATAAAAATTTTGTTGTCCAGCCTTGGAGCTTATCCATCATTTGTTCTACCAAAAAATTGTAAGTATCCTTTTTGGAGTGACCCCAGCACAATGGCAGTCCCAAATATTTTGCCCCAGCCCCCACTGGTTTCATCTGCAGTAAATTACAAATTTGATGTTCCACCAATGGTGTCACTGATGCTGAAAATTGAACCCCAGATTTGTCAAAATTAATCGACTGTCCTGAAGCTTTGCAATACACCTCCAAGATTCGAAGAATGTGACCACATTGGCCCAAATCTGCTTTCACAAACAATAAGGCATCGTCCGCAAACAACAAATGGGATAGCATTAGACAAGACCTGCGAACCTTGAGCCCCAAGAAATGATGTTCCCTGAGGCCTTGGTGCAGAAGCTTGGAGAGAACCTCAATCACTAGAAGAAACAGATAGGGGGATAATGGGTCTCCTTGACGAAGTCCTGGCGATGGTTTAAAACAAGTTCGCTTAGAGTTTTGATCCCCATAAGAGAGCCAATTGACCCGAGACCATTGGTGTAAAAACATTTCCTCCCTTGCCAATGAAACCTCCAAATCAGCCTGAATTGAGTTTTGCGCACGAACATTATCTTCGGAAGGTGGTTGGTAGTGAAGTGCATCCAACTTGCCTTTGAGCAAATTTATTTTCACCTTGTTATTCCCAAATTCCTCCTTGCACCAAGTTAGTAAACTTCTGCGACAAGATTTTAGGCGTTGGACAAGTTGGAACATTGGTGATCCAAGAGGGCACTGATTCCAAGCTTGTATAACAACATCGCCACATCTCGAACTAGTAGACCACATGGTTTCAAATTTTAATTGACGAGGGATGTTCTTCGGTGGGACATAGCAGTTGATTAGAATCGGACAATGATCGGATCCAATTCGGCTTTCATGAAACACATGGGCGTAGGGAAACAGTTCTCTCCACTCTGCAGTTGCAAAAGCTTTGTCCAATCTCTCTTGTACATTGTCTTTGGCCAACCTGATTGTTGGACCAAGTAAAAGCATTGCCCTTAAATTCGAGGTCCATAAGAGCACAATCATATAACAAATCTTGAAAACCAGAAATCTGAGTTCTGCTACAATCCACTCCTCCTTGTTTTTCCCACATAGACCCAATTTGATTAAAGTCCCTAACACATAACCAGGGATAACGATTGCCCGAAGCCTGACCATGGAGGATCTCCCAAAATTCATTTCGGAGCTTCCAGTTTGGGGGCGCATACACAAAGGAGACCGCCCAATTTCTATCTAAACTGCCAGCCCCGATAACACAACGAAAGAAATGTTTTGATTTAAGATGGACCTAGACATCTGTCTCATCTGTCCACCAAAGCGCCAAGCCCCTCGAGAGGCCCTCAGGATCAACATAGCACTTATGAGAAAATTGCAACCGATGCCGAATTCTATCCAATTTTCCACTCTTACTTTTTGTCTCCATTAAAAACACTATTGAAGGACGATGGGTGATACATAACCCTCAGAGGATCTAGACTGTCAGGGGTCGCCCTATCCCCTGACAGTTCCAGCTCAAAATCAGCATGAACCTTGTGGCTGTTTCAGGCCAGCCACCAACGCCCATTTCTTCGAATTAGCATCCTCTAAGGGAAAGGTACTAGGGACTTGAGAATAACAGTCTTGTGATTCCTGAGGCCATTCGATAAGAATAGAAACCAGAGCATCATCTAAAAATTAGGGTTCATAGCTACTTACAGCGTCATCTAGTAGATCATGGTCTGACCGCCCTTGTGAGCGTCCCTTCCTCTCCCTACTAGCAGCCTTACTCCCTTTTCTTCGGGCATATGGTGATGAATGGACTTTACTGTCAGTGACTACAAGGCTTTTCAAAAGTTTCTGGGGACGAGAGGTATCCAGGTGCACCTTAGGGTCTTTCCGTTTGAGGGACAGATCTTGGAAAATACTGGACATACATCGATCCACCAACCCAGTAATAATGTTATCCTTTGTCGGGCTAGAACATGGGCTTAACTCCTCTATCCCAATATCTACATTAGGCCCAGATTGTCTCGCGAAAAGCTGGGCCTCCACTAAAGGACTGAGCTGTTCAATGGGCTCTGTTACAAAGTATTGGTGACCCAGCCCACCATCAGCAACTGACTGGGGCTTGGGCTAATTCTGACGAACAATTTCCTTAGTAGAAGAGGCCTTCCCTGGTGTGAATGTATCCAAACAAACGAGGGGCACTACTCCTCCTCCTTCGAACAAAGTAGATGCAACGGTTGAGACACTTGGACCACGTCCTCCACTCCTCCCCCCAGTCTGCTCCACGTTAAGTCGTGGAGGTGATTCGTATACAGCAGGGACAACAGGTACCACGGGTACACCCATTGTGGATGCAGGAGGGGTAGGAGAGGGCCCCACGCCGTCTGTCGGAGCGTTGGCCCTACGCACCGCCGGTGTCCTCTGCGTCAAAGTGTGCACCCTTTCCTCCGCCTCGTCAACCCACTGTTTGAGCTGCTCCGACGACAAGTCCAACTTCGGCGCTCTTCCTGTTCGGAGTTCTGGCCCATACCCAGATTGCTAACCAGCCTCCCGGGAGACAAATTTACATAGCGTATTGTCATGGCCAAGACGCCCACAATCATAGCAAAATTCAGCCAATTTCTCATACTTGTAGCTTACCTAGACCTCTTGAACTGCGTCTGTGGAAGATGAGTTGAGCCGTAGATAGAAACCCAATGGAAGTGGTTTGGTTACATCCATTTCCACCCGAAGACGTAGAAAGCTCCGTTCAAGTAGCAAGCCCTCATGCAATGCCTCCACCCCAATAAGGTTCCCCAGTCATTGCCCAATAATTTGGGCATTTTTCCTGGTCATTTTGGCCACTAGTAATCCATGAACTTGAACCCAAAAAGGACCCCAATTGAACTCCATGTCGGATGTAGACTTCCTCACAAGGAGTGGTTGAAGAACCAGTAAATGGCCCATAACTGACCACGGGGCCTCAGCTAGCACACGCCAGCGATCTTCCAAATTCCCAAATTGAAACAAAAACACATTATCGGACCAGGGAGAGATCAGCAGCTTGGACCTAGGTCGCCACGCCCCTTGAAGAATATTCGTAACTCCAGTCCAATTCAGTTTTTTGGGAGCAAGAATTTTCCCAAGCAAACACAGAGGAGAAATGTCAACATTCTCACCCGAACCTTTAATACCCTCTAAATCATCCAAATGAATGGCCTGGGAGGCCATAAGAGCAAGAGCAGCGAGCAGGAAAAGGGAGCTCCCCTGAAACCCAGCCAAAACTTACCGAAAGCACGAGCGCGGTAGAACTAAAAGACCTTCACAACCAGAGCACACCACGAAACACTGAGGAGAAGAAGACAGGAAATAGAAAAACCCAAGCTACCGGAGTGTAGAAAAAGGAAGGGAAAAACCCTAAGGCTACCACAGGGTAGAGAGACTCCCACGTAGAGAGAGACAAGACAAATTTTTGTTTGTTGGAATCCTCTACAACCCTATTCCTAATAGACTCTGCCTATTGCCTATTGCCAAATTGCCTATTGCTCTACCTATAATCTTCATAAATGTAAATTGTTTAAAAGTAGTACAAATTTTTTAAAAAATTGTATAGAATACAACATAAAAATGAAAATATACAAATTTTTTTTGTACTTTGTAATATTTGTTGTATTTTGTGTATTAACGAGCTTTAAAAATTATGAGAAAATTTTTAAATATACATTTACAATTTTTTATATAAAGAAAAATTTATATTAACTTCAACAATTTATAAAGACAAATTTCAAATACAAATTTATGAACTTTAACAACTTTAAAATTACGTTGTAAACAATGAAAAATTACATTTATAAATTTTCATAAATGTATATCAGAAAATTTATTTTATCACAAAATTTTGTAACATTAACACAAACATGCGTAACATCGGGAGAAATTGGTGTAAAAAACTATCCAAAAATTTGTATTTGATGTTGCAAAAATTTGTAAGTTGGTTACGATTTGTTTTAATATCAATATGTGACGAAATTACGTATTTTGTAATTAATATCATGAAATTTTATGATAAAATCACACATTTAATGGTAGAATATGTAACCATAAATGAATACATACCATATTCTATTTTGATACATATATAAGATGTACATATATATATATATACATAAAACAAACATGATGATACTTTGATGTGACAATTTTTTTTATTTTTATTGTTAAATATATCCTTCAGGCAGCCCTCTCCCTCCACTTGTGGAGGGAATTTTGAATTTGCAATAATGAAATATTTTAAAAACCAAACACAACTATTTTCTAGGGGTGTAATTTGGATGGACTCAACCCGAACAACCCGAATCTAGTCCAAATTTTTTTAGGATTTGGACAAGATATTTTTAAATTCGGTACGGGCTTAGACAAAAATTCAGAAACTCGAATTAAATTTAGACAGGCTTGGACAAAGACATCAAACAACCCGAGCAACTCGAAATCTAAATTACACATATATAGATATATAAAAATATTAAATATGTATATAAATTATTAGTCATTACATAATATTAAAGTAATTTACATTATTAAATCATATTGAATATATTATATATACAAATAATATAAAATCTTACTCTCTTTTTTTCGTTCATAAATGTAAGGATTACTATAGCGGTATCTCTTTTATATTATATAAATTATTTATTTTGATGACATTAATGATTTTCTATATAAAAAAAATGTAAATAGAATCAAATTTTAATAATTTAATAATGTAGCTGAAAAAAAAAAAAAAAAACTGAAATTCGTTTACAATTTGAACAACTCAGACAATTCGGGTTTAACTCGGGTTGGGTTTTGGCAAGCAACCGCGGATTACAATTCGGACTTGGATGGGCCTAGGCAGGTCTCAGTACAACTTAGACTGAACTTGAATAACCTCTCAACCCGCACGAACCCGCCTCAATTACACCCCTATTATTTTCAAAACATAATTTTCAAATCACTTTTTAAAAAAATAACTTAAAAAAGTGAAATCAAACATGATATTATTGTTTCACTCCTATCCGGATGTCTTTTCAAATCATGTTTTTTTTTTTTTTTTTTTTTTTTTTTTTTTTTTTTTTTTTGTGTGCCAGCTATTATTTGCCAAAACAAAGAAGAAAAAAAATTTATTCATCCGGTTTGATTTTCATTTTCAGAATTTACTTTTAAAAAAATTCTATTTTTTCGTTTTTTATATTTTTTTATTTTCACTAATTTTTTTAATATTTTAAACAATTTTTAAAAATTTTTAGACACACCTAACATAAATCCACTTAAAAAATATAATATTTTTTTTAAAAAAAATCTTTAAAAATTTTATAAAAAAAATTCAGTATATTTTTCATATTTTTATGTATTTATTAATTTTTACAAATATTTTACTATTTAGATACATCAAAGTATGATGCATCTAAAAAAGTTTTTAAAAAAATTACTTAAAATTTTAAAAACATTCACTAAAAACAAAAAATACGAAAAACAAAAAACTCAATATCCATAAAATTGAATTCAAAAAATTAAAACCAACCACACTGATTATTATTGTGTGATCATTATCTATTTGGTAGCTCTTGATTAAAAATATATATAAGCTCTTATTTTAAGTATATTTATTCTTTTATTTTTGTGACTGTTTATCTTATAATTGTTAGTGATTGATTATTTTTTTTTAAATATCTGAAAAACATAACATCTATAATTATATATTAATAATATATATTTTACACATGTCAATTTTTATTTATTAGTTTATTTTATCTAGAAAATTTTGCCACAAGTGTAATATGAATTTATGACATATAAAGTCATTAATTATTAAAATAAAATGTAAAAAGCTCATTTTATAGTGATTTAAAAATATAAAATATATTAGATCATACTTAAAATTAATAAAAATTGATCAAAATTTATTTTAAAACCTAATAAATATGATTTTGAAAAAAATATATGCGTATCGATAAGTTTTTTTCAAATTGTATGAAAAATTAAAACATTCACGGTTTCGGTTACCGCAACCGTTACGCTACGGCCTTTACACCCTGCAACCGCAACCTCGCCATTGCCACTATTACGGTAACCGCAACTGCTTTTTCAGAACCTTGCTTAGCATCTTCCAGCCAAGTTTGGCCAAGAGAGCAGCATTGTTATCTCTTGCCTTTCTAAGGCCTAGACCATCATTAGCTCTACTCCTATAAACATTATCCCAGTTAACAAGATGCACTCTTCTATTGTTTTCAATCTCTCCCCAAAGAAAGTTTTTATTGAGTCTGTCAATATCATCACAAATACTTCTAGGTAGTTCTATGGTTTGCATATTATAACTAGGGATCGCAAACGTCATAGACTGGATAAGTGTGGTTGTACTAGCGAGTGAGAGGTTTTTGGCCTTCCAACCTAAGACTTTGTTTTTCAGTTTTTCCATGGTGTCCCTAAACATGTTTCTATTGACTCTGCAATGGATCATAGGGGAGCCTAGGTACTTACCAAGGTCTTGTGTTAGGGGAATACCACTACGTGAGCTAAGGGATGGAGCCTTATTACGAGGCACATTAGGGGACACAAAGACCTTAGACTTGGCAAAATTGACTTTTTGGCCAGATATAACACAAAATTCAAATAAGATGTCCATAATAATGACACAATTTTGCTGGTCAACTTTGGCAAATAGATTGAGGTCATCAGCAAAGAATAGGTGAGAGATGGTGTAGACACCCCATTTTTGACCGCCCTCAAGACTTGGGCATTACTGATAGTTTGCTCGGTGTTGAGAGATGTGCAGGGCACAGGTTCAGTTTCTTCGGCAAGAAGAGAGGCAAATCTTTCCAAACACTTTGTCTAGGGGTTTGGAGTTGAAGAAAAGGGGAAAGGAGAGGAGAAAACTGGTTTGGGAGAAGATCGGCAGAGATCCGGGTAGAAGCGAGTCGAGCAGCCCTCGCTGAATCAAGCCTGTTCATCGGCATGCTTGGATTTAAACTATGAGGCCACCACCATTGGAAATAAGACTTCCGGGGCTTCACTTTTGGTTCAAGAATCTCCTACATCCAAGTCCGGGTGGAGGAGATATGTTGGGTTGAAGCAGGGGATCATCCCGGTTGGATCGAGTCTGCGCGACTTCACGGAAAAGGGCATAACTTTTTGCACAGGAGGAATTTTGATGCAAGGTTTGCGCCATTGGAAAGCTAACTTCCGGGGCTTCGATTTGCATACCCACCGGCCATGTTTTGACCAAGGAATCATCCATCGGCACTCTATTTAGCCGACCGGCAGAAAAGAGTGCCGACCGGCACTTTATTTTGGCCGATGATCAAACCTTCTGGCCGACCCGAACCCTTTGCACCCCCCAAGCTTAGTGCATACCAGCTGTGCCAGCTGGGATGCACAGAACCACATCCACGTGCATGCATGTGCACATTTTGCACCCTTATGAGCCCTTTGACCCCCTCTCTCCTCTAGGAGCTTGAACCTTTGGCCAAGCTTCTTAGAGAAGCTTGGCCAGCTGTATTAGCTTCTCTTAGAAGCCAAGAACCTCTTGCACCTCTTGAACCTCCCTCTCTTTGCTTAGCCATTAAGTTAAGAGCCTTACATTGCCTATATAAGGAAGGCTTCCTCTCCTTTGTCTAGGGTTAGAACTTTGGAACAAAAACCAGAGATATATAGATATATATCTCATATAGATAGATACAACCCTCTATCTCTCTCTATATCTATCTCATTTCACCTCCAAACAACCTTGTTCTTGGGCCATTTCCCCTACAACTCATAGCACAACACCACCCCTTCCATTTCCAACGACTTGGGGCTGTTCTTCAGAGCTTAGGAGCACCTAAACTTGGTCCAAGAGGTGCTGGTTTGCTGGTCTTCAAGGGTAAGTCACTCTCTTCCCTTTTCTTGCATTTTCTTGCTCCATATCTAAGCCTTGCTTGCAAGCACTTTTGGGCTCCGACCTAAACTTCAAGTAGTCTTATTTTGGGGTCCTCTTCATGTTTGATTGAGGACCCTTGCCATTTGGTGATTGCATCTAGCACCTATCTCAATATCCTCTTGTATGCCATCCATTTTGCATGCTATTTTTGACTTATGTATAATCTGTTTCAGAGCATTATGTAAGCTAAGAATAGGCTTATTTGAGCCCTTCTCCAACATTGTTGAAGGGCTCAACATTGTTTGGATAATGCTTGTGCTACTTGCTTTGAAATCCATGTGATTTACCGTAATTTTGCATGCTTTGTTAGCCTATCTTGCTTTTGTTTTTGTGGCTGGTCATAAACTGAAAATGTGCTTGTTTTTCCATGTATAAGATCTGTTTTTGGTTGTTTAGGCCATCCATGACATGCCTTATATAGTCACTTTGCATTTTGGCTTGCTAGCCTTGGGGTGTGTGAGTCTCTAGCATGTTTAGCTTGCCTTGATCTCATGATTTGGCATCATTTTAGATCACATTTCAGTCCCTAAATCATGCTCACATGTTTGTGCTTGTCATCTCTTTCATGCTTCAAAGGTGTGTCCTTTTATGCCTAAGAATAGGCCTTGTGTGTTTAGAGCTTTTGGGATGCCATGTGTGTGAGTTTTAGGTGTATTTTAGCATGCTGAAAATCTGTTTTTGGTTGCTTGATATGTGCCATGAATGGTCATGTATGGGGGTGGTTGAATGCTCTACTTTGTGCCTTAGCCTTAGGCCTTTTGGCTTGCATGTTTGCATGGATGTTTGTCTACCTTTTGGTCCATTTGGCCACTGTTTTAGGCCTACTTAGAGCTGCCTAATCCATGTTTAAGTCCATCCCCATGTGGTTTGCATGCTTGCCTTGTGTGCTTACTTGTATGTTTGCCATATATTGCCATTTTGCATACTAGTTGCCATGTCTAGGATTGCATCACATTGGCATACATGTTAGCCTCTTGAAGTGAAGTGTGATGGAGGCTTAGCACCCCTTATGTGCTTGTTTGCATTGCATGCATTTGAAATCAAAATTGCCCTCTTGGTTCTTTGGGCCATCATGCATGGAAATGCGTGATTGGTGGTCCGAGAACCGAGGCACATATCCCTTTGAGCCAAAATCATGATAAGGGATGTGTTGGTGCACACATTTGCTTGAAATTGCATGCCATACACTGTCTGTCCTTTGTTGCTGTCAAAACTGTCTTCTGCAGGAATTTCCTGCCGACCGGCAACATATAGTGCCGACCGGCCATTTGTGAATGGCCGATAGCTTCATCAGCAGCCGGTGGACATTCCTTATGGCCGGTGGGCATTTCAGCCAGCCGATGGTATTCTACAGTGTGTAAGGAGCATGTTCCAGGACTTTGGCAGTCTTTAGAGAGGCAGACAGTGTAAAACAGAGGCAACAGTGCTATGGCAGCGAGTTTCCGGGTGAAGCCAATTCGAGCATGCGTGCATCCCTCTCCCGAGGCCTTTTACTGCTTTCAGTAGTTTAATTAATTTGTTAATTAATTAAGGGTCTGTAATAATTAATTAGCTAGGATAGTTGATTTATTATTCGGGACTGTATATTATTGTTTTGGTCCCTCCGAGTGAGGGCGTGTTTGTAATAAGTGTGTGTGAGTGGGTGTATGTCTTCCAACCCCCATTTCTTTCTCCCTTTTATTTACCTGCTTTGATGGTAGATTAGGGCATACTTATTTTTAACATACCTTATGCTATGCATGCGTGCACCCATGCATTTGTTTACATGCACCGGGCTCGGTACATCATACAAACTGCATCGCAATTTTCAATTCCGAAATTGAATACGTGCTACTCGCGCATTTCACATGTCATATTTAGGGTTAGCCGAGCCTACTCTAGATTGCATCTATGCCTGTGTTGCATTAGCCATTTAACATGAACTAGGTCATGCACGTTTGCTAACTAGTTTCTTGTTTTTGGCGCGGAGTACGATGTAAGTATTTATGCTTTAGCATATCGCATGCGTGTGAATGTTAACATGACAGTATGCTCACCATGCGGCTAAATGCTTATGTGATATTACTGTTTGAATGCCTGTGGGTGGAGGTTGGATTGCCTGAGTTGGAACAACTCATTGAAACCGCATTTTAGCCTACTTGCGAGTAGCAAAAGAAAACAACACGTTTTTCGAGACAAAACGGATATGCAATGTTTATTCCCAAATTAGGCGATCTAGTCTATACTTGTTTGCTGTGCGCATAACATAGTAAACCTAGGCTAATAACCGGAATAAGAACATGTAATGTTTTCAAAAATGGATATCACGGTTAGTAGAGGCCGGTCTTCGGACCGGGCGAAAGGGGTGCTCATAGCTGACCTTCCCCGATCGTACCCAAGCTCCCGAGCCAAGACCACTTTGGTGATGACGGACATGTGGCCTTCGGCACCGAGTCAGGGTTTCCTAAATTTCCCGTTTTAAAAATATTTAGGTGGCGACTCTGTAATCTGGCAAAGCAGTCCATGTTTGGCACTACTTTTCAAAAAATCTGTTTTCTCAAACGATTTGCCGGATTTGGACTCTTTGGTTCAGATTTAGAACCGCGACACAAAGGGAGTCCGAACTGTAGAGTGAAGCCCACGGGCGCGTCTACAGATGGGTGGGCTGGTGCGAGATGCTTTAATTCCCTTCTAACGATTACTTTCAACCTTGGAGTTTATCATATTGGATAGTCTCTCCATGAATAGGACAAAAAGGTAAGGAGAAAGGGGTTCTCCTTATCGTAGACCTCACTCATTTTTAACTCCTGCTAGCACCTCCCCATTCCAAATATGATTAGACTTATTGTTGGTGACACAGTTCATGATAAGATCAATCCATCCCTCATTCATATTCAACTCAAGGAGTGTATCTCTAATAAAATCCCAAGAGAGTCTGTCATATGCTTTATTTAATCCAACAAACTACAGAAAGACTCTACCATGGTTGAAGCTAACCCACTACAAACTCAAGTTAGTCAACCTAATGCAGATACAAAGAGAACCTCCAGACCCAGGAGACTTGGAAAATGGAAGAGGAAATGCCGAATATAGATAGACAAAAAATAGGTGTAGAGAAACATGTGAAGCAACACAGCTCAGTGGGGCTGTTGTTAGAACTAGAGAAAGAAGCCATTCACCTAGTTGCTTTCGTCTGGTGGATAGAACAGGTATGCCTGACAATCGAACCAAGTTGGGAGGACAATCCTGCCCATCCATTTCACTTGATTCAGATGGCCTCCCTCAGATCAATGGAGGACAACCATCGGAGGATCCGTAGTATAGTTACGAAGCTTGCAGAGACCCACCAACTTTTCCTTCTATGGATTTGTTATGACTACTATTTTGGAATTTCCGCAGTGCTGGCAATAACACCTTCAAGCATAATATAGTGGAGATCATAAAGGCTTATAAACCTAAGATCTTAGTCCTCATGGGAACTAAAGTAGCGTTTAGTAAACTAAGCAACTTCTTTAATAGGCTTGGGTATATTGCCTCGACAATTGTTGATCATGTGGGAAGAGTGGGAGGCATATGGATAATTTGGGATACAAACCATGTAAATGTAAGAGCTTTTAGTGTCAGTCCACAAGTCATTCATGCCACAGTGCACAAGGAGCCGATGTGTATACTAGCCCCAACCCCATATTTCGTGATCAACTGTGGCAAAATCTGAGGATGTTGCAAAAGATTTGAACAGGCCTTGGCTTGTTGTAGGTGACTTCAATTGTGAAAGAAGAAGCTTCTCACTCAAGCAAAACTTTGGAAGGACCCGAAAATTCCTGGATCATGTGAACAACTGCAATTTCATTAATCTAGGTAGCTCTAGACCCCGTCTGACTTGGAGCAACAACCAACAAGAACTGGCTAACACCATGGAAAGACATGATAGAGCTTTGTCTAATGAGGAATGGAGAACTATGTTCCTGAAGCCACTGTTCGAGTTCTCCCCAGAACTTATTCTGATCATTCTCCTCTTGTGGTCTATACCCAAGGTATGCATCCTTTGAACCCCTAAATAGGCCATTCAGATTTGAGGCGGCTTGGATGTCCCATCCTAGCCTTAGTAATGTTATTAAAATTGCTTGGCTTACTATGCACAATAATCTACTTGATGCAATTATTGATTTCACTCATAGAGACACTAACTTCAATAAAGATGTTTTTGGAAATATTTTTAAAAGAAAAAGGAGACTTATTGCTAGTTTAGAGGGTACTCAACAAGCACTTGCTGAGAAATTTTCTCATAATCTTCAAATTCTCGAAAAAGAACTCACTAAGGAGTACAATGAAGCATTGTTTCAAGAAGAAATGCTTTGGTTCCAAAAATCGAGGTCCAAATATATTACCCTTGATGATAAAAACACTGATATTTCCACATATCCACCATAACCAAGAGGAGGAAACTCAAGGTTAATGCTCTCAAGGATGAAGATAATAACTGGATTACTGATACAGTTGGGGTTAAAAACATCATCATTAATTATTTTCAATGCCTTTTTAGTAAAGAAGATAGTATCTACTTAGATCATTGGAAGAATGTAACCTTAGCCAAGTTCTCTAGAGAAGATAATGATAATCTTCTGAAGCCTATATCCAACCCTGAAATTCACCAAGCTGTCAAGAGTATTGGGGCCTTTAATGTCCCAGGAAACAATGGTATGCAAGCAATTTTCTATCAAAAGTAGTGAGATAGTACTGTTTGCAATGTTTTGCAAGTGCCCAAATGTTATCAAAGATTGTTATATCTTTGTTGTGGTTTATGCATTTTGGGAGTTTGGCCTTGTTTGTCAAGGGCTATTTTTTGTTTTTTAGGTTAAAATTTATAAAAAGGCAAAATAAATTAAAATAGTTAATAAAATAAAATATCATATCAAATTAACAATCATTTCACTTTTTTTTTTTCCTTATAAACATAACATCCAACTATAAAAAAATTAAACTATCTTCCCAAATATAAATACTTTAACTTATTAAAATAATTAAAAATTAAAATAATCTACTAAAATAGTCAACTTCCCAAACGAAACTTTTATAAAAGAAAAGTAAGATAAAATACATATGTTTTCAATCTTAATCATGCACTCTTTTTCACATCTTTGTTGTGAAACTTTTGCTTTTTGGTAATTTAAAAAAAAAAAATCCATGGCCTTGACCTTCAATTGACAAAGTGTAGGACAAAAAAATAAATAAATACTGAACTAGGGTGTAAAAGATGAGTGCAGATCCTCTTCAGCCTGTTTTAAGATCCTCTTCAATGTATTCCTAGAGTGATCTCCTAGAGTGATCCATCCATAGCCGATACGTGTCCCACTCAGCTTCCAAGGGCTGAGATTCAGCCTCACCAAAACGACGTCGTTTTGGTAAGTAATTTGAAAAAAAATAAAATAAAATAATTCCATATTTCAAAATTAAATTACCAAGAACA
This sequence comes from Camellia japonica, assembly GCA_030407325.1. NCBI lineage: Eukaryota > Viridiplantae > Streptophyta > Magnoliopsida > Ericales > Theaceae > Camellia > Camellia japonica. The sequence continues at coordinate 8,994,127 of JAPPVO010000016.1, forward strand.
GAGCAAAAGGAAATCTTCACCCATCAAAGAATTACCACTTCAAAGTCCACAAATTTCATATACATCAACAACCAGACCAAATTCACCATAAAAAGTACCTCAAAATTGATCAAGCAGCACATGAAAATGCATACATTATCTCACACACACACACACACGCACAAAACCTTAATTGGAAGAGAACTAACCGGACCAGAGGCAACAACAAAAGGATCTCTCATGAGCTCCTTGGAAAGAGGGCACCGAAACTCCTCAGGACAGGCCAAGTGTTCGTGCAATTTCAAAGAGACTGATCTCTTGGACTTGAAGTTCTTCAATGCAAGTAGAGTCTGAGTGGCTCGATCGATGGCCTCGGCAATGAAATTTTCGTCGTCGTCTTCGAGAATAGCCTTGGACCAGCCTTTGCAAATCCTTCTTCGACTCATTCGCTTTGGCAGCCATGGCCGGATCGCCTTCGAAAACCCCAGTTTTCACCATTCCCACACAAATTGTTCCTCAGATCTTCCAATTCCTTTTGCTCTGTTCTTGGTAATTTAATTTTGAAATCTGGAATTTTTTTTTTTTTCAAATTACTCAACGCCATTTTGGTGAGGTTGAATCTCAACCCTTGAAAGCTAAATGGGACACGTGTCTAAGACGGTGCAAAATACCGCTAAAACTGTCAAAACCGAACTGAACCGAGCCGAGCCGAGCCGAGCCAAATCGTACTTTTTTTTTATTCTGGCGGGGTGGGTTGGACGGGTGGGGGTTTTGGTTGTGGCGGGTCGGCGCGGTTGGCGGTTCCAAATAGCCAACCCGCTTGCCTAACCGAACCGACCCGCCATTATATGCAGAAATCCAGCAACTTTAGCAAGCTACCAAACTAATTGTAAATACTTTCACACACACACACAATCAATTCCCAACTAAACCTAATTCACAACCCAAAGACATCTCATTCAACTCTCTTTCTGCCTCTTGCTACTCCTTGCCTCTGCCGCTACGTTGCCAATCGCCGCCGTCGCTGCTAGTGTTGCCAATCGCTGCCGTCCCTACCGGTCATCATCGATCGTCTCCTCTTAGATGGCCTCATCGCTCGCCGATTTGGTAAGTTTCTTTTTCTTTCTCTTCTCTCTCTCTCTCTCTCTCTCTCTCTCTCTCTCTCTCTCTGTGTTTTTTTTTTCTCTCTCTCTGTCTCTATGCCGGTGGAAGCGCTGCCCCGTGGTTCATACATATATGCAAACAGATTTGTGCTTCAGGATCTTCCTATTTTATTTTTCTATAAAATGTGTACCTACCTTGGAAAATTTCCTTGTAAAAGTTCTTGACTGTTATGCTTTTATTCATATATATGGTCATGAAACTTTATATGGGACTATAAGTGCATATGTTTATGTTGATAATTTTTATTTTTATATATCGTCATTGTAAATTTTTTATTTTGTAATAGATAATGGGCAAGGAAAATACAAATGATGGCTGTTTTGATGATGGAAACCCTCTTCTACTTAATTTTGTTTTAAAATTCTTGAGGTTAGACCTCATTTTTATTCTTGAATATTATTTTTTTAATGTTATATTAGAAGAATATTGTAATTTTGACTATTTTAGTTAATTTATAAATTAGATCTTTTTATTATTTGATTGAAGTCCTGTAATGCGAATTATATTTTTTATATACCGTCAATCCGTCCGAACTGTGAAGGCAAATTCGTCATTATTTGCCAACCGAACCGCCGGTTTTTAGTAAGAAAAATGGCAATTTCTAATGATACTTTAATCATTCCGCCACCCGCCGTACGGTTTCTATTTTTCTCCCAAACCGCACTAACTCGCACCACGCACACCCCTACACGTGTCGGCTATGGATGGATCACCCTAGAAAAGAGCAAAACATTCCAACACCAATCCTCACTTTCCAAGCGCGCTTTTGCTGTGTTTCAGTCCACAGCCTCGGGACTAGTAGTTCATACAGAAAGGAGGCTATGAAACTTGAGAACGAACGGATTATAGCAAAATACGTAAGATTGACGTTACCATCCATGTTACTAGTTTGTAGGAAAAAGAAAGTACTTCCTGTTGCAACCACAAGACAGTAGTTGAAAAAAGTAGTCCACATAGGTGCCATTCTTAAAAGAAGCTTCACTTTTGTCACTTGTGCCGCTGGACAGAGCATTCCTCTGCTTTCTTGTTCTTCTGGACCACTCATGGAGAAGTTGGATGTTTCTTTGATGGCAGCTTTATCTAACCACCTACGTTTAGGAAGCGTGATAGAAAACAAATTACAAATTTTGTACCAATAATATGGGTAACTAATTTTGAATACCTCACCAATGTATTGGTTTAGTAGCTCATTATTTTTCATGCTTTACATTAATGTATTGGTAATACATAATGGAGATTGTTTTTGATAGCTAGAGTTGGGAAGACTAGACAGAGGTGGTGAGAAGGAATGAAAAATTGACTACAAAACATTGGAAATCATCGTTTTTCTAGAACTTAGTAAATTATATATGAATACTAGTGTCCATTTTTAAAACAAAAATAGACACTACAAACAAGTTTGGTTTATAGTTTTCAGAATTTTTGTAAACATAAACACACATGTTTCAAACAGAAATTGAGAGAGAGAGAGAGAGAAGAGCACCTGAGTAGTGCAACATGAGGAAAAAGTTCTAATTCACCCTTGTCATTATGGTAGAACTCTTTTGGAGTAGCAGGGTAGTCTAGATTTCGTTTCCAAATAGCAGCCTTAGTGACACAATATACATCTGTCATAGGGCTCCCAGTTGGTTTTTTGCGGTAGTAAAATCGAGAACCACATAAAAACAAGACCCCAGAAATAGTCATTGCAATTGCAGAGATTTTAAAGGAAACTTTCCATAGTAGGGGCCCAAACACAAAGAAAGCCACAGTGGCACCCAAAACCTCGTTCAACCAAACCCAAAAATTTACACGGGCTTGAACTCGTTTCTTGTCTTGGTTTGGCTCATCTTGGTGGCCTATTTGGTCACCTAAAAATGCATGAAGAGTAGGGCCTCGCACTGCTCTGCCCGCAGCTATGGGTACCATGGCCAAGTAGAAAAAGAGGACTACATTATTAGCAAAATTGAACATGGCAGAGAGGTATAGTACCCAGAATCCCTGTATAAAGATAAGTTATCAATTTTCCACATTCATACAAGGCTGAGTTTGCTGTAAATATAAGACATCTTACAATAAATAGCACTCCTTAAACATTACGAATAGTCGCCCTGTTTTAAAAAAAGGGATTTACTTAATAGGTGAACTTATTGTCTAATAGGTCCTGTAATAATTAATAAAGTGATGCTAATTGTTAATTTTCAAGGACAGTTTTAAAATTGTCACGAAAAATGTCACTAATTATAAGTTTTAGCGACAGTTCACAAAAAAATGTCACTAATTTTTAATTTTCAACGACAGTTTAAAAAATTTATCACCAAAAAAAAAAAAAGTCACTAATGATAAGTTTTAACGACAATTTATAAAACAAAAACAAATTTTTGTGACTCAAATGGCTCAAATCACTCAAAACGGCATCGTTTTGACAGACTTGAGCCATCTGAGTCACAAAATTTTGGGCTACCAAACATTTTTCTTTATAAAAATTGTGATAAGAAAGTTACTAATTGTCAATTTTTAGTGACTAATACAAAAAATGGTCATGAAAAATTATTTCTAGTGATGATTTTACTAAGACTTATTTTTAATAAAATTTGATGTGAATTAAGTCTAACTATTAGCACTTATTGGTAGTTCCCCCTTGAAAAAATTAATTAGATGAGAATGAATATTCATAAAGATTCTAATCAAGTCACTAAAACCCCAGGCCCCAAATAAAAAATAAAAAACAAAAAACTAGAACTTGTAATTAAGAGGACAAAAGAAGTAAATTACTAAATCAAAATAGCACTGAATAGAACTTACAATAGCATAGGCAACAGTAGAATACACAACCATCATAAAACGACCTGTCAAGGTATCTGAAATATGGGCTTCCCCTATTGGGCTGGAACTGGAAGGCGCCTTAAGGCAACTTACAACAGTAGAAGTCAGAACAATCAGACTCACCTACATCCTCTGATCTAGGATCTAGCAGCTAGGAATCGCGCAACTGAGAAAGAAGCATGACCAGTTGAGCTCGAAGAACAAGAAACGGAAGCATGCTTTGGAACAATCACAAAAGGGGGATTCCACGGGTATTTCTAAGGACGGACCACATACCAACCATTCCTTTTTGGAATGGAAAGAAGAAAGGATGGTCGATGTCGAATTCACGACAATCATCATCACCGCTGATAACCCGTCTTGGACGTTTATTACTGATGCAACTTTCGCCAGATTTACCTTCTTCCAATTCTCTTCATATGATATCAATATTCCGACCACTCCGTAGTCGACTAAGCTGTGGCTGAAACATAGAGCTGAGGTTTGGAATTGATTAGCACAAAATGGAAATATATATATATATATATAAGAAAAGTTCTCTAGAAAAAAGCAAAGGCCTTTGATCAATCGAATAATACTAGAGATCATGAAAAAAATATCATGAAATGTTTCATGAAGATTATAGAAGATTATAAAAAAATATCAATCGAATAATACTAGAGATCATGAAACCAACGCACGGTCGCACGCAAAAGCTTTGCATACCATCTGCTACCATCCACCATTGCAGGTGGCTTTCTGTATTAATTTTTTTTGTAAATGATGATTTTATGAGTCGTAAAGGAGGTCACTTGGAAACTAAAATTAGAACAATTTTATGTACGTTCAATCTTTATCATGCTGTGTTTTAACTACTACCTTTGTTGGGATTATTTGATCGGAAACTTGCTTTTTGGTGATTTAAAGATATCCATGGCCTTGACCAGTTTACGGACTTTAAAAAAATAAATAAATAAAGGTTAATTACAAAAAAAACTCAGGGTTTCACTTGCTTTTCAATTTAAACCCTAGAATTTCAATTTTGACAAATTAAATCTTGGAGCTTCATTCGTATTTCAATGTAAATATTTTGTCCATCTCCGTCCATTTCCGTCTCACTTCATCTTCCTTCTTTCAGATTCAAACCCACATATTCAAACCCTTATATCTCCCTCGTTGTAACTCTGTTTTGCCTCATTTTTGTGTCATTGAATTCACGTCATGGCTTATTTTTCATTCCACCCTTCATACACCTTATTCCATCTCTTTTTACATGCAATCAGAGTTCCGAAAATTGGCCAAAAACAAAAATTTTCTCTCTTTGGGCAAAATTTTCAGATTTAAACCCATATGTTCAAGCATTCTATCTCTCTCGTCGTAACTGCGTTTCACCTCATTTTTATGTCATTGGATTCACCTCATGGCCCAATTTTCATTCCACCCTCATATGCCTTATTCCACATATTTTTGCATGTCATCGGAGCTCTAAATTTTGGCCAAAAATAAGATTCTTGCCTCTCTCTTTCTTTTGTTTTTTTGTTTTTGTTTTTTCTTGCTGCTATCACGACAATATTCTTGGCAACAGAGATGCAATGGATAATGCTTGATTGGAAACCAAGGTGCCCTAACATGCTCACCGACCCGTTGGTTTTTGATTTTTGTGAGTAGTTGTATACCTATCACCACTCGACGACACCGCTACCATTACCACCATCACCTCATCTTGCAGATAATGATGATGAAGCAGCAGCAACAACAACAATAAGCCAGGAGGAGGAGCTGCGGAGGGAAAAAAAAAATCTTATTTTTGGCTAACTTTCAGAACTCTGACGACGTGCAAAAAAAGGTGGAATAAGGCATATGAGGGATAGAATGAAAACTAAGCCATGAGATGAATCTAACAACGCAAAAATGAGGCGAAACGGAGTTACAAAAAGGAAGATACAATGGCTTAAACATGTGGATTTGAATATGAAAATTTTGCCCAAAGAGAAAAAAAATTATTTTTTTCCAACTTTCGGAGCTCCGACAGCATGTAAAAAGAGGTGGAACAAGGCTTATGAAGGGTGGAATGAAAATTAGGCCATGAGGTGAATCCAACGACGTGAAAATGAAACGAAACAGAGTTTTGACGAGGGAGATAAAAGGGTTTCAACATGTTAGTTTGAATTTGAAAGAAGAAAGAAGATGAAGTGAGACTGAGATGGATGAAGATGGACAGAGGTTCACATTGAAACACGGATGAAACTCCAAGATTTAATTTGTCGAAATTGAAACTTTGGAATTTAAATTGAAAAACAAACGAAATCCTGAGGTTTTCTTTGTAATTAATCCAAAAGAAAATTAGTGTTAAAAGAAATAATAATCTGTCAATGTCCTAAATAAATAAAATAATAATAATAATAAATGAAAGTTTTTGTAAGTTCCAAATCAATTTTTTCTCTCTATGAATTTTTCTTTTTCTTTTTTCTTTTTTAAGCCACGGTTGGTAAGACGTGCCAATTTTAAACATTTCTTCGAGGTTAAGTTTTAATAAAAAATCATTAACTAAGTCTTGTTAAATCTGCTGTTATTAAAAATAATATTCTACCCCGTAAGACTCGTTTGGTATTACGTAGAAATTAATTTTTATGATTATGACTTTTTAGATTATCAGCTTTAAATCGTAAAATCAATTGTAAATGTGTTTGGTATAACCTTTAATAATCTAGGAAAAATTGAACATGTTTGTAGATGTAGAAAATATGTAAAGGGCTACAAGCATGGTTTAAAAATTTGGATTTTTTTTTTGGGGGTTCGGATTACAAATAATTACCTCATGGGCTAGTAATTCCGAAATTGTTTGGCCCACAACTTCAAAATTGTTATGAACAATGGCTGGACCAGAGCCAGGCCCAAAATTTGGCTTAGATGAACTTCTTCATGCTCTCATAATTATGATTATTCTGAAAACATTATCATAGTTATTGAATATTTACCTAATATGGGCATACGATTTTTCTTTTTTTTTTTGGATCTATATGGGCATACGAATTGGGAAACGCAATTTAGCCACAGATGCTATGAGAAACGCAAGAGACTCATGTCCCTGCAAGTACAATGAATAGTTCAAAATTGTATTTTATTTATTTATTGCCTGTGTCTCGTGGCTTGGATTACTGAATTCAGATTGGCAGATTTTAGCACCACTGCCAATTGGGTTCGCCGTGTTCTTGGTACACCTGGCAACGATCCCAATTACAGGGACAGGTATAATCCAGCTAGAGGCCTTGGTGCAGCCATTGTTTTCAACAGAGACAAAGCTTGGGATGATCATGTAAGCCTCCATCTTTGAGATTTACGTATAAATCCTAATAGATAAACTTATTGTCTAATAAATCTTATGATAATTAATGATATTTTTTATCAAACACTATTAAAAACATCATTAATTGTTAATTTTCAACGACAGTTGAAAAATTCTCTCACATAAAATGTTACTAATTATAAGTTATATTTTACAGTTTAAAAAAAAATTGTCACAAAAAAACATCATTTAATTTTCAACTTTCAACATCACTTTGAAAAATTTAGTACAGAAAAACATCATTAATTATAAGTTTTAGTGATAATTTATAAAAACAATTGAAAAAAAAAAAAAATCACTAATTGTCAATTTTTAGTGGCATATGCAAAAATCGTCAACAAAAATTATTTTTAGTAACGATTTTATTAAGACTTATTTTCAATAAGACTTGATGGGAATTAAGTCAAACTATTATGACATATTGATAATTTATTCAATAAAAATAAAGCTAAGAACATAATCTGAATGTAATTACTATACTCTTTTACCTAAAATAATGAAATGAAGGCAATCAATCATGCAGAACAGAACAAATTAAGTTCCCTGTCATGGTGCATGCAGAAGACACCACCATGAACAGGTTAGAACCAATTAGCTGAACATTCCAGAAACTTTCCAAATGCCAAAGCATTTGTGTACTACATGAGTGCGAGCGTGCGCGCACACACACACACAATAAAAAAAAGTTCAAATAAAATAAAATAACATGAACTAAGTAAATTTCACAATCAGATCATGTAATGAGCACAACTTTGAAAGAGCACCCTTGACTTATGCTACTAGGTACATACAGTTTTCACTATAGTCTTCCTATACGTATTAGCTGATTGTGATATCCCCTATGCTGATTAATTAGAGCTTTTGCAACATTAATGGTACACATAATACACAATCCAATTGCAGCTCATGAAAATTCAGTCAATCCACAAAAAGAAAGGATAAAACTCTTCCAATTTATCAGCTACTGAGTTGGCATAAATATTGCACTAGTCATATAACTAACACAGACAAATTAAGTGGTAAGCATGATAAATTTTTAATTGAAAGAACCAATGAGAAGATGGTTCAAATGGTAAAGTGTAAATGATGAAAAGTTGGGGATAAGCAGGAGTTAATAGTGAAAAAACTGGCTTAGCATCTCTTGTTTGTTTCAACAAGTGATACCATTAAGTTCTTTGAGCCTCTAACCTTTTCTAAGAAAATCATAAGCTTCTACTTTGATCCTAGATGATAGTATAGAACAATATACACATCACTAGAGGGATTGGATTTCATACCACAATCATCACCCTTTCGATGATTCAATCATGAGAATAATTTTTGAACACCTCAAACAAAACATTATCCTTCCCCTTTTGACAATCTAAAGGCAATGATCATTTTTCATGATTGCTAGTTTTCAAAACACCACAAACTACAAGATATGACAACCACCATCCTTTCCCAAGCTACAAAAATTAGCAGCTCGTAAACAGAACACATCATAGTAGTATCACATAAACCAGTTTTCAAAAGAAACTCTCAAGCATTGTTATGCTTAACTAATGAAACTAATATAAGCAAAAAGAAAAAAAAAAAAAGTATTTGAAACTGCAACTCACACGAGTCCCTGCTACGGCTTCAATGTTTCCCACTGGAAGCAGGCTCTCTTTGTACAGATAAACTTCATATGGATACACCACGTGGGCAGCAGGAAGATTCTTGGTTACTTGGCTCTTGGGGTCATACAAAAAGAGCTTCAAAACATCAGATTCAGATCGATCTTCCACTATAAGTTTACCATCTCTCGCACATCCTACAAGCATGATTTCAACACATTTTCCTCACCTCCCACAGGACTTCCAATACCCGGAAAAGGTCCAACTTTAAATTGCTTAGTCAAGAGCTCCTATTTTCATCCAACACCCACACATCAAAGCATGTGTAATAATCATCAGGAAATATAATCAGAGCAAGTTTATCGTTTAATTCGTGAGTTTCCAAGTAAATTGATCCCAAATCTCCGAGAAACAAGGTGGGGTTGATATTTTCGCAAAAACCTCATCATCCATGTCAAACAACACGATAATCACAGTATTCAATGGCAATACCAATGCAGCCCAATAAAAAACCCCATTCACAGACCCACACATCTCACATAGCATCGAAAAACCGGGCCGTCCCATTCACATACCCACACATCTCACATAGCATAACAGCACCAATCTCCTCATCGAAAATCTCCTCATCGAAAAACCGGGCCGTCCCAGCATCGATTTCTCTCCAATTATCGTTTCTCACACTGAAAACCTCAGCCCGAACAACGACCCTCGCATCAAAACAAGAATAATAAGCAATCCTCACCAATTTAAAATCTCTAGGACTGGGATGGAACCCAAACCCAAAAGTGACCCTTTTCAATTTCGCACCCCTCTCATCCCACCATTTGTAACCCGGAATTCGACGAAACTGTTTGGTTGCAGGGTTACAGAGAAACAAGGGTTTCACAAATTGAGATACACTGATACAAACTAAACCATTACAGATACCCACAATGTCTGGATCAGATTCCTGTGTCAAAAATGGGAAATCGAGATCGATGGGTCTATCAAATTCATCGTTGAAAACAAGGACATGCCATAGCCTTTGGATTTTGTAGATACGAGGAGAGAGGTAAACGGGAAATTAGGGTTTAGAGTGAAGTGAGTGAGGTGTTTGGAAATGAAATTAGGTGTCTTGATTAGAGCGTACCAGGATTTGCATACGGAGGTAAATCGAAAGAGAGACTTCACCGGTAATCTTGAGAGGATGTCAATGGTTACGTCGAAAGGGAGATTGAATGTCGCCATTGTTAGATTGGAATCGTTGTTCGACATTGCTCTTCTCCTTCTTCTAGTGCTAGGGTTTATGAGATCACATTTTTCTTAGATTAATGCTTGAGGCCTCGAATTTGCCTCGAATTCGAATTTTTTTTTTTTTTTTTTTCCTAAAGCTGTGTTAGTTTGGTTTTATTTTTTTATTTCTCCTCTCTTTTCTTTTCTTTTCTTTTTGTAAGGGTAGTTATGTATAGGAATATGCTAAAAATTAAACATTATGCAAGTGAGTTGGGTTGGATTGATTGGGTGATAAAATTGATTGATCAATTTTTTTTAATTTTATTTTATTTTATTTGCTAGGCTGTGTTGGTTTGGATTTTCTTTTCTTTTTTTAAAGGTGGTTATGTGTAGGGATGTGTCAAAAAACTAGACATTCCACATCAACTCATCGCACAAAATTATATGGAATTAACGAATTCTAACCAACAGTCTAACTGATCAGTCAATTAAGTTGGACTGATTAAGTGATAAAATTGACTGATCAGTTAAGCTGTTAGTTAATTTTGTTAATTTCATATAATTTTATACGATGAGTTGGTGCGAAATGTCTAATATTTTATATTAGACATTTTAACTCACCCTTAAAAAAAAAAAAGGGGAAATTACCCAAAGGTCCCATGTGAAACATGTAGATTTCATTTAATCCCAAAACTTTTTGAATACACTCAAAAGTCCTTTCCCCTCTCTCTCTCTCTTAGTCCGTACAGATAGCTACAACATTGCCCAGGTCAAGTATGAATTAAATGTGTTAGGCACAAGGGGCCCACGCAGGATGCATTGTGTCATACATTCAATCCCTGCTTAACCTGAGCTTCTTCCTCGCTCCCTTGAAGACTCATTTAGGAGGATCTCATTCTCAAAATCAATTGACAACTCAACCGAGTTCAGTAGCTCCCGATTTTCGGAAATCATTGGCCCACACGAGGAAGGAGATAAGGGAAAGGATAGACCGTTGGTTCTTCGAAATAAGGCACCAAGATGGCATGAGCATCATCGTCGACGGCGAAGATGATATATTTCCGACGAAGAAGATGAGTGGTTTTACTTAAATCTGATGTAGATCTACTCAGATCTACATCAGATCTGAGTAGATCTACATCAGATTTGGCTAGATCTAAACAAAAAATAGTTGCCGGAGTACAATCCTCTCTCTACATCCGCCATTCTCCTTCGATCTCTTTTTTTTTTTTTTTCTCTCTACTATACACTTCTGTTTCTCTGTTCTAATGGAGAAAATTTTCGAATTCTGAACAAGTAATTTTCGAGTTTTAGTTACAGGCGGTGAAAACTGTAAAATTTTGCAGTTTCAAATTTTTTTTTTTGTGCTGGAATGAATCATGGTTTAAAACTGTAAAATTTTGCAGTTTTATAACATTCTTTAGAACTGTAAAATTTTACAGTTTCATAACATGTTTTTTTATTTTTTTTTTCCGGCAATATTCTAGACATTCCGGTGAGTCTCCGGCGACCGTTAAACGGAAGTCTGACGGTAGTAAGATGTGAACAGTGTCTGTAAATTTAAAAAAAAAAAAAAGGATTTTTTGGTAACAATTAAAAATATGTGTGGACTAATTGGTGCAAGTATTTTGTTTTGGGATTAGCTGGATCTTGAACTTATTACATGGGACTTATCAGTAAGTTCCCCAAAAAAAAAAAACAAAACAAAACAAAACAAAACAACGGCATTCGAGCCAAATTCGAGGCCTCTAGCACTACTGTTTTTCTTAAGTTGGCAGAGTAAAATCAAATATGTTTGGTTTCAGTTTTTTAAATTAAATTTTTTGAAAATTAAATTTTTTATTTTTTTGTATTTTTAGTAAATATTTTTAAAATTTTAAGTAATTTTTTTTAATTTTTTAAATACACTTTATTTAAATGTATTTAAATAGTAAAATATTTGTGAAAAAATATTTTAAAAAATTAATAAATATACAAAAATATGTACTAAATTTTTATTTTTTATTTTATATTTTTGATGTTTAGTGAATTTTTTAAATAGATCATAAATATTATACTTTTTAAGTATATTTATGTTCGGTGTGTCTACAAATTAAAAAAATTACTTAAAATATTAAAAAAATTCAGTGAAAATAAAAAAAAAAATGAAAAATGAAAAAAAAGAATTTTTTGAAAAGTGAAGTCTGAAAACTAAAACCAGACTAGTGAATGAACTTAAAATGTGATCGAATGTATATGTCAATGTTTCAACTACAAGTCAATTGAAATTGAATCATGATGTTATAAATAATTGGGAGATTTGGTTAAAACCCCATCATAATAAATTTTTAATGCATAAAGGACAAGCACAAAAAAAAATTTCTTGAAAAATTCAGCACATACCATTATTATCAAAATATTAAATTTTAAAATAATATAACTTTTGATGTGTAACGCTCCGAAATAATTACAATAAACTATCTACAATATTTCTAGATAACAACAATATATAAATATAGTTTTATGAAATAAGTAACATTTCATTTCATATAATCCCATGGTACAAAAGGTAGCACATGAGGTTATACATTCACAAATTCTAACCCTGAATATATAGCATGTGTTACAAGGTAAATATATGAAATAACATTTTAAAACAAATAAGAAATGCCCTAAACATTTACAACTTTCTAAGAGAATACTTGGTTACAATAAAAGTGAGATTAAACTCGATACAAATAAAGTCCTAGATTTGTACAAAATAAATACAACAAATAAATAAAATGAAACTCTTGTTCCAAATCCTCCCAAACTATTGCATTGACGAAGGCATATCATCAGCACTTGAAAATGGTTTTCCCACATAGGGTGAGCTGAAACCCAGTAAGTATATTCTAACACAGTTCATGAATTTTAACAAAGATATAAAGTCAATTATGTGTTTTCTCCTTAAAGGGTTTATAAAACAAAATAAATTAGGCTATCTTTTTCACCAAACAAGGGTTCAAGTGAGGGGTTTTAGCTAAATTTTTCTAAATAATTTTATAATATGCAAGTAAAAAAATTAAGTTAGAAGAACAGAAAGTCCATACATATATAATAAAATGAAATGAAATATTAAAAAAGATAATATAATAGAATTCACTTTGCTTGGTTTGGGTTTTCTAAAAATACTTTTCAGAAAATTTTATTTTCTTATTTTCCGTATATTTTTTGTTTTTATTCAACTTTTTTAATATTTTAAGCAATTTTTTTAAGTTTTAGACACATCTAACATAAATATACTTAAAAGTTATAATTTTTGTGACAAAAAAAATCTTTAAAGAATTCACTAAATACCAAAAATACAAAAAAAAATACAAAAAAAATACAAAAAAAGCGCTTATTGTTGAATTATTATCTTTGCTTAACCTTCCCATTTGATTTTCTTCAATTAAATTCCAGTTTCTTTATTCTTGCTTAACTTATCTCTTGTTTTCCACTTTGTCAGTAGCCACCCACCTTTCGTCCCAATCCAGAGTAAGTCCTTAGGATTAGACAGTTATAGGATATAGGGGTTCCCGGAAAGGGTATGAGTAAACGCACCGTATGAGGAAATATGATAAGTTATAATTGAATTTTGGAATTTGATTTAATTTTATAAAATCATAATGAGTAGATTATTCAGAAGTAATTCTTCAACAACTCTTGCTCCTATACCTAGTTCAGAGTTGGTATTAAATGAAGAAGAACATGAATATCAAGATGTTAAAATTGATTTTGGTTGGAATCCCTAAAGTAAAAACTAAAGAAATTTATAAAACTAGTTTTTTACAGCCTACTTTTAACGTTGATTTACAAGTCAAAACTGTTGAACAAGTTTATGCTTTAAGTAAATCACGAGAAACCTATCAATTATTAACTAAAGATGCTATCCGAAAACATCTCAAAGCTGGTCATAATTTTATTTATTTAGGATTAATCCAAGTAGGAACAAATCCATTAACTCAATAAGGTGAAAATACTTCTGTTTTATTATGTTTAAGATATGCCCGATTTATTAATTATAATGCAAGTGTAATGGGTATGAGGGAATCCGGCCTCCATAAAGGTCCTGTCGATTTTAATTGTTTTCCTGATTTTATATTAAGTTTACATGATCCTCACATATTAAAAGCTTTAACATTGAATATTCAACTATTTAGAGAATTTACTAATATGTTAGAAAGTGTACATAACATAGCTTTAATTTATAGAATCTATTATAAATGTATTAAAACGAATTTAAATGTTCAAGCTTTAACCAAAAGTCCAAAGGATAAAACTTTATTAATTCAAGGCAGTACCACTGCAACCAATATTACTGTTCCAAAAATGATTCAATGGAAAGATATCAATCTTCCTGATGATTGGGTTACTGTCAATGAAAATTATTCCCAAAATCAACAATCTTCTGATAGTCAAGATATTCAACATATTCAATAATTTACTGATGGATCTATCCATATTAGATTTAATAGAACTTACAGTCAATCTACTAGACATAGTATATCTAGTTTACCTACAAAGACTGATGAAGATGAAATTTTTAATACCCCGTTATTTACTAGAAAAGACAGAAAACTTCACCTTAATGAATCCACCTCCCAATCTCATCATAGTAAAATGAAAGGAATAGATAATTCCTCTACCTCTCAAATTAGTAAACCCGTTTACTCTACCCACACACATCTTCAAGAAAAAGATATTGTTTCTCAAGATTCACCTACTCAAACAGATTTTGAAGTCGTTCCTCCTATTAATCCACAATTATTAACTCTTAGTAAATCTTTTACTCCAGATCTTAATAGGCTTCATGCTGAATTTAAATCTAATGCAAATAAGTTGAAACGACAAAATTACAAAAATACTTATGATACAACACAACAGTCTAAAATTCTAGTATAAATTTATGATAGAACATAATATTGAAATTAAATTCTTTGATTATTTAGAAACTTACTACCAAAACATAAATGTAATTACAAAAACCAAATGGAAAACTTCTTCCAATACTGTTGTCTCCGCTAGCCATCCTCCTTTAGAGAAAATACTTATTGAACATAAAGGCACCGTTGTCCCAGCTTCTCCATTCAAACTCCCTGGTGATGAATCCTCTGATGCTAAAAAAGTAATTGAACAAAATAATTATACAAATCAATGTTTAAAAACTATTGGCAAACAACTTGATAAGATTGAAACTTCTTTTGACGAATATTCAGCTAGTCATACTTCTGTTAGTAAACCTTTAGATAAACCTCTTATTAATCTTCCTAGTAATAGAAAACGATCAAGTTTAAATACTCAGGACCATACCACTGTTGATGCTATTGAAAAAATATTTAATCAATTATCTACATCCACTAGTAAAGACACATCTACCTCTAACACTAAGGGAATTACTGTCTTAACACAACAACCTCCATTAGAATTTCCTATTCAGTCTGACACATCTAATGATAATGAGATTAACCATCTAGCACAACAATTTCAACCTTTTCATCTTAATAAAATCACCTATTCTAAAGCTACAAAAGTTAACCCTACCACTCTCACCAAAAATTGGTATACTAAACCTACACCTCCTGATCTCCAATTTGAAGAAACAAATATTAGTAATCAATTTTCTGTTTCGGCTAAAAAATTATATGAATGGAATATTGTTGGTCTTAGTGAACACCAAATACTCCTAAAACTCAATCATTTGTCTATGGTCTCTAATAGTTATCTTAATAATTATCATGATTATACTCAACCAAAAATCGTCCTCTTAATCACTACTGGATTTATTGGTACCCTCAAAGCTTGGTGGGATAAATATCTCACTTCTGATCAACGAGAATCCATCCAATATGCTGTTCAAATGAATGATGAAGGTTTTCCCATTTTTTATGAAGAAATAGGTTCCACTATACCTGATGGTATTAATACATTAATATATACCATAGTCAAACATTTTATTGGAACACCTACTAATATTCATTCTCGTATTCATGATCAATTAAGCAATTTAACCTGTCCTACTTTAAGTGATTTTCGATAGTATAAAGATGTTTTTACTTCTAGAGTAATGCTTAGAGATGATTGTACTAAGTCATTTTGGGAAAAAAATTTATTAATGGATTACCTAGCCTTTTTGCCCATAAAATTAGAGATGTTCTTAGTCAACCCTCTCGGATTATTGAATATGACTGTAATGACCCTCATCCTCGTCTTAGCCATGTTCATGTGCATCTACATGATTTTGCCTTGTTAAGCTTGCATTTGCAGATTTTGACTTGTTTTGCCTAAGTAAAGGTCCCTGTCTTGTTTTGTACTTATGTGATTCGCTTGAATATTGTTTGTATGCTTTGTTCCTTGCTTGGTGTGTTAAGCCTAGGTCACCCTTGAACCTCTTATACCTAGGACCATCTTGGAACCACTTTGGTTGACCTCCACCTTCACCCTGGCATATTGGCCGAGATATCATCATCTAGGCCTAGGTGTGCATCACCTAGGCCGAGATGTATATCATCTAAGCCGAGATGTTATCATCTAGGCAACCAACATCCTTGATCCTTGCATCTAGTGACCTTGTTCCTGGACTGGTATGACCTAGACCGAGGTGTGGCACAGCTAGGTTAAGTGTTGTCTTTCCTAACCGAGATCATTGAAACCTTCTTGCCCAAAGCCTATGTCTTGACCCGAGGCCATTGCCTTGTCAGAGTGCCCTTGTCACCTTGCTTGTTATACACACTTTGTCATACGCTTGTCTTGTCATTCTGTCACCTTTTTGAGGAGATCCAATCCGGCGTTGCCACGTGTCCCAGCAAAGGGTTAAGTCAGGTGCTAGTTGAGAACCCATATCATTTTGTGTTATACCTTTTGCATTGTAGAGAGAGAAGCTCTAGGAAGAGGAAGAGAAGTTTAGAGTGAGAGAGCTAGATCCCATGCTTGATCTTTAGAGTTTGAACCGTTAGATCCATGTTTTGAGGTTAGATTCTTAATCTACTTTTGTTGTTCTTTATGTTGATCCGATCACATTGCATGATCTAGCATGATACGTGAGCCATGCATTGATTTAAAGTTTGGTTTTTGTCACGACCCAAACCCGCCCCTATAGGTTCAGCATCGTAACCGGCCAGTAATCCTGGGATTACCGAAGGCCTCTAAGACAAATTAACATAATATTAGGGGCTAGCGGAAGCAAATAACAAATATACAACGTCCATTGAGCTGTGCAGAGTTATATGAGACAGAAAAATTTTAAATTTTTTATATACATATATAAACATCATCCCTACGTCATAATATATATACAGATCAGACAAAAGGACTTAGCCCCTTTTTCAAAATACACAAGACTTGTTTAACCAAACAAGAAAACAGAACTTAAACTTTAAATTACATAGCGATAATCACTTGACATATCCAGAACCTCCACGGGAGGCACATAGGTTGGCTGACAAAAACAGATTCTAGGCAGATGCCTCTAAGCCTGGTCGTGCACCTGATCACCTACATACATAAATAATGCAGTAAGCTAAAGCCCAGTGAATAATCATACGTGGTACATCTATTAGCGCTAACAGACCAGATACAGAACAAATGCAGACACATGGTGGTTATGAATAACCAGTTCCATAAAGGAACCTCCGGATCCGGGTAACAGAGAATAAACACACTGAGCCCCATGATGGAGCCTCCGGTACGGGTAACAGAGTACAAACAGATTAAGTTCCATGATGGAACCTTCGATACCGGGTAACAGCCAACACATATCACATGATGCTAAGGATGTCATGAATACATATCAGAAATTGGATAATCATTCATTGTACAGAACATAACATTTCAGAAAACAATTCTTATTTCATCATACAGAAAATAAATAAGGTTGAACATAGCTTTACTATGTTATTACTCACAGATAGCCGCTGAAGCAAATCAGACGGACTGGACATATCAGATAAATCAGGCAGACAATGGCGTGTGACCTACACAAGCACATAACATATACACATTGAAATACAATATTACTCCCTTGATCAAACTTGACTTTTCTAGTCTTTTTCTGTCTAAATAGTCCGAAGTTCTACTACGCTTATTCTTTCTCATTCAAATAAACCGGGTTCTTATTTCACATATTCTTTCATTACTAAGCCCTTCTTTTTCAAATAGATTGATCTTTTACTTGGCTTCTTAAACAATTACCACTAGATCAATGATTCATTATTTAACTAACTAATTTATGTTGATTGGTAGCTTATTAATCTTTATTGAGTCATAAATCATGTCTAGAATGCTTTGGAAAGAGATGAGAATAAAAATGTGAATTAAATGCAATTTTTCAAAATATGCTGAAAATGGGGTCTTCGCTCGAGCGCCACTTTGGTCGCTCGAGCGGAGTGTAAAATTTGAAAAACTTCTGGGAGCTCGATTTTCACGCTCGAGCGGACATCGTAAATTCTGGAATTTCCAGAATTGCAATTGAAGTTCAAATTTGATATTCAAAGCCTCAAAACATGTATTACAAGAAAATGCTACAAAATTAAATCAAAACAATTAATTTTCCAAATTAATTTCCACAACTATGAGTCTACTTAATTTCTTACTTAAAACCTTATTTATTATAAAATCCATGAGACTAATTCCATGACTTTCTTAATTCATGATGCATGGAGGATTATCTAAAACATGAAATTAAAGTTATAAAACTCTTAGAAAATATTTGCATGTGTGAAATTAGGGTCAACATTCAAACCAATTACATCCAAAATTCCTTTAATTCAATATTAAGTTCAAAATGTTCATGAATTCATAATTTCCCAAAACTTGCTCTCCTTATACCCGAACATGAAATTAATTCTCCAACTTTCTTAAAGATTCATTGATGCATGTAAAGATGAAGTCCAAATTCATGAGGAATAACACAAATTAAACCTACTTGATAAATTTTCCCAAACTCATTTCCTTAATCTCAAGCTTAACTCAATTTATTTTAACCTCAATTTAATTCATAGTCATAGATGTTCCAAAATATGTTTAATTTGAGTCAAACTCTTAGATTACATTACATGCATGGGTTAATAATTAAAATCAAAACCCATATTTATTCTTTAATTCTTCCAAATTACATGCATGTAGGAATAAGGCCCAAATTCATGCAAGATTACAAAAATTAAATGCAAAATAATTAATTTCTAAATTGATTTCCATAACCATGAACCTACCTTAATTTTGTTGGTAATTTCTTTCTAATTATATGAAGTTGAAGTATCAAACCTTTGGAAAATAATGATGCATGTAAAATTAGAGCTCAAATTCATCAAGGGTGACTAAAATCATACTCAAAAGATGAGCTTCTAAATCAATTCCTTAATTCATGAACTTAACTTAATTTTCTTCATTCTTTTCCTTTATTCCCTCATATCATATGTATTTAAACTCAATTACCTCATAAATTTAGGTCTTGAAAAATTGGGTTAGGATTTCTTACCTATTAATCTTCAGGATCTTTCTTTATCTTTAGTTCTTAGCTTCCCATCAAATTCCTCCCAGCAAAGAAGATTGAATAGGCTTCATATACCTCTCTCTCTCTCTCTCTCTCTCTCACGGTTTCTCTCTCATTTTCTCTAACTCTCTGTTTTCCATTTCAGAACTCATATATTAATACATTTATATATGTCATTAGTTGCCTTCCTCCTTACACGTGCACATACACTTACAAATCATAACCATATTTCTCAGTACACCCACCTAAATTTCTCAGTGCACCCACACCCACAATTATAGTTTGTTCCATAGGGCAATTCATGCTTAGGATAAATTTTAATTAAGCAACACTTAGTCTTAATAAATCTTGGTTAACACAAAATTAGTTAATTATAACTAATCTCAAATCCCACATAATTTAATTAGTCTAATTAACTTTCATTAGAGCCTAATTAAACATATTTAAATTTATCAATCCCAATCAGATTTTTAATCAATAAACCAAAAGGCTCCAATTATTAAATTGAACTTATTATCATCCTCAATTTTGTTTTCTTAAATTATCTAGGCCTTCAATTTCTGATTAGATTCCAAATTTCCGTCAATTAAATTACATATTCAAATTAGACACCCCATAAATAAATTTAATTCATAATAATTACAATTCTCAATCTTCATAATTTAATTAACTTGATTAACTCCAATTAGGATATAATTAATCGAATCTCAATTTTACTAAACTGAAACAAATATTTAACTAAACTCCCAAATGGGTCCATGATTAAGATTAAATTGATTCAATTTCTTAACTTCACTTCCTTAAGCCATTTTGACCCTTAATTTCTAATTCCAAAATAAATTTTTAATAGAATCATATACGAGTCAGATCCCACAATTCTCATCTATCCCAAATGAAATTATAATACTCGGCAATTAAATTTCAAATCCTCTTAATTAATCAAGTACTAATCATTATACGTGATGGGGTCGTTCCAGTTTTAGAAAGAGAAAATGATGTTCTTGTGTTCTTCAAGAAAAACCCACGTTTTGATCCGAAAGTTTGTATCAAGATCCATGTTTTTGTGTTTGTTTTCATGGAATCTTCAAGTATGGGTACTTAGGTCCATGTTTTTGAACTCATATCATGAAATCTCATATTTTGAATAAAGAAGTTACGATTACGATTTTAGCATTCATGTTCTTCATGTTCATGTTCTTCATGTTCTTCAAAAGGAAACCCAGATTTCCAGACTTCATTTGCCTAAGTGTGGTCGCCGAGACCCACTCTTGCCTAGATCTCACACCTAGGCCAAGCATCATATCTCACCTTAGCCTACCTTGCATGATCACCTGCACTTTAGTCTACCTTGTATGCGCACCTAGGCCTAGAAGACCACCCCTCGGCCAAGAGGTGTGGGACCTCGGCCAAGACCTGGTTGGTACCCAGCATGCTTTCTTGAGATGAGAAACAGTGTTTTAACTCCCCAGCACACATTTTGCTTTATCTTGACTTAGTTTTGAAAGAAATGCCGAGATCATTTACACTCGTGCAAAGTTTGTTTTAGGAATGCATTGCACAACCATCTTTGAGCATCTCGTCTTGTCTTCTTGAAATGCGTTCAGTGGACCTTGCCATGTATTTGTAGGTCTTAGATTTCTGCCTTAATCCCTACACCCAAAGAGCTATGTGAGTGGTATTTTTAATAAAGCTACGTTCTAATGTTTTGATAAAAGCTTTGCTTGTCTTGTTTTGGAAAAGTGTTTGTTCAAGTATGAATGATTATTCCTAGTTTTGTATCAAGTATTATCTTGTTTTAATGACATTCTTGGAAAGTCTTTAGTGCTAGGGGACTATAATGCAACTAGTACCCTTGTTCGAGATATCTCCCTTGCCACCGACGGTCTTGTACGGGTGGGTTTGTCTAATCGATTTCAGGTCGATTATTCCCTTGTTTTGTCAGGAATGTCATCCCTTGTATTATATTGATGCTAGTAAGCATCCCTTGAAGCTTTGAAAGACTTGATAGATGAACTTGGTTCATCTCTTGATTTTGTACAAGATATGCTATGTATTGTTTTGATAAAGATCTCGAATATCATTCATTCAAACCTTTATTACTAATATCATTCACTGAGTATCCAAGCTCACCCTCCTTATACATATGTAGGTGACGAGCAAGAAGGCGATGATGCCTAGATGTTATTTGCAAGTTGTTTTGGATTCATGTTTTGCTAGCATCTTGAAGGTTATGCTTCTTAGTTTGTAACTCATTTCTTTTGTATATTTCGGCTTGAGAAGCCTTTTGATCAAGGTGTAACATGTACTATATTTTATTTGTATTCAAGTTGTAAAACCATGTTAAGATGTATTTTTCATTTGATCTATGCACAGCTTTTATGCACTACTTAGATTTAAATTTACTTCCGCACATGTAAGCCCCATATGTATACTCTGATTGTGTGTGAATTTTTGTAAGTTGGCCTTTGGTAATCTTGAATTACTGGCCATCACGGCACCATTCTACTAGGGGCAGAATGAGGTCGTGACAGATTGGTATTAGAGCACCGGTTCCTTATGGTACGTTATTTACACACTTGAGTCCCAAAGAGCGTAGGATGTCCCTTAGAATGATGTTAGGGTTGCATCATATTGCTTGCTACTTGATAAGATGTGCATCATCTCGGCATGATTATTTGGTACTTGTATACATGTCTATTTGTTCATTTTGTTTTAAAGTCGCATTTTGCATACTCTTAGCATCATGAGAAGGGCTAAACCTCCAGTTAGCCGAGATCAATCTGAGGACAGGTTGGACAGATTAGAAAGGATGGTAGAGGGTTTGGCCCATGAGTTGAGGCAAGCAAGGCAGCAGAACACTAGTACTACCTCTGCTCAGGCCGAGCATACGAACGGCCGACATGCGGTTCCACCTCCACCTCCTCCAGTACCGCAGGTGCCTCCACAACCAGCTCTGTACGGGGACGGCATGATAACTTTGATCAAAGAATTCAAGAAGATGAATCCGCCGAAGTTTCATGGGGGTATAGAGCCATTGAAAGCCGAAGCGTGGGTTTTGGAAATGAAGAAGTTGTTTGAGATCTTTCCTAGCACCGACACTCAGAAGGTGTCATTGGCAGCATTCACATTAGACGACGACGCTCGTAGGTAGTGGATGATGATCCGAGAAGGTAATCTCGGTTTGACTTGGGCCAGATTTTTAGAGTTATTTTATGATAAGCATTTTCCTCTTAGTGTCCGAGATCGCAAGACCACAGAATTCCAGACTTTGACCCAGGGTAACAAAACAGTGGCTGAATACGACCGTGCTTTCACCGAGTTGGCGAGATATGCGCCTCACATGGTCAATGATGAGTATAGAAAAGCTAGAAAGTTCGAGAGTGGACTTCGAGGACCAATACAAGATCGAGTTAATATGCTCAACATGCCGACTTATGCCGAAGTATTAGATAAAGCCATCCTAGCAGAAGATAACTTAAACAGATATCAGAGTTCAGGGGAGAGCCAGAGAAAGAGGCAAAATTATGACAATCGCCGAGTACCATTTGGTGCCAAGAAAAAGGCGAATATGGGCAATTCCAACAACTCGAATCAGGAAGGTGATACTAGGCGGACATGTTCAAGTTGTGGGAAGCCACATTTCGGGGTCTGTCGTTGGGCATCTAGAGCTTGTTTCGAATGCGAAAAGATGGGTCATTATGTCAAGGACTGTCCCAAGACAAAGGCTAATGATAGCAGGAAAAGTGGGAGTACCTCGGGTTTTGCACAGAAAGGTAATGTCGGGAAAGGACAGATGAGGCAGGGCAGAGTTTTTGCATTGGTGCCAGGAGACACTCAGAGCGCCAAGACAGTAGTGTCAGGTACCCTTCCAATTTGCTCTTAAGATGCATATATATTGATTGATTCGGGTTCTACACATTCATTTGTCTCTGTTAAATTTGCCGAGAAATTAAATAGAGAACCAGATCCCCTTGGTTATTTGTTGTCTGTGTCTGCTCCATCTGGGAGAACTATGACTGTTGCATCCATTTATAGAGCATGTGTTGTTGTAATTGAGAACGTTGAATTACTAGTTGATTTGATGTCGTTGAACATGACTCATTTTGATATCATATTGGGAATGGATTGGTTAGTAGTTAATCGTGCATCCATTAATTGTGTTTCCAAAAGTGTCACATTGAGACCCCCAAATCAAGCCGAGGTTACATTTCGGGGTAAAAGGGTAGTATCCCCACCTTACTTGATTTCGTCCATGAAGGCTTATGAGTTGATCCAAAAAGGGTGTCAAGGTTATTTGTGTAGCGTACTAAGTAATCTGAGTGGAAACGTTGAATTAGCCGATATCCCAGTTGTTAATGGATTCCCTGACATTTTCCCAAATGATTTGCCTGGCCACTTAGTTGATAAGGAAATAGAATTCACCGTTGACGTCATGTCGGGAACCCAGCCTATCTCCAAAACGCCCTATAGAATGGCCCCAGCCGAGATTAAAGAATTGAAACTGCAACTACAAGAGTTGTTGAATAAGGGTTTTATTAGGCCGAGCACTTCACCTTGGGGAGCACCAGTTCTATTTGTTAAGAAAAAGGATGGTACACTTCATCTTTGTATTGATTATCGAGAACTGAACAAGGTAACCATTAAGAATAAGTATCCATTGCCGAGGATTGATGATTTGCTTGACCAATTACAAGGAGCACGAGTCTTTTCTAAGATTGATCTCGGGTCGGGCTATCATCAGCTCAAGGTTAAAGCCGAGGATGTTGAGAAGACTATTTTTCGGACAAGATATGGCCACTACGAATTTTTTGTAATGCCTTTTGAAGTAACTAATGCTCCTGCAGCATTCATGGATTTGATGAACAGAGTCTTTAAGCCATACCTAGATGAGTTTGTGGTTGTTTTCATCGATGACATATTGATCTATTCCGAGAGTAGTGATGAGCAAGAGAAGCATTTGAGACTTGCCTTACAAATTTTAAGAGACAGAAAATTATATGCCAAGCTTAGCAAGTGTGAGTTTTGGCTTTCCAGCATTTCATTTTTGGGTCATGTGATTAATGAAGAGGGTATCTCTGTTGATCCAAGTAAGATTGAAGCCATTGTGAATTGGCCGATGTCGACTAACGTGTCCGAGGTTTGTAGTTTTCTGGGTTTGGTAGGTTGTTACAGAAAGTTTGTGAAGGACTTCTCACGGATTGCAGTACCATTGACACAACTAACTCAGAAGGGAGTGGCGTATGAATAGACCGAGGATAAAGAATCAGCTTTCTAGGAGCTAAAGACGAGGTTAGTCACAGCACCGATTCTTATACTACCGTCAGGCAATGAGGAATTTCAGATTTATAGTGATGCTTCACATAAGGGTTTGGGTTGTGTGTTAATGCAAGGGGGGTAAAGTCATAGCATATGCATCTCGTCAATTGAAACCCCATGAAAAGAATTATCCTACCCATGATTTAGAACTAGCAGCCGTAGTATTTGCCTTGAAAATTTGGCATCATTACTTGTATGGAGATTCTTGCCAAGTTTTCACTGATCACAAGAGTTTGAAGTACTTGTTCACCCAGAAGGAATTAAACATGAGGCAGAGAAAGTGGCTTGAGTTATTGAAAGACTACAATATGCAGATTCAGTATCACCCAGGTAAAGCAAACTCGGTGGCCGACGCGTTGAGCAGGAAGTTAGTTGGGAATTTGGCATGTTTAGCAATGATTTCAGTGGAGCCGACTATTATTGAGGAAGTGAAGACCAGACAGATGGAGGACGGATTCTTCAAGAAGGTATTTGACGAGATTATCACTAAGCCGAGGCCAGGATATACCATTGAAAATCAGGTTCTTAAGTTTGAAGGAAGATTGTGCATGGCCGACATCCCAGAGTTGAAAATGAAAGTTTTGCAGGAAGCCCATAGTTCCAGATTTGCCGTTCATCCAGGAAATACCAAGATGTACCAAGATGTGAAGCGGACTTTTTGGTGGCCGAATATGAAAAGGGAAATAGCCGAGTTTCTATCCTAGTGTTTGTATTGTCAACAAGTGAAAGCAAAACATCAGAGGCCAGCAAGACTTCTTCAACCCTTGCCAATTCCAGAGTAGAAATGGGAACACATCTCCATGGATTTTGTGGTTGGTTTGCCGAGGACACAAAAAGGTATGGATTCGATTTGGGTTATCGTTGATAGATTAACTAAGTCAGCGCACTTTTTGCCCGTTACGACTACCTTTAATGCCGATCGACTTGCTTTATTGTATATGAATGAGATTGTTAGACTTCATGGAGTGCCGATGTCCATTGTGTTAGACCAAGATCCGAAGTTTGTTTCTAGATTTTGGCAGAGTCTACAAAGAGCCTTGGGAACCGAGTTGAGGTTTAGCACAACTTTTCACCTCCAGACCAATGGGCAAACAGAAAGAACAATTCAGACACTTGAAGCTATGCTTACACTATGTGTATTGGACTTCAAGAGAAGTTGGGAATTACATTTGCCATTAGTAGAATTTGCTTACAACAATGGTTTCCAAGCTACCATTGGCATGGCGCCGTATGAAGCTTTGTATGGAAGGAAGTGCAGATCGCCGATATGTTGGACCGAAGTAGGAGACAAAGCTTTGATTGGTCCCGAGCTAGTTCAAGTGACAACTGAGAAGATTAAGCTCATTCAGCAAAGAATCAAAACTGCTCAGAGTCGACAGAAGAGTTATGCTGACCAGAGAAGAAGGGAGTTAGAATTTGAAGTTGAAGATCATGTATTCCTGAGGATTTCGCCAATAAAAGGAGTTTCAAGATTTGGGAAGACAGGTAAGCTAGCACCCCGATACATTGGGCCATTCGAAATTCTTGAGAAGGTTAACCCCTTTGCCTACAGGCATGCTTTGCCACCAGAATTAAGCCAAGTCCACAATGTGTTTCATGTTCGATGTTGAGGAGGTATATTCAGGACCCACTGCATGTGATTGATTATTCCGGAATTGTGGTTAATGAAGATTTAGGCTACGAGGAGAAGCCAATGAGAATTATTGATAGGCAAGTGAAACAGTTGAGGAATAAGTCGATACCGATGGTGAAAATTGAATGGAATGAGCATTACGGCAAAGAGGCTACATGGGAAATGGAAGAGGAAGTGAAAATCCGTTATCCGGAGTTATTTTCAGGGCAAGGTAACTTAAGTTTGGGGACCAAACTTCTTTAAGGGGGGTAGACTGTAATGACCCTCATCCTCGTCTTAACCATGTTCATGTGCATCTACATGATTTTGCCTTGTTAAGCTTGCATTTGCAGATTTTGACTTGTTTTGCCTAAGTAAAGGTCCCTGTCTTGTTTTGTGCTTATGTGATTCACCTGAGTATTGTTTGTATGCTTTGTTCCTTGCTTGGTGTGTTAAGTCTAGGTCACCCTTGAACCTTTTATACCTAGGACCATCTTGGAACCACTTTGGTTAACCTCCACCTTCACCCTAGCATATTGGCCGAGATATCATCATCTAGGCCGAGATGTGCATCATCTAGGCCGAGATGTTATCATCTAGGCAACCAACATCCTTGATCCTTGCACCTAGTGATCTTGTTCCTGGACTGGTATGACCTAGACCGAGGTGTGGCACATCTAGGCCGAGGTGTGGCATAGCTAGGTCAAGTGTTGTCCTTCCTAGTCGAGATCATTGAAACCTTCTTGCCCGAAGCCTATGTCTTGACCCGAGGTCATTGCCTTGTTAGAGTGCCCTTGTCACCTTGCTTGTTATACACACTTTGTCATACTCTTGTCTTGTCATTCTGTCACCTTTTTGAGGAGATCCAATCTGGTGTTGCCACGTGTCCCAGCAGAGGGTTAAGTCAGGTGCTAGCTGAGAACCCATATCATTTTGTGTTATACCTTTTGCATTGTAGAGAGAGAAGCTCTAGGAAGAGGAAGAGAAGTTTAGAGTGAGAGAGCTAGATCCCAAGCTTGATCTTTAGAGTTTGAACCGTTAGATCCGTGTTTTGAGGTTAGATTCTTGATCTACTTTTGTTGTTCTTTATGTTGATCCAATCACATTGCATGATCTAGCATGATACATGAGCCATGCATTGATTTAAAGTTTGGTTTTAGAAAGAGAAAATGATGTTCTTGTGTTCTTCAAGAAAAACCCACGTTTTGATCCGAAAGTTTGTATCAAGATCCATGTTTTTGTGTTTGTTTTCATGGAATCTTCAAGTATGGGTACCCAGGTCCATGTTTTTGAACTCATATCATGAAATCTCAGATTTTGAATAAAGAAATTACGATTACGATTTTAGCATTCATGTTCTTCATGTTCATGTTCTTCAAAAGGAAATCCAGATTTCCAGACTTCATTTGCCTAAGTGTGGTCGCCGAGACCCACTCTTGCCTAGATCTCACACCTAGGCCAAGCATCGTATCTCACCTTGGCCTACATTGCATGATCACCTGCACTTTAGTCTACCTTGCATGCGCACCTAGGCCTAGAAGCCCACACCTCGGCCAAGAGGTGTGGGACCTCGGCCAAGACCTGGTTGGTACCCAGCATGCTTTCCCGAGATGAGAAACAGTGTTTTAACTCCCCAGCACATGTTTTGCTTTATCTTGACTTAGTTTTGAAAGAAATGCCGAGATCATTTACACTCATGCAAAGTTTGTTTTAGGAATGCATTGCACAACCATCTTTGAGCATCTCGTCTTGTCTTCTTGAAATGTGTTCAGTGGACCTTGCCATGTATTTGTAGGTCTTGGATTCCTGCCTTAATCCCTGCACCCGAAGAGCTATGTGAGTGGTATTTTTAATAAAGCTATGTTCTAATGTTTTGATAAAAGCTTTGCTTGTCTCGTTTTGGAAAAGTGTTTGTTCAAGTATGAATGATTATTCCTAGTTTTGTATCAAGTATTATCTTGTTTTAATGACATTCTTGGAAAGTCCTTAGTGCTAGGGAACTATAATGCAACTAGTACCCTTGTTCGAGATATCTCCCTTGCCACCGACGGTCTTGTACGAGTGGGTTTGTCTAATCGATTCCGGGTCGATTATTCCCTTGTTTTGTCAGGAATGTCATCCCTTGTATTATATTAATGCTAGTAAGCATCCCTTGAAGCTTTGAAAGACTTGATAGATGAACTTAGTTCATCCCTTGATTTTGTACAAGATATGCTATGTATTGTTTTGATAAAGATCTCGAATATCATTCATTCAAACCTTTATTACTAATATCATTCACTAAGTATCCAAGCTCACCCTCTCCTTATATATATGTAGGTGACGAGCAAGAAGACAGTGATGCCTAGATGTTATTTGCAAGTTGTTTTGGATTCATGTTTTGCTAGCATCTTGAAGATTATGCTTCTTAGTTTGTAACTCATTTCTTTTTGTATATTTCGGCTTGAGAAGCCTTTTGATCAAGGTGTAACAAGTACTATATTTTATTTGTATTCAAGTTGTAAAACCATGTTAAGATGTATATCATTTCATTTGATCTATGTACAGCTCTTATGGACTACTTAGCTTTAAATTTACTTCCGCACATGTAAGCCTCATATGTATACTCTGATTGTGTGTGAATTTTTGTAAGTTGGCTTTTGGTAATCTCGGATTACTGGCCATCACGGCACCCTTCTACTAGGGGCGGAATGGGGTCGTGACAATGACAACTTAACCTATGGTGATATTATTAGCACTATTCAAAAAGAAGGCTTAAAAATGTGTATTGATTTAAAACTTAGTCAAAAAGCTACTAAAGAAAAACACAAAGCCAAATATGAATTAGGAAATTTCTATGAACAATATGGTTTACCTCCCGTCGCTCCTTCACGAAGAAAACTTAGTAAAAATCAAAATAAAAAATCTTCCTACAAATATTCTCATAAGGGAAAAAAGAAATATTACCCTTCTAAATCAACAGATAAATATTATACTAACCCCAAAAAGAAATATTATAAAAAATCTAAAAAAGTGTCAAAACCCACTCCTGATGTTACTTGTTACAACTATGGTAAAAAATGTCATTATTCTAATAAATTTCTGGTTAAAGAAAAACTTAAAACTAAACTTAATCAATTACAAATTACTGAGGAAAATCAACAACAAATATTTGATATGTTTAAATTAAATATTTCTCTGAATCAATCCCCTAACCAATCTAATACCTCATCTGACAATGATATTACCTCTACTAGCACTTCTACTTATTATTCTCCTACTGATAATACAGATAATGATATTGAATTAGGATGTAATGATACTTGCTATGAAACAATTAATGTCCTAAGTAAATCTCAACAAGAAGAAACTACTCTCATTGAATTAATTGCTAAATTAGAAAACCCTGACTTAAAAGGCAATATACTAATAAATTAAAATCCTTATTAACAAATAAAGATAAAAAGCCTAAACATGATAAACCAATTATTAGTTTAAACAAAACTTTGGATCGTTTCAAAAAAGAAAAACATAAAAAAGTTACTTTACAAGACTTACAAAATGAGATTAATCAAATCAAATTCACCATCCAAGAATTAAAAACTAAAGACAAAGCTTTGGAAGACGAAATTGCCATATTAAAGAGCCTTGATGATTTTCAACAATCAAATAAATCTGGTTCTGAACATGAGGATGGATCTGAAACTGATCCTGATAAAGTCCTCTTTGATAATCGAACCACTACACACAATAGTGATCAAGATAGTAAACGTTTAAATATAATTCATCAGATTAATATTCAAAAATGGCATTCAAAAATCAAATTAGTTATTAATGATTTTGAAAAAGAAGTTATTGCATTAATCGATACTGGTGCAGATTTAAATTGTATTCAAGAAGGATTAATTCCAACCAAATATTACCACAAAACTACTGAACAATTAAGTTTTGCCGATGGAAGTCTAATGCATATCAAATATAAATTACCCAAAGTACATATTTGTCAAGATAATATTTGTTTTAAAACATCCTTTGTTTTAGTTAGAAATTTAACTGATAAAGTTATTTTAGGTACCCCTTTTATTTTCCTATTATATCCCTTTACTACAACTAATCAAAGAATCACTACACAAGCTTTTGGTCATATAATTACTTTTAAATTTTTGTCACCTCCTGAGGTCAAAGAATTACATCAACTAAAAGATTGTTCTATTTCTCAAACAATCAATCGATTAACTAAACACCTTAAATTTCTTAAAGAATAAGTAAACTATAAGAGAATTGAAACTCAATTAATTGATCCTCTTCTAATTTCTAAAATTGATGATTTTAAAACTCAATTAGAAAATACTGTTTGTTCTACTTTACCCAGTGCTTTTTGGCATAGAAAAAAGCATGTAGTTACCCTCCCATATATTAAAAATTTTAATGAAAAACGGATACCTACTAAATCTAGACCTATTCAAATGAACCATGAGTTAGTCGAAATCTGCAAACAATAAATTAATGAACTATTAAACAATAAAATTATCAGTCATAGTAAGTCACCTTGGTCTTGCCCTGCTTTTTATGTTAACAAAAATGCTAAACTAGAAAGAGGAGTCCCTTGTCTTGTCATTAACTATAAACCATTAAATAAAGTTTTAGAATGGATTCGTTATCCCATACCTAATAAAAAAAATTTAATTAAACAACTTAATCAAGCTGTCATTTTTAGTAAATTTGATTTAAAAAGTGGATTTTGGCAAATCCAAATTCATCCTAATGACCGTTATAAAACTGCTTTTACTACTCCTTTTGGCCATTACGAATGGAATGTTATGCCCTTTGGATTAAAAAATGCTCCTAGTGAATTTCAAAATATTATGAATGAAATTTTCAATCCTTTTAGTCATTTTTCAATTGTCTACATAGATGATATCCTTATTTTCTCAAAGTCTATATCTGAACATTGGAACATCTTAATGCTTTTTTCCACCTCATTAAATACAATGGCCTAGTTATCTTTGCCCCTAAGATTAAACTTTTCCAAACTAAAGTCCGCTTCTTAGGGTATGATATTTACCATGGTACAATTCTTCCCATTAGTCGGTCTATTGAATTTGCCTCTAAATTTCCTGATGAAATCTTAGATAAAAATCAGTTACAACGCTTTTTAGGTTCCTTAAACTATATTTCTGAATTCTATAAAGACCTTCGCAAAACTTGTCAACCCCTCTTTGATCGGTTAAAAGATAATCCTCCTCCTTGGTCTTCTCTCCATACTTCTATAGTTCAACAAGTCAAAAAATATGTCAAGACTTTGCCTTGTCTTGGTATTCCTGCCAAACAATCCTTCAAAATTATTCAAACTGATGCTTCTGATATTGGTTATAGTGGTATCTTGCTTCAGAAACTCACCCCTCAGTCATTTGAACAAATTGTTCGTTTCCATTCTGGTGTCTGGAATAAAGCACAGAAAAATTATAATACTATTAAACTAGAAATTTTATCTACTGTTTTATGTATTAGTAAATTTCAAGATGATATCTTAAATCAAAATTTTTTACTTCGTGTTGATTGCAAATCTGCTAAATATTTTTTAAAAAAAGATGTTCAAAATCTTGCTAATAAGAAAATTTTTGCCCGTTAGCAATCTATTTTAAGTATTTTTTATTTTGATATTGAATATATACCTAGTAGTCAAAATTCTATTCCTGACTTTCTTACCCCAGAATTTTTACAGGGGGGATAGAGGATGGCAACTCCTTTTATTTCCTACCATAAATTACATGTCACCCATTACAGATTACTCATTCACCAAACTGCTCACCATATTGCTTGCCTCAAATTAGCCAAAAAATCCACTAAACGTGCTCAATTTATTCGTTTTCATACAATTCATAGTCTCCGTCATTCACTTGCTCACTACATTAACTGTGCTGATTATCATTTAAGTAAACTAGATATCCTCAGTGGATGCGAATTCCAGTCTACCTATTTTATTCACAAATGTCTGCCCAAAGACCCTTGAGACCTTCTAGCAAGGCTCTTGTTCCTTCTAGTTAACCAGTTCCTCTTTTGGAATTAGTCACCAGATACCATCCTGCTGAATTAGTCAACCGTTACCAAGTCCTTGGTAATATTCCTAAACCTAGTTATACATCTGCACTTGCTACTGATCCATTTGCTTCTTCTTCTTCTCAATCAGTTACCCCTTACCCTCCTAATCCTATTAAATCTGCTTGTTCTGATTATGTTAAATCTACTACTACTAACCGCTTTTTCAAAGAACCCAGCCACAAGAATAATGCTTCTGTTCTTGACCTAGTCAAATCCTATTTTCCTTGTCACGCCCTCAAAATAATACATAAAACCCATCACTTTTAACATGCATTGATATATAAAAGACCCTCATTCTTCTATTCATCAGAGTATTTCATTACAAAATGTATTACATGTTAACAACAAACAAATGCCCTACGGGCTTACAACTTTCCAAGTTAACACTTGGTTACAAAAAGAGAGTACTAACTCAATTACACATTAAGCCCTTGGCTTGAATCCACATGTAATACATCAAAAGAAAGAAAGACAATAAAGTCTGCCCGCCTTAAGTCTTCCAAGCTATATCCTTGGAGGTGGCATGCTACCTGTACCTGAAAATGATATTCCCGTATAGGGTGAGCTAACAGCCCAGTAGAAATACACTAAACCAGCTATGAACAATGACTAAAAGATTAACAGTTTGATAGATGGTTAACACTTTTACATTCTTTCATAACACATTACAGTTTCATTTTCCATTCCTTTACAATTCTCAATTCATAACTATGGCTCAGAACCTGACCAAACAATCTATATGAGACAGTAACTCATATTAAACATTTTCCCATTTCACAATAGATAAGCATACTAGCTATATCAACATATCAACAGATAAGCATATAAGCTATATCAACACATCAACAGATAAGTATAAGAACTATATCACACCACCAAAGATAAGCATATGAGCTGTATCTACACTTCTCAAAGATAAGCATATGAGCTGTATCTACGGAGTCCATCCCCTATCTCCTCCCAAACAATATCCGGTTTAGAGGTCCATCCCCTATATTCCCCTAAACCGCGGAGTACATCCCCTATCTCCTCCAACACAATTATTATACACCTCAATCAATACATAAAGTTAATGTATTCTTTCAACCGTCATACTCAATGACACATTCCATTGATTAGTTTTAGTTTGCCTAATCATCATGCATTATCTACAACAATCAAGACTATCCTCCACCGATAGCCCAAAGCAGTTATCTCTAAACAGAAAATAAATGCACAAAAAAGATAATATATCAACATTTCAATTAGGTGAGCGATAAATAATCCAACTACACCCTTTAACCCCATACATTCCCAATTCCAACATTTCTCTATGCTAAACATGCATATAGGTTTATTATAAATAAAACCCCAACTTTTGTAAAATTGCACAAAAGCCCCAAACGTTTCCAAAATTACACAACAACCCCCAACATATCAAAATGCTAAAATTTAAAGACAAAGCTCATAAAGAGGAGTAGGTTATCCCTACCTCAAATTCGAAGCTCAAACGGAGAAGATGAAAAGAGTTTAAACTCGATCTCCACCACACACCACAAAGCCCTCGAGAAATAACACAACTTTGGCGAAGGAACTATGGCCAAAATCCCAATGGAACTATGGCCAAAATCCAGCTCGGCGCAACTAAAATTTATAACTCAAGCTCGGTTCGTAATGGCTCATTAAACCAAGAAAGAACCATAGAAGTTGATAAGCTAAACCTATGCACTTGCACCTATATATAGAAGTTTGTCCACCTTAAAATGTGTCTTGTAACCGATGTGGGACTTCCAACAAACACACCAAAGGTTCCCAAAACCGATGTGGGACTTCCAACAAACACACCAAAGGTTCCCAAAATAAAATGAAGGGTCCAAATATTTTTACCAAAAGCTTTAAAAGGCACAAGTGCTACAACTCCTGGCTGGCATTTTGTTCCTCTTCATCTAGAAAAATCAATCACCTATTACAAAGACATTCTTTTCAATCATCAGTCCATTGTTATTAAACCTATTTATGATCAAACTTACACCAGTAAAATTGTGTACCATTCATTATATATTCACAACATAATCTCTTTGAATGAATGGGGTTCTCCTTTTCAACTCTGAGATTTACCTGGTCATGCTAATAACTATATTGATGCCTGGTTTAAAGTTCTTCTTTATCAAAATGAGTCAAATAGTCATTCCTGGTTTCTCCAATTTGATCAAAAATTCAAATCCGAATTTCCTACTTGGTTTCTACGATGGTGGACTCAGTATGGCGCCATTATGGAAATCTTCCCCTCAATTTTAATTGAACAAGTCAATTATTTCTCCACAGTATTTTCATTCAGTCCCCAACAAAAGAAATTCCCTACATTGCTCATTTTCTTATCCAAATACAAAGTCCCATGGATATTTAAGTGGCAATATGCTATTTCTAATGACATTATTTACCGCCAACATTTGGTTAAATTGTGGGACAATTTCAAAATTCCTCGAATTATTGAAATAGTCCAAACATAATTTCCAGTTAATATTCATGCTCCAACACCTGCCATGGTTAAAGCTCAGCAGAACCCAACTGCTTCATTAACACAAGGAAGCCCACTTCCTCCAGTCAATCTTGGAAGCCCAACATCCAATTCTTCCAAGCCCAAGTCATCCAAGTCAAAGATTAAATCCAAGTCAGCACAGCTCAAAACTGATCAATCAAAGGATAAGCCCAAAGTCAAGTCCAAGTCCAAGTCCTCCAAAGATGAACTTCTCCAAATAGCCCGTCTACTCATGGCTAAAGCTAAGTCATCCGATGAAGAAAGTTCAGAAGAAGGTTCAAATGGTTCAGACTCTTCAGAAGGCTCCACTAATCAGGACCCCTATGGATCCCAATTTCAAGATGCTCAGGGCCCATATGCCTGACATAGTCATTGGATTCTATATAGACATAATTATCAGCTTCAATCAATACTCTTCTTTTGAGAAAAGCTGTTGATATATATATTTATCTATATTGATTCATTCAGTCACATGTCTTCACCGAAAGCAATGAATAGTTAAAAAATTCAAATTTACTGTTCACTATTCATCAAGAAAGTCAACGTTACTATTCATCATTCATCATAATTCATCCAACTGACAAATTCAACACAGTAAAAAGCAGCCATCAACTTTAGTCACTCACCTAAAGTTGCAGACAGCTCCCATGTGCTTCTTTCAAAGTCAGATTCCTTCACAAGGCTCACAATAACTCTTCACAAGGCTCACAGTAACTCTTTTCATCTATAAAAGAGCCTCTTCAGTCAAGAATAAGGCAGAGTCAGAAAAATTGAGAGTTCTAATATTTCAAGAAAAATCTCTGTAATTTTAATTTCTGCAAATGTATTTTCAAGCTATGTATTTTGAAGAACTGTTTCCTTCACTCCAGTAAACAATTATAAGTTTTAATTTATGTATGTTGTATTTTAAGTTTTAATTTAAAATGTTTAGTGCTGTTCTAGTATTTTTTTATATATTTTTTGTGTATTTATTTATTTTTTAAAATATTTTTTCACAAATATTTTACTTTTTAGATATATCTAAGTAAGGTGCATCTAAAAAAGTAAAAAAAAAAAATGCTTAAAATTTTAAAAATATTCACTAAAAAAAAATACGAAAAATAAAAAATTCAGTTTTGCATAATTAGTATAAATGATTTGATGGATAACATGTTACAAAAAATTTTGAAGGTAAGAGGTTCTCATCCTTTTATCATTATAATATTTTGGGTAAACTGTAAATACATCTTTGAGGTTTGATTAAAATACGAATCGCTCCCTGTGATTCTGAAATTACATCCTACCCTCTAAAGTTTCTAATTTCATAACAAATCTTCCCTTTTATTAATAAATCATCAAGTCAATTAACAATTTTTAATGATATTAGAAATATGTTTCAATCAATAATTTAGGTAATTTTATTCATGTATAGGAGAGCAATTATGAATTTTATTTTTTTAGTTAATTCTGTTAAATAAAAAATTCTAACAATGGAGTATTTGCAATTTTTCAAACCATAAGAGACAATATGTATTTTAAGCAAACCTCAGGGGGTATATTTATAATTTACCCTAATATTTTAGCATAGCTTATTTGAAACCCGCCGGTAGGGCTATGCAAAATACCGCATCAATCCTCACTGCTCTATCCGCCAATCGCGGATTGAACCTTAAAATTTATAATCGGCCTTTCAAACCTCTCTGCTCCGCTATAGTTAATACATATATAATTTTTTAACCTCCAATAAAATATTAAAATAAAAATGAGTGCGATAGAGATTTAAAATGTGAAATTTGTTTCAAATTAGTAGTTATATATATGAAAAATATAATGTAAAATTAATTTGTGTTATATATATAAAAAAATATTATGCAAATTAGTGTTATATATTATGCAAATGTTTGATAATTGGTTAGAATATTCTTCAATTCGCTAATCCGCCCAAAACCACCCAAACCATGATTTGTCAGTCCGCTAATCCGCCAATCGGTTTGTAATTTTACTCTCAAACCACCTGAACCGCACCACGCACACCCTTACCTACCGGTTCATTAGGGTGGACAGGTCAAGTAGATCCTAGGTCGAACCGGCGGGTCAAACAAACCAAAATGAATTGACACCCAAAACAGTTAATTGGGTTACTCAGACTGAAAATTGAACCGGTTGAGGGGCCAACCGACCAGTCCGATTTTCAAAGCCTCGTTGAAAGAAATGTTTCAAGAACTGGACCGGACTAGTCGCTTCAACCGATAGAATCAATGACCGGTCCTAGTTCCGGTCCGGATGATCCACAAAAACCGGACTAGTCCAAAAACCGGCATTGTTTGCAAAAATCTAAAAAATCGGTGGTTCAATCGGTAAAACTTGTGAGCCAGTCCCGGTTCTCGACCAACCTGGTGGTTTTTTTTTTATATATATATGTATTCTTCTTCTTTCTTTTCTTTCTTTCTTATATATATATATATATATATATATATAAATATCAAAATTTTGACTACAAACCCTTACTTCAACAGTCCCTCTTATGAGAAGGAGTCTTATTGGAAGATTGAAGAAATTTTGAAAGTTTATTCTTATTTATACGAAAAAATTGTTCAAAGAGGACCTAAAAATTCAATGTGAAATTCAATTAAATTATTTGAATCATATTTGATTGGAAGGAGAGTTGAAAATTTCATTTCCCTCCAAAATTAAATCTAGCATTCAATCAATTTGTTTGGAGGGAATGTTAAATTTTTTTAATTTCTTTAAAACTAGTGACTTTTTTTATTTATTTATCAATTATGACTTTATTAAATATTATTAGTAAATATTATGCAACAAATTTTTTTATTATTTCAGTAATTATATATATATATATATATCTATATTTATTTATAATTTATAATTATATAATATTAATTATGACGTCACGATTTGACCGCTCGATCCGACGATTGAACTAGTGATCCGTCCACCTAGTCTTTTTTTCCAATTCGCTCACCAATCCGATTTTCAAAACATTGGATGAAAGGTTTTTGGTTTATCTAACACCTTGATTGGGAAAATGAATTTTTAGTTGGGTAAGTTTGGAAGTTTAAAAAATTGTTAAAAAGTCAAAAAATTGAAGAAAAGACTATATAAAAAAGTTAAATTTTCATTTCTTCTCTTTTTTTAAAAAAAATGTTTTTTTGTTAAAAAATTAAAAAATCATTCTAAACATATTAGTTCTTTTTTTTTTTCGAAAGAATTACAATTTTATTTTGTTAGTACAACTTATTTACAAATTAATAAAAAGTTTATAATATTTTTTATCTTTTGGTAAATAGTACAACTTATTTACAAATTAATAAAAAGTTTATAATATTTTTTATCTTTTGGTAAATAAGTTTCACTGACACCACTGTGAGGTAATTGCCCCTAATTTTTCACCTCATATTTTAATTAAAAATTCAAAAAATTACTAAAATGCATTCCCAAATCAGTCAAAAAGTCAAGTTGTTAAATTATTATTATTATTACATTTTTTATATGTTTTTTTGAAAAAAATAATATATCAAACAAAATTTTCTTTTCAATTTCTAAAAAAAATAAAAAAAATAAAAATGTTAGCAAATGACCCTAATTGTTTTTAACTTGTTTTGGAATTTTCATTGATTTTTTTTTTTTTTTACTACTACTATTTTGATTAGTCTAGTCGAGTGAAATATAGAAGTCTAAAACATTTTAAAATTATTTTTAAAAAGTTTACTATAAAAAAAAAATCAACAAATCAACCATCAAAAAAACTAATTCCAAACACCTGTTATGAAAAAAATTATGAGTATTGATATATGTAATGTGATTTCTTGTGATCCAATTATTTTAATTAAAATATTTATTATTAATCTTATAATTTTAAAAAATGTCCTGAATATATTATTCCCAATGT
This sequence comes from Camellia japonica, assembly GCA_030407325.1. NCBI lineage: Eukaryota > Viridiplantae > Streptophyta > Magnoliopsida > Ericales > Theaceae > Camellia > Camellia japonica. Next base: position 9,033,119 of record JAPPVO010000016.1, read on the forward strand.
ATATCTGTTTAATTTTATGTTTGTAAATTATCTTAAATTTATTATTACATTATATGCAAATAAGTGAAATACAATTGTAAAAATAAAAAGGAGGTTTGGTTAATGGATGTCCTAAGGCTACTGGTTAATAATATTTAAATTGATTGGACATTTCATGTTGCACGCACTCCTATGCATTACGTACAAATATTTCAAACTTCTTATCAAGTGTCCTAAGGGCATTCATTAACATAACTCATAAAAAAATTAGAAAAATGTTTGGGGGCCCTAATTTTTGTGACTCAAATGGCTCAAAATTGTCAAAACGACGTCGTTTTGGCAATTTTGATGTTGTTTTGTACTCAAAACGACGTCGTTTTGACAAATTCGAGCCATTTGAGCCATAAAAATTAGGGCCCTCTACCATTGCTAAAAAAATTATGGGTTTTGTCTGCTGAAAATGCTATGGATCCTAAATGATTTATTAAATTTTTTATCAAACCTCTCATTGGGTGTGGGACTTATACAAACTCACATGTGTGTGAGTCTCACACCCACTTAAGAGATTTAGTAAAAAATTTGATAAATCATTTAGAATTTTTAGCATAACCCTTTGTTTGCACTTGAGGCACTTGTTAAGAATGCATAATTAACAACCTCCACTATCATAGAAATTAAAAAGACAAAAAATATATTGTATTAAAAAACCCCAAATACCCTTTTATATATACATTTTATCTACTTTTCTTGACCCTTTCATTTTCCACCATTTGCTTTTCAACATTTAAAACGTTATTTTTTTTCACAAATTAATGAATTAAAGAAGCATGCAGTGTATATGCCATTGTAGCTAATGGTCACCAATAATTTTCTTGTTAATAGTATTTGACACAGGGCACAATAATCAAATTTGCCCCATAAGAAAGTGGTTGGTAATGAGGAACTATAATAAAAGGTTTAAAATGTTAAATAAATAATTTTTTTATACAAAAAAAATAATATATACTTATTGTATGAGTGATTTTCCGACCACACTGCCAACTCAGTATTCAGCTAGTGAGTACTGGCAGAATAGATGACACCTAGCTGACCTGCAACAAAAAGAGAAGATTCTGGCGGTGGTTCGTCCACCTGGGGTACTCCGACGATCAAGTCAGTATATCTCTCAAAGATAACCAATAGTGCTAAACTCACTGTTCTGAATATAAATTACGTACCTTAGACCCATTGGGGGTGCCTCCTTTTTATAGTTAACTCAGTCTTAGTCTCACTAGAAGCCTAACTTCAATGGATTCTTGTTTAGTGCTTACTTTGGACTCTTCAAGAGATAAGGATAGACTCCCTAAGAGTGTTATCCTCATCCATCCTAAAGTCCTTCCTTATTTCCAAGACTCTTGTCCCTTATCCGGCTATCTCGAATTCCGATATCATCGGAGATAACCTCAGCCTCTCCGAAAATCACCTCGGCGTTATGACCAAGACACGTGGCACCTCGGCTGAAACGTCGGCGTCACCTTACCACGTGTTGGTACTCAGAAAATATATCCCCACAACTGCCCCCTAGCTTCTATTACCTCGGCATCTTGAGGTGATGGAACCTATATTATTCATTCATTTAATCATGACCCCGGTTTAACTTCAACTTGTAAACTTTTCTCAAATTTCAACAAGTGTTAAACATGATCTCGGTTTAACTGCAACTTGTAAATTTTTCTCAAGTTTCAACAAGTGTTAAACATCATCTCGGTTTCACTTCAACTTGTAAACTTTTCTCAAGTTTCAATAAGTGTTAAACATGATCTCGGTTTAACTGCAACTTGTAAACTTTTCTCAAGTTTCAACAAGTGTTAAACATCATCTCGGTTTAACTTTAACTTGTAAACTTTTCTCAAGTTTCAACAAATGTTAAACATGATCTCGGTTTAATTGCAACTTGTAAACTTTTCTCAAGTTTCAACAAGTGTTAAACATCATCTCGGTTTAACTTCAACTTGTAAACTTTTCTCAAGTTTCAACAAGTGTTAAACGAACCTTAGCTTGTAAATTCCAACTCCCAAGCATCATTCTCCAGCCCTCTTTGATTCTCCATGCCCGATCTCCCGTGAAGGCCGGTGAGAATGCCCCTTTGCCCTGTCATGCTGAGGGACTGCAGGAACTGTGTTCTGCCCCTCTTTCTGGGCATCTTTCTTGGCCGCTGGAATCGACATATCTTGTAAAGGGAACGGTGACTGCATGACATTATTCTGCATCATGAAATTGACGACCGTTTGTAGGTCTGCCAATTTGTCTGCCATTCTCTTTATCTCGTTGTCCCTTCGCAGGCATCTATCTTTCCATACCTGGAGGTTGTCCTCGTTATAGTACCCGCTCCGGTTCGATTTCTTCGGTACGCCGCCCTCCTGGCCGACGTCCTTTCCTCCGTGATTCTTATCACGAGTCTCTTCGTTGCAGTTGTCTTCTTCGACGTCAAGGTCAATATGTTTCCCACTCTCAGTAGGGGTGTCGTCCCCAACCTTCTCTTTATATCCGTCGTTGGCCATCTATTCTCCTTTCTTTCCCACAAACGGCGCCAAATTGTGTGAGTGATTTTCCGACCACACTACAAACTCAGTATTCATCTGGAGAGTACTAGCAGAATAGATAACACCTGGCTGACCTGCAACAGAAAGAGAAGATTCCGGCGGTGGTTCGTCCACCCGGGGGTACTCCGACTATCAAGTCAGTATATCTCTCAAAGATAACCAATAGTGCTAAACTCACTGTTCTGAATATAAATTGCATACCTTAGACCCGTCGGGGATGCCTCCTTTTTATAGTTAACTCAGTCCTAGTCCAACTAGAAGCCTAGCTTCAATGGATTCCTGTTTAGTGCTTACTTTGAACTCTTCAAGAGATAAGGATAGACTCCCTAAGAGTGTTATCCTCACCCATCCTGAAGTCCTTCCTTATTTCCAGGATTCTTGTCCCTTATCCGCTTATCTCGGATTCCGATATCATCGGAGATAACATCGGCCTCTCCGAGATCACCTCGGCGTTATGACCAAAACACATGGCACCTTGGCTGAAACGTCGGCGTCACCTTGCCACGTGTTGGTACTCAGAAAATATATCCCCACACTTATGTAATTAGGAGTAAGACTTTTTAATATTTAAATATGAGCAATGATATATATATATATACATAATATGTTAAATTATGAACCTATCATTTTAAATTTTAAAATTCATCGAGATGCATTTTATTTACAAAAGTGCCACTGTTGTAAAAAATTCTGATATAATATAATTTTTCTTTAAATATTAATTTTTGTTTGTATAGTATAAAAAATAAAATTAAAAAGGTAAAATTGAGGTAATTGCAAAAAAAGAAGAAGGGTAGTTTGGTCTCCATAAGAAAAAGAATTTTTTTTATAATACAATACATTTATTATCTTTTCAATTTCTATGATACTAGAGATTGTTAATCATATTTAATGCAATCTTAATAAGTGTTCTAAGGACACTTGTTAACAAAACCTAAAAATTATATTTACATCATTAATTCTTATAATATTGTCCTCGTTAATATAACAGCTGTGTGGGTTTCTCTTTTTCCCTTCCACATGTAAATAAGCAAACAAACAACATAAATTAGCATAGGATAAATTACAAATACATATGAGGTTTGTCTATTTTCCTTTTTTATTTTTATTTTTTATTATCTTACACTCCATTTGTTAGGGGAGAGGAAAACATTTTCTACGATTTTTTTTTTTTTTTTGGGTTGTAAAAAACGTTTTCTCATGTTTTGTTGTGATTTAAAACCTTTGTATTAATAATTGCATTTGTGGTGGTGTTAGTGGTGTTGGGGGTGGTAGAGGTGATAATAGCGACGATGATAGTGATTGTGGTTGTGGCGATTATAGGACAGTAAAGGCGGTAGTGAAGTGGTGTTTATAGTTAGGGGGTGGCAGTGGTTGTTGGAAAATGGCTTTAGAAATTCTTTATTTTTTGTTTAACTTTGAGTATTAATTAAGGTGGGACCCAAGCGTTATTTTTAACGTTTCTAATTGGGTTCATGTTTAATATCGCGTAGTGAATAAATTCGTGTATTTGGTTGCTCAAAACCATTTCCGGATGAACGAGAATTCAACGCTCGTTTTCGAGTTCGTGAAATTAGCTTTTAGTGGATTTCCTACACATTTGTGAAATGTGCTTGTCCCACATTGGAAGGGCTTGAGGTTTTGAATGGATTTATATACCTTAGCTCTGGATACTTGGGATGGGCCCCAATGGATATCCAAGTTTGTAGAAGGGTGAAGTTATGGGTGAAGTAGGCTAAACCTATTGGACCCAAAACTAAAACCATACACACGAGTCGCTGCCGCCGTCCATCCAGGCTTGGGTGCGGGTGCATGATGTGAGATTGGGTCAGGCTTGTCCAGCCCAATACTTATCTTTTTAGGTCAAAAACCTTTTTTTTTTTATTTCAAAATTCAAAATAAACTAGTCCATAATTTTTTCTTCATCCAAACAGATCCTAAACAAGTTCAAAAGGTCCACACCCGAACAGGTGCAATTTCCACCCGAACAAATCTGTTCCTGTTCTAAACAGATTTTTCTGTTTGGTACCTGTTCAGAAATGCCTCTTAGTGTCCTATAAATAGCCTGCTTTCCAGCAAATCTGATCATTGAATTTTTGGAGAGCTTTTCTTCTTCCTTCTTCCTCTTTTTGTCCTTCTATCTCTGCATCCATTCTACATTTTATTTTAAAAAGAAAAAAAGAGACTAACAACAGAGTTTTAGTTTGCCAAACTTAAATTTGTAGTGCTGCAAATTTAAGTGTTAGTCGTTACATCCTGGGAAGTAGACGCCGATAAAACTTGAAGCATCGGAGCGAGAACGAAATCTACTTTAAGGAGATTGTGTCCAACACAAGCCTCGACATGATTTTCTGTAAGCGTTTAATTCAGGAAATAAAATATATAATTATTTTCCTGAATTATCTATTTTATTGTTTATTTAATTTACACACACACCTTCGTGGGTATAACAGTGGTAGTTACGTATTGATAAGAATTTAGGCCTCACTCAGGAATAAGTTATTTTAATAACTTTTTAACTTTTTACGAAAAGATGTATAAAAAAATAGAGAGAGTGATGTGAAAACTTATAATGACTTTTTAATTTTTTTAGCTAAAAGTGAATGTTCCCAAAAGTGAATTTTTTTTTTTTTTTTGGCAAAATGACCTTATTTTTCATTGATTACAAAAAATATTTTCATTAACTTCTATTTTTTATCATACCAATTATCAAACAAAAAAACTAAATGAAGCATTAGAACAATATCACGCATTTTGTAATGTTTTGTGGTATCACTTAATTTGATACAAGAGCATTTCCAATTGTTCGCCAAATTTTTTATTTAAATTTGAGTAAAAATTTGATTTGATATGATACATTTTAACGGTTTGTATATGCTGGTCGTCTAGTGAAAAATAAATTTTTACCCAAAATCGGTCGTCCACCTGGTCGTTCACTAACGATCATCTACGAAATTTGATAAAAAGTTAAAAGCTTTCTTGATTTGATGAAAAATTTGCCGCTTCCTTTATTTGATATCATTTTGATGACAGGGTTGAATCTCACGTTTTAAGCCTCTTCATCAAATTTGAATTTGATGACAGATTTAAGTAAGTGTTGAAGATGGTCTAACTAATTGCAATAAAACCCCTTAGGGTAAATTATATTTTGTCTCATTTATGTTTGGTCATCTTCTTATTTTGACCCTTAAAAGTTTTTTTATTTTTTTGTTTTTAACTTCATGTTTCAACTTTGTCAAATTTACTCTAAAAACTAACTTATATAAAAAATAATTAGATAAAAAACTAATATATTGACAGTTACGTGACATAAAATATTTAATTATATATAATTTACACATTTGACACAAATCTAAATTCTAATATAATAATATATTTTTTTATGTCATATGATATCTAATTTGGCATTTTCTATCTAATTTTGACTACAAATTAATTTTAAAAGTAAATTAAAAAAATGAAAAACATGAAAAGTCAAAATCAAAAAATAAAAATAAAGATAAAAAAAGAATATAAGATTCAAAAAAAAAAATGGACAAAGCGCAATTTACCCCCACCACATATATATCCATGTAATTATGATCTTGTCCTCCAAACCAAAGGCCTCATGAATATAAATATAAAAATAATGTTAAGAATATTAAATTTTTTATTAAATAAATTATCAAATATCTTACTATTTATTTAATAAAAAATTTGAACCTATTACATTTCCTTAAATATAACAGTAATGGTAGAGGGTCTTAATTTTTGTAGCTTAAATGGCTCGAATTTGTTAAAACGACGTCGTTTTGAGTACAAAACAACATCAAAATTATCAAAACGATGTCGTTTTGACAATTTTAAACCATTTAAATTACAAAAATTAGGGTTCCAAATATTTTTCTAAATATAATGGGAGCAGACATATTTATCTCTGAATGACAGCTCTTGTAATAAAGATGTACTTTCATTCTTGAAGAAGATGGTCCAAAACATCATCTCCATGTGCTGTTGTTGTACTGGCTAGCAATTACTGATGTTGTGATGGTTCTAATAAAGATGTACTTTCTGCTGTTGTGATGGTTCAAAATTGCAAATCAGACTCTGGATTAATTGTTAGCTGTAACATGTAACATGGGATTGGCAATAAGTGGATAAATTTTTATATGCTAATAACGTTTTACGTGATGTTATCTTTTATTAATTATAAATATATATATTTTTATTATTTTTCAAACACTCAATATAAATATAATTTATCTTATTTTTAAAATTAATTATAATAATAAAAAATATCACACAATATATATCTTATCTGCAAACAAAAATCACTCTAATAAATAGAGATTGATCATTGGACCTTCTTTTTGTACACTATCATTCATTGTACAGTGCTCTTTGCGCAAGGAAGGGCCCAACTCTAAAGATGGATTTTGTTGGGTGATTCCGATAAGTTGACAAATAAGAATAGTACATAATAGGCACGGCTTTCCACCTGTCCTAAATTGGATGGGAGGGTGCTGTTAGGTTTGTGAAGGCCTATCACTGACTCTTAAAGACCTATCACGGGTCTTATTTCGATAATTAAAACCGTTGAATATATAGAACTCGTCGAGTATTTTATACTTGTAAAAAATTATATTGATCGAATATCAATATCTACGTGATAAAATCAGTTTTGTATATAAAAAAAATAGAAAATAAAAAAATAAACGATTGATAGAAAACTGATCTGATGAAATAGCTATCGATATCTGATCAACGTGATTATTTACAGACATATAGTACTCGATGAGTTCTACACACTGAATTGTTCGAAATATCGAAACGGGACCCGTGGTGGGCTCTCATGGACCCAACAACACCCTCCAATCCGATCTGGGACTGGAGGGAAGCCCGACCCTACATAATATTAACCCAATTTGTTAGTTAGGATTATTTTGAGACGATGAGTAAAAATTAATTAATTTATTTATTTTTTATTTTTTAAAAAAAATGTATAAAAAATATAAGAGATAATGTAACTTAAAATAAATTTGTTTGGGATGACCTAAATAAGTGTACTTTTTGTCTTTTTATGAAAAGATGTGCAGAAAAGTAGAGAGGTGATGTGATGGAAAAAAGATAAAAAGATAAATTATTTTTAAGTTGTCAAATTTGACCTAAAAGATAAAAAATAATTTTTAATCATCCTCTTAAAATAACACTTAATTAGTTGATAAGAGCAGACTTAGCTAGTGTGTGATGTTAGTTTTCATTGATCGGAAATATCACGTAATTTATTCAATAGTTTTCTAATGGCATGTGCTTAATGATTAGGCCGTAAGTTAAATTAAGAAAATTTTCCACAGGTCAAGACATAATCTTAGGTCCAAGTCATGCAAACTTCATCTTGACATCCTAGCAAGTCATAGGTTAACACAAAGAGAGAGATTACTTTTTGAATTTTTATTTTTTTTAGAACGTTTTTTTTTTCTTCTTATTTTCTGTCAGTTTAACAGGCTGAGCCAATAAGATTTCTCTTACGGGCTAATGAGTAGATTTCAACATCTAGGCCTACGAGCCCAACCCCAACTCAAAGCTAGTTTAGCCTGTTCATGGTAGGAGCTTGGATTGGGTAAATCTAGATTAAGTCGAAAATTTTTAGATCTAATGATGACTTTTATATGTGCACGCAATCCAAGCACAAAAAGTTATACAGAAAAATAATGTACAATCAAGATTAAATTATTATACACTAAGGTGGTATTTATTTTAAGAGATTGAGAAGTAAAATTGAACTATTAATTCGATTAATAGTCTGTTGTTGGTTTAAAATTTTGACATCGGACTATTAGTCCTTTCGGATTAATAGTCCCAAATTCATTAGACTATTCGTCATATTTGTTTGTAAGATTAGGAGATAGGATTGGAATAGTAAGGAGGTGGGTCCCACTATAACTTGGTAGCTTCCTTATGGTGACTTGGTAATCTCTCTCAGAAAAGGGAATTAACTTAGGTGAATTTTGGATGAGATTAAGAAAATGGGATTGAGTCTTATTTATATAAAAGTTTGATTTTTTTTTACCAAATGCACATGTTTGTTTTAATATTAGTTTTAATTTTTTTTTAATATATAAATAATTTGTTTATTTATTTTATATAAAAATAATTTAACAATCCTATCACTAACCATCTCCCACACGATCATCAAAACAAACATACTTTTACTTAATTCCCTTACTAACAATCACCACATTAATAATTCGTCACTAACAATCTTCTCACTGACAATTCCATCTAACCTAATCCGCCAAATAAACGTAGCCATTGTGTCCCGGGAGAGGGGGGGAACACAAATGGAGGGATAATGGGGATATAGGATTAGGTGGTGAAATGACCATTTTGACCCCTACCATTTAATTATGTATTATATTTAGTAAAATTCAATAAAATTTAAATGTCTCAATTTAAAAATAAAATAATTGTATTTAATTTTTTATTGATGTTTTATTTATTTAATTTCCTAAAATAATTTTTTATAGATATTTTATTTTAAAATTTTATTTATATTTTATTTAATTTCATTATTTAAATTTTAATAGATGTTTTATTTAATTATTATTACTTTTTAAATAAATTTATTTAAAATTTTAATTAAAAAATAACATATATTTTTATTGATATTTTATTTATTTAATTTATTTAGTTTTTAAAAAATAAATTTATTTAATTGTGTAAAAAATAAAATAAAATAAATTTTATTTAATCTAGTTAAAAATAATTAAGATATTAAAAATATGTTTAATATTACTATTACTTAGTAAATAATTGAAAAGGGTAAAACAGTTATTTGAACATTTATCCTTCTCCATAATATCTCAAACAAACATAAGATTCATATCCTATTCAATCAAATAGTCATTTCCTGACATCTAATCCATGGCTAAACAAACATGGGATACAAATCCAGTCCAACCAAATAGTCTGGGGACAATGTATCCCAAGACTAATAGTCTAATAGATTCCAATCCTTCCTTATCCAATCAGTCCAAACAAACACATCCTAAAAACCCACATCTAAAATGAATGTAGACGAGCCAAGGTTCTCTCCTTGCAGCTTTGTACTTGCGTCCGTCCTTGCAGGCCTTTGGGTCTACTTTTAGGCCCAATTTTAATAATCCAAACCGTTCATATTTTATGATTTATTCAGTATATCATACTTGTAAAAAATCAAGTTGATCGGATATCAGAAAGCATATGTTCGGAAAACTGTTTATTAAATTATTTAAAAAATAGTTTTTAGTTCAATTTTTCGAACACATACTTACTGATATCCGATCAACTTGATTTTTTACAGGTATGATGTACTGAATAAATCATAAAATATGAACGGTTCAAATTATCAAAATTGGGCCTAAAAGTAGACCCGAAGACCTGCAAGGACGAGCGCAAGTACAAAAACTGTAAGGAGAGGATCCTCATTCCCAAATAATACATCTCAATTCCTAATACTTGTCTACTAGAATGGAAAAGAGTCATATCAGAAGGGATCCTCCCCATTTCGTAATATATACTCCCAATTGCATAACAATAGCATTAAATTTTTTTTTATTTTAAGATTCTTATCATGTTATGTAACTGAACGTCAACATTAAAACATAAATTTTGACGACAGATGATCCCTACCTATCGTATTTAGTCACAGTCTTGGTATATCTCAATTAAACCTATAATAATTTTGTCTAGGATTGATTATTGTTTGGTTCAGTACTAATGCATGATGCAAACATTGAATAAGGTGCGGCCACATATCATGCTTTCACCGAATATTGTTTGTTGATTGGTGTTAATATGAAAGGGATTGATTTTAGAGATGGATTTTTCTCCGGTCTAATATTGTTAGATTTGCGAGGTTCATTGCGAGTCTCGTTTCGATAATTCAAACCATGTAATATGTAGAATTCATCGAGTAATTTATTCCTATAAAAAAATCACGTTGATCGGATATCTATAACCCGTTGATTGGAACATATTTTTGTTAACAATTTATTTTTAAAGTCATATTTATCATTGACAAAAATGTGTCCCGATCAATAGGCTATCGATATCCGATCAATATAATTCTTTGCAGGGATGAAATACTCGACAAGTTTTACACATTAAAACAGTTAGAATCATTAAAACAGGATCTGCAACAATACGGTCCAATGGACCCAAAAAAAGCCATCTCTTGATTTTATATATGATATATAATATAATAAAACTATTGTGTTCAAGAAGAGACCGACTATTAGTCTTTAGTTCTCTTGCATAGTGCAAGTTTCTCTCTTGCCCAGTGCAAGTTTCTCTTCTCAAGTGGAAGTCTGTGAGTTGCATGCGGCATGGTGAATCTTTCTCAGTGTCGCACTGATATGGAGGCATCATTAGATGATCTGCTTACCAAGATTGCTTTGACTGAGGAGGAGGAGGAGAAAGAGGAGGAGGAGGAGGAGGAGGAGGAGGCAGTCGTGGTGGGAGATGACCATCTCAAACTAGCCGAAGAGAAATCTTGGCTATGTTTGGTGGGACAAGTCCTTTCTACGAGGCCGTTTAATTCGGATGCTTTGCGTACTACTATGGAATCGGTCTGGAATCCTTCGAAAGGTATGCGGACGAAGGTTATTAATAAGAACTTGTTCGTCTTTCAATTTAATCATGTTATTGACAAACGGAGGGTGCTGCATAATGGTCCTTGGAGTTTTGACAAGCATCTTATTTTGCTCAAAGAAGTTACGGACTCGTGGCAACCGTCGCATATTACTTTTTCAACAGCGGCGTTCTGGGTTCACGTGTATGATTTACTGCTTATTAGCATGACACGAGCAGTTGGACAACTTCTGGGGAATAGAATTAGGCAGTTTTTAGATATGGACTTTGAAGAGGAAGGAGTGGTATGGGGTCAAGCGCTCCGAATACACGTCGAAATGGATATCACAAAACCCCTTCGCCGAGGAATGAAGGTGGCATTCCAAGATCGGGATCCAGTGTGGGTGACTTTCAAATATGAGTGCCTCCCTAATTTCTGTTATTTATGTGGCTGTTTGAGCCATGGAGATAGGAAGTGTCCTGCTCAGATTCTTGGAGGAATAGTGGTCGAGGGGCTTGGAGATCAATATGGAGCGTGGATGCGAGCCAGCCCTCTTCGTGTGCGTTCTAAACCTATGAAGGCAGCTGGTGGTAGCACCGAGAATGTACCAACGACCATAAAAAATGAAGGTAGTTCAACTTCTCCAGTGCTGAGTGGGACGCCGCCGCGGAATGCTATTGCTGTGGGTCAATCTGAGTCCGAGCCAATGGTGCCAACTAGAGAGATTATGGGTGATAATCGTGCCAGATTTGGGGAGGATATCTCTTCCATTATGGATATATTACCCTCTCCGGATATGTTGCCTTTCAAACAATCGTTCATGCGGGAGAAATCAGTGGAGAAGGAAGCATGTGAGGGTGGTGTGTTGGAGGAGGGCATGAATGATATGGAGGGCCTTAGTACTTTAGCGGTGGCCCATCATCCAGCTATATTGGATCATTCTATATTGGGTCTTTATAGTGGCCTTATTCAGGAGGGATTGGGCCGGACGAGGAGTGGACCTGCACTACTAGTGGGCCATGATGGACAGAGGGTAGACAGGTCGGCCCAAACTCAGATAAAAGCAACGAGTTCAGCCAATAAGGGGGGGAAGAAATGGAAGAAAATGGCTAGGGCTTTCGATCCAACTCCTTTAAGCCCAAACAAGCATGGGGGGGAGAAAAGGCAGAGGGAGGAGACAAGAACGGGTGATGTCTACGATGGAAAATGTGTTGGGCCCACGGTTGACGATGATCACACTTCAACGATGGTGGCTTCCTTGCTGCCCCGCCGAGCATTATGAGTTGCTTAGTGTGGAACTGCCGTGGGCCTGGGAACCCTCGAACAGTTCGGAATCTTCAGCTATTGTTGAAGAATGAAGCTTCTAATTTGGTTTTCTTGATTGAGACCAAGTGTGTTAAGAGTCGGTTGGAGAAGCTTCTGTGTCGGTTTGGATTTTCTGAGGGGTTTTACATGGATCGAAGGGGCTTTGCGGGTGGCCTGGGGTTATTTTCGCATAAAGACCTTACGGTTACCATTTAGAGTTTTTCTTCTAGTCATATCGATTCGTTGGTATCCGGAATGGGACTGTTGGATTGGAGGTTCACTTGGTTTTATGGTAACCCAGTGACGTCACAGCGTGCTAATTTGTGGACATTGTTACGGCGGTTATTGGCTCTTGGTCATGGTCCTTAGATGATCGCTAGGGATTTTAATGAAACTTTATTTTCGTATGAGAAAGATGGGGTGAACGCGTTGTGTCGTGTGCAAATGGAAGCCTTTCAATCGGTGGTGCAAGATTGTGAATTAGTGGATTTGGATTATTCGGGATCCAAGTATACATAGAGCAATAATCGATCTTCTAGGCTTGTACGGGAACGTTTAGATAGGGTTTTGGCCAATTGTGCTTGGGTAAATGGTTTTCCTGTTGCAAGAGTGTTTCACTTGGTTGGGGCAAGTTCTGATCATTCTCCCATTTTGGTTGATGTTCTGGATCAGCGAGCTCGGTGACGCATCCAAGGGGGTCGGTCTCGAATTTATCGGTTTGAAGCTATATGGCTCCGTGATAGCCAGTGTGAAGCCAGGATTTCAGAATGGTGGAGCTAATCTAGTGGGGACACGGTTGAGGCCTTGCGCTCTTTCATTGATAGGTTAGGCTCACGGCTTATGAGTTGGAGTGGATCAGCTTTCGGTGAAATTCCCAAACTGATACGGGCTAAAGAGAAAGTGCTTCAGGGGCTAGCTAATGTACCGCACATGGATGCTTCGAAGGTATTGGAGAATGCAGCTTTACGCTGAGAAATTAATGAGCTCCTTGAGTGAGAGAAACTTTTCTAGTTCTAAAGAGCTCGTGCAAATTGGATCAAGGAGGGCGACCGCAATACTTCATTCTTTCATGGGAAGCAGATATATGGGCTGGAAAACCCGGATGGGGTTTGGTGTTCGGAGCTAGCATAGGTGGAAAAAATTGTGGTGGATTAATTTGAGCAGTTGTTCACAGCGTTGCATCCACAGGAGATGGACATTGTTTTAAACTCTCTTGACAGCCATGTGCCGCCGGCCCATAATGAAGCCCTTTCCCAAATGTTTACGGCGGAGGAGGTTTCTATGGCACTCCATCAGATGCACCCAACTAAAGCTCCAGGCCCCGACGGCAAACCGGCTTTATTTTTTTAGCGTTTCTAGGATGTTGTAGGACCTCAAGTCACTCGCACAGTCCTTGTTATTCTAAATGGGTCCCAAACGGTAGGTGGTTTTAATGATACCTTTATTGTTCTTATTCCGAAGGTTAAGGATCCTAAGAGTATGAAAAAATTTAGGGCTATTAGTCTGTGCAATGTGGTGTATAAGATCGTGAGCAAAGTTTTAGCAAATAGATTAAAAGGGTTATTACCACTGCTCATCTCCCCAACCCAAAGTGCTTTTGTGGATGGACGCCTAATCATGGATAATGTATTGACTGCCTTTGAGATATTCCATTATATGAAGAATAAACAGTAAGGAAACATGGGGCTTTTTGCATTGAAACTTGATATGAGTAAGGCTTACGACCGTATTGAGTGGGACTTCTTAGCACGGGTTTTGTAAACCATGGGTTTCGCTCCATATTTTCAAAGCTTGATTATGGACTTGTGTGCAGTCTGTGTCATTTTCGGTTCTTCTAAATGGAAAGCCCACAAGATTTTTTCGTCTAAATAGAGAGGTCTGCGACAAGGGTGCCCGTTGTCACCATATTTATTTGTGCTTTGTGCAAAAGGACTGCCATCACTTATACGGAGGGCAGAATTGAATGGGGCTCTTACGGGTATTTCTGTGTGTCGTGGCAACCAAGTGGTCTCTCATTTATTTTTTTTGCTAATGATAGCCTGCTCTTTGGCTCAGCCACTTGTGTAGAAGCGGCTGTGATTAAGAATATTCTTCAGGTCTTTGAGCAGGCATCGGGCCAGAAAATTAATCTCTTAAAATTGGCCATTACATTCAGTTCAAATGCTTTGGACGAATCAAGGGAAGAAATTCGTGGCATCTTGGGAGTTGGCATACTGGCAACATCTGGTAAGTATTTGGGTTTGCCTTATCCAGTTGGCAAGTCTAAAAGAGATGTTTTCAATTTTGTAAAGGATCGGGTTTGGAAGCGTATCAATGGTTGGAAGAAGAAATTCCTTTCAGCGACTGGGAGAGAGGTGTTGATTGAAGTAGTAGCCCAGGCTATCCCAACATATGTGATGGGTTACTTTCAAATACCAGCTGGTTTGTGCACTGAAATTGATTCAATGATCAGTAATTATTTGTGGGGCCAACGGGAGGACTCTCATAAGATCCATTGGAAGAATTGGGGATTTATGTGTGGGTCTAAGTGCCAAGGTGGAATGGGTTTCCGTAGTTTGCAAGCGTTTAATAGGGCTTTACTCGCAAAACAAGGATGGCGTATTTTGAAACGTCCAGAGTCTATCATTACTAGAATTTATAAGGTGAAGTACTTTCCAAGGTTGGGTTTCTTGGGCTAATCCTTCGTTTACATGGCGAAGTATTTGGCATTCAAAGGAGTTGCTTAATGTAGGGTTGAAATGGCGGATAAGGGATGGTAGGAGTGTCAAAATCTAGGGAGATCAATGGCTTCTTTGGCCTTATTCTTTTCAAGTGGTTTCACCTCTGCCAACCACAGTGCCATCCTTGATGGTCAGCACTTTGATTAATCGGGATCAAAACTGTTGGGATTTGGCTGGGGTAGGTAAGAGTTTGCTTCCATTGGATGCTGAGGTAATAACAAGTATAGCTATTTGTCCAAGTTTGTCGTCGGATGTGCAGGTCTAGCACTTTACTAAGTTTGGAATTTTTTCGGTCAAATCTGCGTATCACCTACAAATGGAGCTGGATTCAATGGGAATGCATGTGGGGAGTTTGGATAGTAGAGGGTCTGGAGAGGGTGTGTGGACGTGCCTATGGAAGCTGAGGCTACGGAACAAAATTAAGATCTTTGCCTGGAAAGCTTGCAACAACATTTTGCCGGTTTGTGTGGTGCTGAAAAGCCGTAAGATACCTATTGCTGAGGTCTGCGGTTTGTGTGGACAGACCACAGAAACTTTGATGCATTGTCTATGCTTTTGTGAGGTTGCAGCGGCAGTGTGGCGAACAAGTTCTTTGGGGTTTATTACTCAACTGGGAAACTTTTCTTCCTTTTTGGATTGGTTGTTTGCAGTTAGGGCTTATGGTGATGAGGAAGCGTTATGTTTGTTCGTTGGGGTATCTGGACATCCAGGAATCAAGCAACATTTGCCCAAAAAGTTCCTAATGCAGTGGCCACAATTGGTTTTGTCTCGAAGCTAGTGGCAGAGTTTGGTGTGACATAGGGCTTGGTTCATGGTGCTAGACAGAGGCCTGCTGCACGTTTATGGCAGCCTCTTTGTTCGAGATGGTACAAAGTTAATTTTGATGGGGCGCGTTTTCAAGAGCTCCAATGTTTGGGGGTTGGTATGATCGTCCGAGATAACCAAGGAAAGGTCATTGTAGCATGTTCGAAGCGTGTTCCGAGCTGGGTAGTTACTGATGTAGCGGAGGCTTACGTAGCATTATCGGCAGTGCAATTTGTGAGGGAGCTGGGTCTGACAGCTATCCAACTAGAAGGGGATTCCAGTTTGATTATCAAGGCGTTACAATCGGGGTCTGCTCCTTTATCACCATATGGGCACTTGGTTTTAGAAATAGCTAATGAGCTGAGCTTCATTTGGCAGCACAAGCTATCCCATGTTCGTCGTGAGGGTAACTCCACAGTGCACTGTCTTGCTCGCATGGCTGTGCACTCTACTACTGTTTGAACCTGGATAACGGTTTGTCTTCCTTCTATTGCTCTGTTAGTTGCCAAGGATGTTGTTGGCCCTTCTTAGTTTGTTTGGAGTTTTACACCATTCTTAAAAAAAAAGAAAAAGAAGAAGAGACCGACTAAGTAGGTGACACCCACTTAGTTCGCCTGCGTAGGCCTCGTTTGGAGAGTAATTATTTTAGTTAAAAAGTCATTATAAGTTGTCACATCACTTTCTCTATTTTTCTGTACATTTTTTCGTAAAAAGTCAAAAAGTTATTAACATAGACTGTTCCCAAACAAGGCTTTAGTGTAAGTAAGTGAATTATATTAACTGTTTCTGTATTTTGAAATTTGTGTCATTTTAATTTTTGATTTTTGATTTTTCATATATTTGATCTTAAATTTTATATCTTGTTCTAAATAAAGATAATTAAAGATGATATTTTTTTTGCAAATGGAAAATGCTCAATTTCAAATGCAAAATGTCAATTTGTTAAAATATAAACTGGTTTAAAAAAATAATATCAAAAAGGTTTTTTTTTTATTTTTTAATTTTATTTTTACCCACTAAAGATAAAATTATTTAAAAATAATAATTTTTTCATTTTTTTGATTTTTTTGCCAGATTAATTTTTAGTATGTGTTTTGAATTTTTGAATTTAATGTTAATAATGACATTAAAGTTGTCGCCATGTTTGATTTGAATTTTTTAGACTATTTTTAGATTTTTTTAAAAAAGAAATCACTACTAAAATTTCAGCTTTTTGCGACAGTAAAATACTGTCGCTATTACTCCTAATGCCGTCGCAAAAAACTTTGTGTGACGGCAAATGACTTTTTGCGACGGCAAGAGGGGGGTCGCAACTGGGGGGTTTTTGCGACGGCACAGTGCCGTAGCTAATGTTTTACGACGACATTTTTGCCTTTTGCGACGGCACTTTGCAGTCGCTAATAATGTTTGAAATTTCATAACTTTTTGCGACGACACTATTTTACCGTCGCTAAAAATGTTATTTGAGACTGCAAAAAATGCCGTCGCTAATAGTCTTTTTTTTTTTGCAACGGCAAGAACACTGTTTTTGCGACGGTGTGGTGCCGTCGCAAAAAGTATTAAAAATATGAAAATTTCTATTTTTTTGCGACAGTGTACTGCCGTCGCAAAAAGTATTAAAAAAATAATAAAATTTCTATTTTAAATAATAAAATTTCTATTTTTTGCGACAGTTTAGTGCCGTCGCAAAAAATAAAACCTGTAAAAAAATTAATAAAAATAATAAAATTTTATGTTTTTTGCGACGGTGTAGTGCCGTCACAAAAAAGAAAAAAAATCCTCCGATAAAATTATTAAAAATATTAAAATTTCTCCATAATAATTGCATAATAATATAAAAATTCCTGTATAAAAATAACAATTTCTTCATAATAAAATATTCTTCCATTCATAATTACATATCAACAAAATTATCCCACTACATAATGTTCCATAATACATATATAATGTTTAAATACATGATTTTGTTCATAATTCAAAATAACATAAACCAAAATTAAATGTTTTTCTCATCATTCTTCGTAGATAACAAAAACAAAAGTTAGCCACATTCTCTACAGGCATGCATTCCACAAGAAGCACACTCCTACATGGGAAATATCTGAAAAATAAAAATAAAAATAATTAATGACAATATAATTATGTGTTAATGTTAATTACAAAAAAAACATAAAAATTTAACTACTATAGCATCAAATACAACATTTTTTTTGTTAGTCATCAAATCCCACATGGAACTAGTTTGCCTAGAGTGATATCCGACTCTAACTCCCAAACTGGAAACCCAATTGGAGTCCCATCTTCTCCCACAAGTCTCTCGTGCCTAGGCGGTTGTGTGTGCCAAGTTTTTTTTTTTTTTTTTGAAGAAATGCTAGAGATCCACAATTTTAGACTACTGGGTGTAACAAGTTGACACCAATTGTACAACAATTCTGGGTCAAATTGTGGTAGTTTTTGTGTGTCTCAAACATTTTCCTTATTTTTTTCTTCGATTTGACAACAAAAACAAAACCCAAACTCCATTGAAGATTCAAATCCAAATCAACATATAGAGAAGTGTTGAATAATAGCAAAATCCCACAAAAACATCACAATTCTCTCACTAAACATTCATACAAGGGTTGTAATTTATAAATGTGAGTGCATTTATATATATATATATATATATATATGTATACATATGAATCCATACATAGAAAGATAGAGATATAGACCTGAGGAACATCAATGGGCTGATTAAGTTCTCCAGGCTTAATATCCTCCAAAGGCCTTTGATCTTTGGTCAGCTTCACATAACGAGATTGAACTCCCCCTTCAGCCATCCGGTCTAACACTAAACAAACAGTAATCAAAAAAACAAGAAAGTCAAGAAAACAGAGTGCTTGTGAATCGGATTTCAAAAATCATAGGCTTTGTTTATATAGCGACCCCGGTCTTTTCCTTTAGATTGTTGTATCCGGACTTAAGTTCCGTGGATCCAGGCATTGTGTATTGTTGTTGTTGTCCTTTAATTCTTTATTTTGAGTTATGGGTTGAGTTGGGCAGGTTTGTTACAGGTTGGTTGGGTTGGAAACCAAGTGTTGCTGTCCAGATTTTTGGACCTTCGCTCGAGCGAGGAGTTGGTCGCTCGAGCGAGCTGCTGTTTTTGTTCTTCGCTCGAGCCAGGGTTTGGTCGCTCGAGCGAGAGTCTGCGTCTGGGCTTAGGACCTGAGAGATGTGTTTCTTGGCTCGAGCGAGCATTTCTTCGCTCGAGCGAGCGAGGTGTATGTTTTCGAGTTCGTCGCTCGAGCGAGCATTCCGTCGCTCGAGCGAGCTTCTGGGTTGCAGACCTAAAGCATCGAGTTTTTTGGCTCGAGCGAGCTTTTCTTCGCTCGAGCGTGGATTTTTGTGTCTGGTCGCTCGAGCGACCATGTCTTCGCTCGAGCGAGCCTGTTCAGTTTAAATAGGCAGCAGCGGGTTTTTTAATCAGTTTTCTATCTCTTTTTGTTTCGAAACCCTAGGTCCGACCATTCTCTCTCCCTACACACCTTCTACCCTAGGTTTCATCTAGTTTTAGGGTGTTTCTACCCTAGATCCTTTATTAAAAAGTTAGAGTGGGTCGAGGGCTTCAGTTTAATCTGAACTTTTGGTGGGTTGGAGCACTTTGGAGTTTGGGGCTTCATCTTCGTCTTCTCTTTTTGAGTTATTTCTTCGAGGTAGGGATTTCCTACTCCATTTGTACGCTTTAATCCTAAGTGGTGGTATTTTGGTATGTGGGGGTAGTTTGGTAATTTTGGGAGAAACCTTAGGGTTTTGTCATAGATTAATTTATATAATTAATTTAAGGGAAGATTGTGATATTGGGTTAAATTCATGAGATTGGGGAATTTAGTGGTTTAATAATGTATTTGGTAGTTTAAATACTACCTTTGAGAATATTGAAATTACATTTATTGTTATAATTATTCCTTGCTTAGAAATAATTGTTTTGGGCTATCGGTGGAGGATAGCCATTGATTGTTGTAGACCTTGCATGCGGCTTAGGTATAACTGAAATTGAGTCAATTATTTGACTGTTGAGTTAATACAGAACATTCGTGTATTAATTATGTGTTATATATGGCAAGTATTGATTATGTTGCATATGCATTTGGTTTTGGAGGAGATAGGGGATGAACTCCACGGTTTAGGGAAAGATGGGGTATGGACCTCTAAACCGGACTTGTTGGGAGGAGATAGGGGATGGACTCCAGTAGCATTACCTATGTGTGTGCTTAATTATAATAGAAATATTTCTATTTGTTGTTGATATGATACATCACCACCATGTGTATCAGTTGGGAAGTAAGGAAGTGAATTTGATTGAGATTGGTATAACACTAGCATGTGTGTTTATTATGTTATGAGAAAGGTTTAACCTGATTTGTTATCCTTGTTGAGTTGTTTGGCCAGGTTCTGAGCCATGACTGTATAAATGGAAAGTAAAAGGTGTCATAGACCACGTGTCATAGACAACGTAGGCGTTTGTGTCGATGAATTGTAAATTGATTATCTTGTGTTAACCATGTATCGGGTGCTACTGCTTTAGTTAATTCTTATGCTTGGTTTAGTATTTCTCTACTGGGCTGTGGCTCACCCTAAATGGGAACTTCATTTTCAGGTTCAGGTGGTTCACTACCTCCAAGGACTTAGCTTGTGAGGATTTGGACTTGAAGACTTGTTTTATTTGTTTTAGTTGTTTTATTTGAATTATGTAAACATTCAAGCCCAGGGCTTTATTTGTTTTGAGTTAGAACTCATGAAATTGTGTCCAAGTGTTGGCTTGGCAAGATGTAAGCCCGTAGGGCATTTATTTTGATGTTTTATTTCGTAATACTCTGATGATTTAAATAATATAATGTTTTCTTTTAATAATGTATGCCTTGTTCTATATTTAATGGGTTTAATTTTGAGGGCGTGACAGTTTACCTTGGAATCGAAGCAAATCTGGGGATTAGATAGACAATCGATTGTAATTTGGTGGGTGTTAGTGTAGACGTCCCCCGAACGCCCCGGGAGGTGTTAGGTCCCGTTCTGTTCATATTGGGGTCACTACAGTTCGAAGGACTCAAATGTCACGGTTCTTAATCTTGAACCAAAGAGTCCAAATCCGGCAAATCGTTTTTGAGAAAAACAGATTTTTTGAAAGAAGTGCCAAACATGGACTGCTTTGCCAGATACAGAGTCGCCACCTAAATATTTTTTAAATGGGAAATTTAGGAAACCCTGACTCGGTGCCAAAGGCCACGTGTCCGTCATCACCAAAGTTGGCTCGGGAACTTGGGTACGATTGGGGAAGGTCACTTCGTGAGCACCCCGCTCGCCCGGTCAAAGACCGGCCTCTACTAACCATGATATCTTATTTTGAAAACATTGTGAGTTCTTATTCCGGTTATTAGCCTAGGTTACTATGTGATGCTCGCAGCAAATAAGTATAGACTGGGCCGCCTGAATTGGAACAAAACATTTGAAAATGGTTTGATGGTGCTACCCGCAGGTAGGCTAAAAACGCGGATTTGCCACCCTCAGGTGGGCTTAGAAAACATGATTTGATGATTGCCCCAATTCAGATAACCCAACCTCCACCCACAGGCATTCAAGGCAGTTATATCACATAAGCATTTAGCCTCATGGTAAGCATGCTATCATGGCAACACTCACATGCATGCAAGGATGCTAAAGCATAAAACTCACCTAGTACTCCAAGCCAAAACAGAAACTTCATTAGAAATCATGCATGATCCTAATTATACAGAAATGCCTAATGCAACACATGCAATAATGCAACTATAGCAGGCTCGGCTATTCTAAACATGGCATGTGGAATGTTACAACTAACACGTATTCAATTTTGGAATTGAAATACAGATGCAGTTTGTATGATGCGCCGAGCCCGGTGCGTGCAAAACAGATGAATGATGCAAACATGCTGTCATGCTGTATGCTAATTGAAATATGCCCTATATCTAACCATCGTAAGCGGGTAAATAAAGGGAAGAAAGACGTGGGTTGGAAGACATACATCACACTCACCCACACTTATTACAGTTTTGCCTCGCGCAGAGGGTCCGAATAAATAATAATACAGTCCGACATGAAAGAATAATACAGATTTCTAATTAATGTACAGATTAACTAAAAAGTAAAACTGGCATGCAAGCCAGGGACTGCCTTGCTTCTGATGAATAATGTATGCGGGCTGCTCTGGCGTGGAAATCCACTGGGATGCCCAATTTAGCCCCTGTTTGCGATATTTCTCGAAATGCGCGCCATACTCCGAAAAGTTGCTGATTCCTTATTTTGCTGCAACAGAGAGCAGGAAAGGGGCATAGCAATGTATTTCACAATATATGCATGCCTCGATCCTCGTGCCACCAATCACGCATATCGATGCATGATGGCCGAGGAATCGGATTGCACAACTCAATATAGGGTGCAATGCAGATGAATGCTACAACAAAACCTAACTCCATCATGGGTAATCCGGAGTGTCGGTGACTTGGGAATCGAGACCCGTTCCGTGAAACGTGCCTCATTTCCCGTGCCCGGGCTAACTCCTATCCCGAACACGATGCAATATGCATGATATGTATGAAATGCAGCTAATATGCAATCCTAGCATGCACAATGCTATAGAATGAGATGCCTCAAAATGCGTGCACCCGGGCACGCAAACCGAGGCGATGGCCCTAAGGCATGAAATGGCAAACGCAATGCAATTGGACTTACACTAACATGAGAGAGCCTCAGCCACACTCACATAAGAGGCCGTCGGATAAAAATGAAGTGCCTTGAAATACGTGCCCGCGGGCGCGCAAACCAAGGCGATGATATGAAATCATGAAATAGCATGAAAATGATATGTAATAAGACTAAAATGAGATGTCTCGAGATGTGTGCCCACGGGCACGCAAACCGAGGCGATGGCCCTAAGGCATGAAATGGCCTACGGAATGCAACGGGACTAGAATGTCATACGGAATGCAGAATGGACTTACACCAACATGAGAGAGCCTCAGCCACTCTCACACGGGAGGCCGTCGGATAAAAACAAAGTGCCTCGAAATGCGCGCACACGGGCGCGCAAACCGAGGCAATGCATTAGAGCATGAAATGACATGGAAAATGCAAATTGGGCTTACACTAACATGAGAGGGCCTCACCACACTCACATAAGCTGCCGTCGAATAAAATGAAGTGCCTCGAAATGCGTGCCACAGGCACGCAAACCGAGGCAATGATAAAATGAGATGGAAATACAAATTGGGCTTATACTAACATGAGTGGACCTCAGCCACACTCACATCAGATGCCGTCGCGTAAAACAGAGGTGCCTCGAAGTGCGTGCACACGGGCACGCAAACCGAGGCAATGGATTAAAGCATGAAATGACATGAAAATGATATGCAAGCATGCAAACCAAATTTCAGCAGCTAAATGAAGGGGAAAACAGCCCCGAAATGATACGAAATGACAATCAATGCATGAAATTATCCCGAAATGTGATTTTAAGTACCCGAAATGGCCTACGGCTATGCTAAACATGCAAAATTGATACATGAAAGCAAAAACAGTAGCAAGGAAGCCCCAAAAATAGCATCTTTTCAGTACAAAGCAAGGCTAAACAACAACCACAAGTATGGTAAAATTAGCATGCAAAAACGGGGAAAAAGAGGGGAATTACAAAGCAAGTAGTATATACAATGCTCAAACCAGAAAAATCAGTTCTACAAAATTGAAGAGGGGCCAAAAAAATGCATATTTACAGTAGATGAGATCCTCTAATTCAGTGTGTAGATATGCTCAAAATGGCATGCAAAAATGAGCCAATAAGGGGCTACAACATGAGGTACCATAAGCAATGATCAAAAAACTTTGGACCCTTGACAAAGTATGAAGAATAAGCCAAAATAAGACACTTTCTAAGCCTGATTAAGGCTCAAATCAGTAGCTAAGCAAGCCTAAACAAACATGCAATTTTACGGGAAATATGAAGGATATAACATGAAGTACCAAAACCAATCATCAAACCACTTTGGACCCTTAACAAAACATGAATAATAGGAAAAAATAAGGCTCTGTCTAGGCCTGATGAAGGCTCAAATCAGTAGCCAAACAAGCCAAAAAGTCATACAAAATGGGGCCAAAGAGAGGTATAAAGAGAGGTACAACATGGAGACCTCAAACCAAGTTATCCCTTCTACAATGTTGTAGAGGGACCTAAAATAAACTCACTCATAGTTAATAGCATGCTCCAAAAACAAATCATATAAGCTAAAAATAGCATGCAACTTTACGGTAATTTGAAGGAATTACAAAGGAAGTGCATTCTAGAGCCACCAAACATGATGGAGCCCTTATTCAATGTTGAAGAGGGGCTTAATATAAGCCCACTAACAGTATATATTGAGGCTCGAAATCAGATCATTCAAAAGCCAAACAAAGCATGCAAATAATTGGCATAAAAGATGCTATTGAAGCAAGTGCATGAAGGAGATGCCAAACAGGGTTGAGCCCTTCTACAATGTTGTAGAGGGGCTCAAAATAAGCCTAAAACCAGAAGGGGTCAGAACCCAAAACAGATCACAAGTAGAGTAAAGAAATGACTCAAGAAAATGCAAGAAAAAGGGATTTAGGAACTTACCCTTGAAGATCCAACTATGGTGGCTTCTTGGCTTCAATTTGCTACTTCTTAACCTCTGGAAAAGCCTTCTTTGTTGCTAGAATGGAGTTATTGATGGTGGTGCTTGGAGTTGATGAAGGATTGGCCTAGATGCTTTAAACTTTTTCAAGGTTTTGGCTATGGAAATGGAGGCTATGGAAGAGGGGCTCTTGAGAGAAAATGTTCAACCTCAGCAAAAAGAAGGACCTCAGCCCCTTAAAAGGGCAAGAAAGGGGTGTACAAGGGAGGGAAATGCATCCAAGCTTTCCCTCCCAAAATATCCCCCGGATGCCCAAAGATATTTTGAAAAGTGGATGGACAGCTGGAAAGTGTTGAAAAGCAGAAAGCTGGCCGGCCAGGTGGAATTCTTGAAGGTGGCCGGCCAACCACCCCCCATGGCCGGCCAGCCACCTCCATGGCCGGCCAGCCACCTCCCATGGCCGGCCAGCCAAGGGCAAAAATGAAAAGTTGAATTAGTGGCCGACCACCATTTTTTGGTGTCCTCCCAGGTGTGTAGAACAAGGTTCCAAGGTTGGAATTTGACAACTCTGAAACAGGAGTCACAACATTGGACTTGAAGGAGAGGCTCAAAAATGAATGTAACAATTGCTGGCCGACCACCACTTTTTGGTGTCCTCCCATATGTGTAGAACAAGGTTCCATGGTCGGAATGTGGCAACACTGAAGTAGGAGCCACAACATAGAGCTTGAAGGAGAGGCCAAAAATGAAATTCACAATTGCTGGCCGACCATCACTTCTTAGGGTCCTCCCATGTGCCCTCATCACAAATATGTAGCTTTGGTTGGAAGAAAATGGGCCTAGGGTGTTCAACATTAGCCCGGAAGTGAGCAAAACGGGCGCCGGAGGAGCGAAACTAGTTATCTGGGATAATTGCTGGCCTCCTACTCTCCAGTGATCTTCCTAATTGAAACAGAGGTACCTGCCAAAATTGAACAAAAACTAATGAGAAATGAACGCTCGGGGCCCAAACCGCGCAGTTCGGGGTCCCGAAAATGGGCTGTAGGCACCGGAAGTGGTGTTCAGCAGCGAAGTGGGTATCTGAGACCCTAGGGTTTCTCGGTATGACAAAACAGAGGTACCTGCCAAAAACCGGAGAAAACCGATACAAAATGAAAGCTCGGGGGCCAAACCGCGAGGTTCGGGGCCCGAAAACCGGCTATAAGCACCGAAAGTGGCATACGGCCACGAAGTGGGCATCAGGGGCCCCAGTGTTCCTCAGTATGATAAAACAGAGGTATGTGGCAAGAACCGGAGGAATCAGAGACTGTTGGGCGGTCCCGAACCGAGGCACACGGCCTAACGGCTCCGAGAACCGGGAACCGGGCTCCAAAATGGGCAAAATGGCCTACGGCCACGAAATGTAGCGCACGGCCACCGAGAGATAGTCTACGGGACCACTCCCTCCCTCAGGAAAGAAAACAGAGAAAACCGAGTCTGGTTCGCAAACCGAGACAAGGCACAGAAGAGGATTCGGAAGTTCGGAGGCAGGGCGCACGGCCGCGACTCTGAGACTTCTGAACGAGCACAGTATGCAATATCACCGAGCGCTCAATCGGTGACGTCTGAGCCTTAAGGTCGGTCAAAAATGGGGTGTCTACAGTTGCCCCTCTTTGACAGAACTCGGAAGTCACAAGTGACGGGAGTGAATGTCAAAGCCCAGAAACGACCCATTTTTGACAAGGCCGAAGACTTAGACAATCATACAAGATAAACAAAGATACATGCCGCAGGCATGCCCGCAGGCAGGGGCAAAATGCAAATGATATGCACAGAGCCAGATGATCATGCAAATGCAGCAAGCTGTAATGAAGCAAGTATTCGCAAATAGATGCAACAGTTTTAAGCAAGAATGCAAAGCAACAACTACATTTCATGCAGTTAAGGATACGGAGAATTATGGAATCTTCACGAACATGTACGATAGATACACAAAGTGAAGCGAGTGTGATGGATACACTAGGCGAACGTGTGATGGATACACAAAGTGAAGCGAGTGTGATGGATACACTATATGAACGTGTGATGGATACACAAAGTGAAGCGAGTGTGATGGATACACTATATGAACGTGTGATGGATACACAAAGTGAAGCGAGTGTGATGGATACACTATATGAAGCAAAGTGTGATGGATACACTAGGTGAGTGTGTGATAGATACACAAAGCGAACGTGTGATAGATACACAAAGTAGGCATAGTGTGATAGATACAAAGCAAGTGTGTGTGATTGATACACAAAGTAGGCATAGTGTGATAGATACAAAGCAAGTGTGTGTGATTGATACACAATATGAACACAGTGTGATTGATACACTAAGTGAAGGAAGTGAGCAAAGTGTGATGGATACACAAAAGGCAAATGCAAAGTGTGATAGACGCACAATAAGTGAACACGAAGTGTGATTGATGCACTTAGTGAACAAGTATGATTAATATACCAAAGGTGAACACGAAGTGTGATAGATGCACTTAGTGAACAAGTATGATGGATACACTAAATGTGAACACGAAGCGTGATAGATGCACTTAGTGAACAAGTATGATAGATATACTGAATGTGAACACGAAGTGTGATAGATGCACTTAGTGAACAAGTGTGATGGATACACTAAAGGTGAACACGAAGTGTGATAGATGCACTTAGTGAACAAGTATGATTGATATACTGAAGGTGAACACGAAGTGTGATAGATGCACTTAGTGAACAAGTATGATAGATATACTGAATGTGAACACGAAGTGTGATAGATGCACTTAGTGAACAAGTATGATAGATATACTGAATGTGAACACGAAGTGTGATAGATGCACTTAGTGAACAAGGATGATAGATATACTGAATGTGAACACGAAGTGTGATAGATGCACTTAGTGAACAAGTATGATAGATATACTGAATGTGAACACGAAGTGTGATAGATGCACTTAGTGAACAAGTATGATAGATATACTGAATGTGAACACGTATGATAGATATACTGAATGTGAACACGAAGTGTGATAGATGCACTAAGTGAAATGAAGTGTGTTAGATACACTGAGTGAAGCAAATAAAGTGTGATTGATACACTAAGTGAATGACCTCAAACGGAACTTCTTTGAATGAACTGTACATACAATAACGTGCATGATTGAGAAAGAAACTTGATAGATACAATGCATTACAATGCATGATGCTTACGGAAAGCAATAAGTGGACAAGCGGCGCTTTAGAAAGCACCTCATGAGGTGAGTGGCGGTGAACCGCTCTTCTCTGACGGAAATCTCCCCTTGTGCTCTTCGAACACTTTACCTTCAACTCACAGTACAAAGGCTCTGGAATGCTGATAAGGGTTCTACACGTAGAATACTTTGGATGCTGCCTTTCTTCCTGATCATATTCACAACTTTCCCTATTCTCCAACGGGGTGACAGACTAGGTTGGTTCAGTATCCAGAATTGAGGGGCACACATGCTATCTCAACCTATGGGGCTTCCATACAGATTTCAAGCCGAGGGCGCGCCTCCGGGTATTTAAACCAGACTTTAGTCTCGGAAATCCCGAACCTTTGCGTTCTAGGCCACGACCATTCGAACTCTAATTTCCACCGTCGCAGTTGGTCTCCTAGGAACTCATCGCAAACACGGCCAAGATGCCTCTGGCAGGGAATGGTACTCAAGGAGAGCACTCTCTGATCGCCATTCTGGCTTGAAGTAGACTTGATTTTGAGCTTGAGGTAGAGGCACACTCATACGTCGGAACATTGGCAAGACCTAAAGAGGTACCACGGGATGCAATCTCGGAACTTACTGAAGTTGGAACAAAACTTAGATGCCCGACATCTTCCTCTTTTGCTTTGCAGCCCGAAACTCATAGCTTCAGATAGGTCCTGGTTTTACTGTTCTCACATGACCTGGGTTGAGCCCTGCGGTTTTTTGAAAGAACAAATTCTGTTTTGCACAAATGTGGAGAACGACACGGCACTCGGAGCACAAAACATTTTTGAAATTGAGAGTGAGCATAAGTTCTCAACTGGGTATTGAGCCTACGACTGAACACAGTGCACTACAACTCAACAATGGAAAACAAAAGGCACACAACCTAGACATATCGAGTAACACTCGAGACGACTCAAAACAATGATCGAAATAAAACAAAAAGACACGACACTCATACGTGCACAGGGAGCCTGTTTCATCGGGTAGTGTTTCCCACCCTTTCTCATTTGTGGTTCTCACATCATTCGGCCCTCAAGCTCTGCTTTTCACGAAAAAGCCCTTTTCTCACTTTTTCTCTCATCGCACATCTCTCTATTCTTCAATCTCTCATTTTTCATCCCTCCCCTGGGTGGTTGATGGATAAACAGAAAGTTGTGGGCTTTTGCCCCTGGTATTCTACCAGATTCTTCTTCTTCTGCATGCAGCTAGTGAATTCCTCCCATAGAGGGGTTGTGCTACAAATGAGTGTGTAGCGAATCTGCAGCTGACACCGGTTGATGATGCTCTGCCGGGGAGCTTGGACGTGATCAGATCTGTCAAGATGAGGGAGTGGAATATCTTGATCCATTCCCGTTCGTGCTTCGCACTTGGCTTGATACTCGCTGCTTGGAGGGTGAGAGAGCCTTTTCGACCATTTTGTTGCGGCCTTCAGTTGTGCCTTCTTCTGGCAGGTAGAGTGCCCTTCTTGGCAAATGCGTTGATAAAGGGAAAAGACAGAAAACCTGACTCAACTGTGCCCCTAGTTCATCATTTTGACCATTTTTTGTTTTTGCTTTCCACTAAAACAGTTTTGACCAAAATGAGAGTTAGATCAACATGCTTGTTCGATTTTTGATTTAAAATCATGCAAGTTAGGCTATGAGCACTGAAAATTTTCCTTTTTTGGTCCATGAAAAGGTCCAGTTTTAGAAAAATGGGATAATTTTCGAGAGAATTAGTCAACCTCAGTAAAAATTCTCAAAAACTATTTTGCAAACGGCCACTTGCTCAACGAGCATGAAACCTGCTCCTGAGATGCGCAACCTCGGATCCAAGGGAAAACTGCCCCGTGCTTGAAGAGAGCTGCATGGCAACGAAAAGTTGCCCCTTGTTTGAACGGCACCACAGCGCATTGAATGGCAACGGAAAGTTGCCCCTTGTTTGGATGGCACCGCAGCACATTATGGTCAGTCTCAGAGCGACGATTGCAACCGTACTCTCGGATACAGAGAGGCAAGGATGGTCAAAACCATTACATGGACACAATTGAATTTGAATTGTTTTACGGCTGGACTTCAGAATGAAGTTGCCTACGTATCCCAAAGATGGGAATCAAGCCTTACGTAGTCCGGGTTAAGGTACACTCGGGTATTTAACCTCTCCTTTTTATGCTCTAACTTTTGCCAAGGCGCCTGTTTGCAGGTTTTCAACCTTGCGAGCTTTGCTTTTCTTTTCTTTTTCATTTCTTTCTTTTCTTCTTTTTTTATCTTTCTTTTCTTTGTTTTTTTTCTTCTTGTATTTTTTCTCTTCTTCTTCTTTTCTTTGTATTTTTTCTCTTTTTTCTTTTCATTCTTTTTTTGCTCTAACTTTTGCCTGGGTCGCCCTCCGGGTTTTCGACCCAGCGAGCCTCTCGAAGGGTAAAAGTGTAACAAGTCCATGCCAAATGGTTTTGAGATTGAAGCCCTCTATATCCAGGAGAGTGGCTGCTGTATTAACTTGCAGAAAGATCCACATTTGGCTCTTCGAGCACATCGGATATTTTTTGCCCCTAGTTCGAGGGGTGCTTCTGTTCTAGCTTTGCAAGCTTCTTTTGACGAGGTCTGACCTTCTTGATCTGACTTTGGTGCCTCTTGTTCGAGGGCTGCTTCAAATCTGGCCACACAGGCCTCACATCGTAGTTGACCGTTGAACCTTCTGAATTCAAGTTCAAGGTTTGGAAGCAAAAGGGGTTGAGTCTCGAGGCTGAGAGCGATCCTAGGCTGCACAATCTCAAGAGCAACTCCACACAGGTCTTCGCAGGACTACGCAAAACATTTTTTTTTGAAAATTTTTAAGAAAGCGACAAATCGCTCGCGCTGAAGATAGTGTGAAACCAGTCTGGATCAAGCCAGGGTCCTTCTCAGTACTCACACTAACAAGCATGATTTCATTCATTAAGGGCTTAGCACGCCTCTCTTTCTCTCATTGATCAAAATTTTGCAAAACCCGAGGAATTCCTTCCTCTTCGTTTTCACCGCAGTGTTCAAAAAAAAGTTTTGAAAAACTCAGGTCATTACAATGACTTCAAGGCACAGAGAGCAGGTGGAATGCACTGCCATTTTATTCAAATCCCGGCACAACTAGCACACGGCAGAAGCAAGACATGCGAAGTGTGGAAATCACTGCTGTTTCATTCAAAAATCTGTTGGCATAACTGGCTCCGGCAGAAACAGACTCGAAACAAAACAAAAAGAAAACGCGAAACAAAATGGTGACGCCCGAGGTAACACCTCGGAATCACCTGACTTCTATACAACAGGACTGACTCGATACAACAAGACAGACCCAAAACAAAAGAGACTGACTCAAAACAAAAGACAGACTCAAAACAAAATAACAAAAACTGACCCAATCCAGGTCAGAAAGCAAAAACTGGTGTTTGCACATTACTCAGAACAGTGCGTGCCATTCACGTCTGGAGTAAATTAAGCGTCATCCACAGCTGGTTCATCCCCCGATCACATCACATTATCCCACAAGTTCACTATATCAAGTGCCGATAGACTTTGCAGAGCCTGGTGCGGCAATGACCCCTTTGTCAAACAGATCTTGTACATCATGGCGCAGACGAAAGCAACTGTCGGTGTCATGACCGGTTTGCTGATGGTAGGCACAGTATTTTAGTCTGGTCATGCTTTGCAGGGATAGGATCGGGTAGGGGCCGTTGTTCCAACGGTTTCAAATGTCCTTCCCGGAGTAAGACCTCTAAAGCCTTGACAGAGGCATATGAAGTGGAGTGAAAACCCTCTTGACTCGGGGTGGATATTTGGCCGTCTGTGAGTTACTCCCGGACGCACCGGTGGATGGGGTAGCCTTTCTTGATGTGGTGGTAGCGACCATGCCACTTCAGAAGATCTTGCTTGCAGTTGCATCACCACTGGTGGTCACATTCGAACTACGGGAAAACGCCCGCCTAGGCTGCTCTTTCTCCTGGTCAATAAGGCCCTGCTTCATGGCATCCTCGATCTGTACTCCCATCTCATGCAAATCTGAAAAGGTAGGGAAGGGGAGCACGATCATTTTCTGCATTAGTTTGGGCTGGAGGTTGCGCACAACCATCCGTATTTGATCCTTATCCGTTGGCCTAATGGTCATCATTGAGGCCTTCGCCCTCCACCGGGCCACGAATTCAGAGAAGCTCTCTTTCGGCTCTTGCCTGGTCGTCTCGAGATCACGGGTTGTGATCTCAATCTGGGTATTGTATGAATATTGTGCGACGAAGGCCTCGGCCATCTCCTCCCAGTTTCGTTTCACTGAATCCTCCAATTTGGCGTACCAGATGGCTGAAATACAGACAGGGTCCTGCCAAAAGGGAAAGCTTCTGTAATCTTGTCAAGCCCATCGGGCGCAGAACATCTGAAAACAAACTCAGGTGGACCATGGGATCTCCGACCCGTCAAAACGGTCGATGTGAGGCATTTTGAACCTGTCCGGCAATGTCACCACGAATCAGTATATCCATCTCCAATGTCCGGGATGGAGTTGACTCCCTGAGATTTCTTAAACATTTTCTCAAGTTTGCTCAATTTCAATGCCGTAGGGTCGACCCCGAACTCGAAGGGAGAGTCTGGCAGATTGGTAGGTGCTTTGGATAGCTGGGGTAAAATTGGGGGCGGAGCAGGCCCTACCGAATGTCCGTACCTCCTGGACATTTTGGCGTCTCCCCAGGTGCTGGAATTCCTGCTGGGGGAGGAACTTGTTGGGAAGCAGACGCGCCGCTTTGCTGTTGCAGCCTGGTGATGAGCTCAGCCTGCTGAGCCATGATTGCAGCCTGCTGCTTGGAAAATTCCGCTTGGCGGATAGCGTCCTCTGCATGAGCTTCATATTCTCTTGCATCTGACGCATCATTGCCTCCATCCCTGACGTGTTCTGCGGATCCATCTAACTGACCGGTATCTATCCCTGCAGTAGAAACTAGACCTCAGCCTGACTGTTCACTGGTGGAGTGGATAAGGGCCACTGATCTGGTAACTACTGAACTGGTGATCTGTGCCTGACCGGCCCTCTTCACCCTGCCTTGGTAAAGGAACACTGATTGCCCTTGAACTGAATCTCTGACCCGACAAAGTCTATCAGCACAAGTTCGGTGTACCCGGGGGATATTGGAGCCCTCTGAAGCTATGGTTCCCAGACTACCTAGCAAAAGAGAAAATCGACAGCACCTCAGCCTAATTTCACCATAATCAAATGAGCAAAGCTGAATGAGTGTGCCCTCTATTGAATTCTGCCCAAATCTCTGCCTCAAAACTGAATCTGATACCCGCAGATAACTGATTCCCAAATACTGACATGGTGCCAGCAGGCCTGATGCCCAAACTTATAGACTGATACATGCATTCCTGTAGAGACGCACTCTAACAAGCACATAACAGATAAGTGAGAGCCAAAACACCCCTATGTTGGGGTAGGGTTTCCCTGTCCTATTTTGTCAGGAACTAGGGTTTCACTACGCACGCAGCGGCTTCAAACAACCTATAAACGGGTAAGCAACCTGTCCTAGTCTAGAATGGTCACTATGGATCCGAATATGCACTAGGTCGAATGGTCAAAAAGGGTGCCCCGGTAAAACCGGGGTTTGTGTTCCCATGCTGTCAGAGCCCAGAGCCGATCAGCCTTACGGACATGACTTGACAAGACAAGCCTCCGGCAAATCGTTCGGGAATGGCATATGGCAAACACGGTGTCCTAGGCGCACCAATGCAAATGCAATGCAAGAAACACACAAGTGTAGTCAAAAGCAGATATCATGAGTTCGAGTCAAGTTCTCTAAATCCCCAGCAGAGTCGCCAGAAACTGTAGACGTCCCCAACGCCGGGAGGTGTTAGGTCCCGTTCTGTTCATATTGGGGTCACTACAGTTCGAAGGACTCAAATGTCACGGTTCTTAATCTTGAACCAAAGAGTCCAAATCCGGCAAATCGTTTTTGAGAAAAACAGATTTTTTGAAAGAAGTGCCAAACATGGACTGCTTTGCCAGATAACAGAGTCGCCACCTAAATATTTTTTAAATGGGAAATTTAGGAAACCCTGACTCGGTGCCAAAGGCCACGTGTCCGTCATCACCAAAGTTGGCTCGGGAACTTGGGTACGATTGGGGAAGGTCACTTCGTGAGCACCCCCGCTCGCCCGGTCAAAGACCGGCCTCTACTAACCATGATATCTTATTTTGAAAACATTGTGAGTTCTTATTCCGGTTATTAGCCTAGGTTACTATGTGATGCTCGCAGCAAATAAGTATAGACTGGGCCGCCTGAATTGGAACAAAACATTTGAAAATGGTTTGATGGTGCTACCCGCAGGTAGGCTAAAAACGCGGATTTGCCACCCTCAGGTGGGCTTAGAAAAACATGATTGATGAATTGCCCCAATTCAGATAACCCAACCTCCACCCACAGGCATTCAAGGCAGTTATATCACATAAGCATTTAGCCTCATGGTAAGCATGCTATCATGGCAACACTCACACGCATGCAAGGATGCTAAAGCATAAAACTCACCTAGTACTCCAAGCCAAAACAGAAACTTCATTAGAAATCATGCATGATCCTAATTATACAGAAATGCCTAATGCAACACATGCAATAATGCAACTAGAGCAGGCTCGGCTATTCTAAACATGGCATGTGGAATGTTACAACTAACACGTATTCAATTTTGAAATTGAAATACAGATGCAGTTTGTATGATGCGCCGAGCCCGGTGCGTGCAAAACAGATGAATGATGCAAACATGCTGTCATACTGTATGCTAATTGAAATATGCCCTATATCTAACCATCGTAAGCGGGTAAATAAAAGGAAAGAAAGACGTGGGGTTGGAAGACATACATCACACTCACCCACACTTATTACAGTTTTGCCCTCGCGCAGAGGGTCCGAATAAATAATAATACAGTCCGACATGAAAGAATAATACAGATTTCTAATTAATGTACAGATTAACTAAAAAAGTAAAACTGGCATGCAAGCCAGGGACTGCCTTGCTTCTGATGAATAATGTATGCCGGGCTGCTCTGGCGTGGAAATCCACTGGGATGCCCAATTTAGCCCATGTTTGCGATATTTCTCGAAATGCGCGCCATACTCCGAAAAGTTGCTAATTCCTTATTTTGCTGCAACAGAGAGCAGGAAAGGGACATAGCAATGTATTTCACAAATATATGCATGCCTCGATCCTCGTGCCACCAATCACGCATATCGATGCATGATGGCCGAGGAATCGGATTGCACAACTCAATATAGGGTGCAATGCAGATGAATGCTACAACAAAACCTAACTCCATCATGGGTAATCCGGAGTGTCGGTGACTTGGGAATCGAGACCCGTTCCGTGAAACGTGCCTCATTTCCCGTGCCCGGGCTAACTCCTATCCCGAACACGATGCAATATGCATGATATGTATGAAATGCAGCTAATATGCAATCCTAGCATGCACAATGCTATAGAAATGAGATGCCTCGAAATGCGTGCACCCGGGCACGCAAACCGAGGCGATGGCCCTAAGGCATGAAATGGCAAACGCAATGCAATTGGACTTACACTAACATGAGAGAGCCTCAGCTACACTCACATAAGAGGCCGTCGGATAAAAATGAAGTGCCTCGAAATACGTGCCCGCGGGCTCGCAAACCAAGGCGATGATATGAAATCATGAAATAGCATGAAAATGATATGTAATAAGACTAAAATGAGATGTCTCGAGATGCGTGCCCACGGGCACGCAAACCGAGGCGATGGCCCTAAGGCATGAAATGGCATACGGAATGCAACGGGACTAGAATGTCATACGGAATGCAGAATGGACTTACACCAACATGAGAGAGCCTCAGCCACTCTCACACGGGAGGCCGTCGGATAAAAACAAAGTGCCTCGAAATGCGCGCACACGGGCGCGCAAATCGAGGCGATGCATTAGAGCATGAAATGACATGGAAAATGCAAATTGGGCTTACACTAACATGAGAGGGCCTCAGCCACACTCACATAAGCTGCCGTCGAATAAGAATGAAGTGCCTCGAAATGCGTGCCCACAGGCACGCAAACCGAGGCAATGATAAAATGAGATGGAAATGCAAATTGGGCTTATACTAACATGAGTGGACCTCAGCCACACTCACATCAGATGCCGTCGCGTAAAACAGAGGTGCCTCGAAGTGCGTGCACACGGGCACGCAAACCGAGGCAATGGATTAAAGCATGAAATGACATGAAAATGATATGGAAGCATGCAAACCAAATTTCAGCAGCTAAATGAAGGGGAAAACAGCCCCGAAATGATACGAAATGACAATCAATGCATGAAATCATCCCGAAATGTGATTTTAAGTACCCGAAATGGCCTACGGCTATGCTAAACATGCAAAATTGATACATGAAAGCAAAAACAGTAGCAAGGCAGCCCCAAAAATAACATCTTTTCAGTACAAAGCAAGGCTAAACAACAACCACAAGTATGGTAAAATTAGCATGCAAAAACGGGGAAAAAGAGGGGAATTACAAAGCAAGTAGTATATACAATGCTCAAACCAGAAAAATCAGTTCTACAAAATTGAAGAGGGGCCAAAAACATGCATATTTACAGTAGATGAGATCCTCTAATTCAGTGTGTAGATATGCTCAAAATGGCATGCAAAAATGAGCCAATAAGGGGCTACAACATGAGGTACCATAAGCAATGATCAAAAAACTTTGGACCCTTGACAAAGTATGAAGAATAAGCCAAAATAAGACACTTTCTAAGCCTGATTAAGGCTCAAATCAGTAGCTAAGCAAGCCTAAACAAACATGCAATTTTACGGGAAATATGAAGGATATAACATGAAGTACCAAAACCAATCATCAAACCACTTTGGACCCTTAACAAAACATGAATAATAGGAAAAAATAAGGCTCTGTCTAGGCCTTATGAAGGCTCAAATCAGTAGCCAAACAAGCCCAAAAAGTCATACAAAATGGGGCCAAAGAGAGGTATAAAGAGAGGTACAACATGGAGACCTCAAACCAAGTTTATCCCTTCTACAATGTTGTAGAGGGACCTAAAATAAACTCACTCATAGTTAATAGCATGCTCCAAAAACAAATGCATATAAGCTAAAAATAGCATGCAACTTTACGGTAATTTGAAGGAATTACAAAGGAAGTGCATTCTAGAGCCACCAAACATGATGGAGCCCTTCTTCAATGTTGAATAGGGGCTCAATATAAGCCCACTAACAGTATATATGAGGCTCTAAATCAGATCATTCAAAAGCCAAACAAAGCATGCAAATAATTGGCATAAAAGATGCTATTGAAGCAAGTGCATGAAGGAGATGCCAAACAGGGTTGAGCCCTTCTACAATGTTGTAGAGGGGCTCAAAATAAGCACAAAACCAGAAGGGGTCAGAACCCAAAACAGATCACAAGTAGGGTAAAGAAATGACTCAAGAAAATGCAAGAAAAAGGGATTTAGGAACTTACCCTTGAAGATCCAACTATGGTGGCTTCTTGGCTTCAATTTGCTACTTCTTAACCTCTGAAAAAGCCTTCTTTGTTGCTAGAATGGAGTTATTGATGGTGGTGCTTGGAGTTGATGAAGGATTGGCCTAGATGCTTTAAACTTTTTCAAGGTTTTGGCTATGGAAATGGAGGCTATGGAAGAGGGGCTCTTGAGAGAAAATGTTCCAACCTCAGCAAAGAAGGACCTCAGCCCCTTAAAAGGGCAAGAAAGGGGTGTACAAGGGAGGGAAATGCATCCAAGCTTTCCCTCCCAAAATATCCCCCGGATGCCCAAAGATATTTTGAAAAGTGGATGGACAGCTGGAAAGTGTTGAAAAGCAGAAAGCTGGCCGGCCAGGTGGAATTCTTGAAGGTGGCCGGCCAGCCACCCCCCATGGCCGGCCAGCCACCTCCCATGGCCGGCCAGCCAAGGGCAAAAATGAAAAGTTGAATTAGTGGCCGACTACCATTTTTTGGTGTCCTCCCAGGTGTGTAGAACAAGGTTCCAAGGTTGGAATTTGACAACTCTGAAACAGGAGTCACAACATTGGACTTGAAGGAGAGGCTCAAAAATGAATGTAACAATTGCTGGCCGACCACCACTTTTTGGTGTCCTCCCATATGTGTAGAACAAGGTTCCATGGTCGGAATGTGGCAACACTGAAGCAGGAGCCACAACATAGAGCTTGAAGGAGAGGCCCAAAAATGAAATTCACAATTGCTGGCCGACCATCACTTCTTAGGGTCCTCCCATGTGCCCTCATCACAAATATGTAGCTTTGGTTGGAAGAAAATGGGCCTAGGGTGTTCAACATTAGCCCGGAAGTGAGCAAAACGGGCGCCGGAGGAGCGAAACTGGTTATCTGGGATAATTGCTGGCCTCCTACCCTCCAGTGATCTTCCTAATGTTGAAACAGAGGTACCTGCCAAAATTGAACAAAAACTAATGAGAAATGAACGCTCGGGGCCCAAACCGCGCAGTTCGGGGTCCCGAAAATGGGCTGTAGGCACCGGAAGTGGTGTTCAGCAGCGAAGTGGGTATCTGAGA
Organism: Camellia japonica; assembly: GCA_030407325.1. Taxonomy (NCBI): domain Eukaryota; kingdom Viridiplantae; phylum Streptophyta; class Magnoliopsida; order Ericales; family Theaceae; genus Camellia; species Camellia japonica. The sequence continues at coordinate 9,071,542 of JAPPVO010000016.1, forward strand.
CCCCAGGGTTTCTCGGTATGAAAAAACAGAGGTACCTGCCAAAAACCGGAGAAAACCGATACAAAATGAAAGCTCGGGGGCCAAACCGCGAGGTTCGGGGCCCGAAAACCGGCTATAAGCACCGAAAGTGGCATACGGCCACGAAGTGGGCATCAGGGGCCCCAGTGTTCCTCAGTATGATAAAACAGAGGTATGTGGCAAGAACCGGAGGAATCGGAGACTGTTGGGCGGTCCCGAACCGAGGCACACGGCCTAACGGCTCCGAGAACCGGGAACCGGGCTCCAAAATGGGCAAAATGGCCTACGGCCACGAAATGTAGCGCACGGCCACCGAGAGATAGTCTACGGGACCACTCCCTCCCCTCAGGAAAGAAAACAGAGAAAACCGAGTCTGGTTCGCAAACCGAGACAAGGCACAGAAGAGGATTCGGAAGTTCGGAGGCAGGGCGCACGGCCGCGACTCTGAGACTTCTGAACGAGCACAGTATGCAATATCACCGAGCGCTCAATCGGTGACGTCTGAGCCTTAAGGTCGGTCAAAAATGGGGTGTCTACAGTTAGTAAATCCAAAGCATTATCTGAAGAGTAACAGACGAATTAAGTGAAAAGGGTCTCTGAATTTTAGGGTGGTTTTAATCCAATTCTAACCGTCCTAAATATTTCAATCAAGGTCCAAGGTCAGCCCTTTGGTAGTACGTATCCGCTGCGGAGGTGGCCATATCCTAACAATAAGGAACCAATAGGAAGCCCCCATATTTAAAACTCCAGATTTGGTAAAGTTGAAAATCTCAACTTCACCGTAGAATTGACCCATTGTTTGACTCGTTTTGACTTATTTTAATAATTTAAATTGCTGATATTATATAATTAATTGAGAAAATTATTTATATAAAAATCAAGTCGTTTTAATGTCGATTGCTATATTATTAGATCATTTATATTTATACGATTGGTATATTTTTAAGAATAGATCATCAATTTGTTATAATATATATGAGATTTGATCATACAATTATTTACATCTGAGCAATTTATTTTTTATATGTATATTTTTCTCAACTTGTCATATGAGATGAACAATTTAAATCATTAATATTATGACATAGCAGTCTCACAATATATCAACTTTACCTATAAAATTGAGATGTTCAACAAATTTAAAAAATAGGCATCAAATCTCACCACCACTATGATAAAAGCATATAGCTAAAATGACTTAAATATCCTTAAAATTACAATCACTGAAACAAATTGAGATACATAGATATAAAACAGACACACTTAAAAAACTAGCAATCCAAACATGTCCTTAACTTCTACCAACCATGATCCTACACCACTCATGAAACAAAACATATACGATAAACTAAAAAAAAAATCCCCATAATTAAAATTAAAAAAGTAAATTCTGAATCTGAGCTGATCTGAGAAAAGTGAAGAGAAAGAGAAGGGAAGGGAACAATTAAATTTGCCTACCTTTTCCTACACCAATCATGATCCTACACCACCATAAATTTTCAACCTTAGTAAATGAAAAATTAAAGAAAATTGCCTACCTTTTCCTGTCATTGTCTCGAACAAACTTCACACCTCCATTACACAAGTTGCATACACCTATCAAAAATAAATGCCACCCAATCAAATTACTACTTTGATGCATAATGATTAATCTTTTATATCTTGCTTCCCCCAGTCCATCATATTGCACATACTAAAACACAAAATGGACGGAGCAAAATAATCAAAGATGAAAAGTTAACAAATCAAACAACCCTAAAAACAGATTTATGCATGTAATAGGCTCAACTTTATCAAACATAGAAGCATATTGATATTCCTCCTACATCCAAATGACAAAAAATACAAAAGAAATAAACAATGAAAGGAAAGTAGTGAACATACATGAAGATCAAGCATCAGCACCCTCCCTTCCAGCAAAAGGATCATGAGAAGGGCCAGCATCCTGTCCGATGTGGCGTTGCATCAACCGCTACAGATCAGCCATAACCTTCTGTTCCCGCTTGCCTTCTCCTCATAGTTAAACATTGCCAAAGCCCTCTTATCTTCCGCACTATAAACCTGGTTTTCTTTCCTGATACGAATAGCATTCATCCTTTGATGCCTACTACCACTCATCACATACCCAAGACTCTCAAATTTCTGAATCTCCTCAGCTGAAAGACTGACTTCACCTCTCCGTGGGATACGCTTTCCTTGTTGAACGTACTGAGCAATGGCATCACCTTCACCAGGCCTGAGTGCCCCTCCATAGCTAATATGTCCTTCAGCCCTAGGCAATGGCATTGGTCACTCAACTCATCCGATTCACTATCACCAACTGATTCTGATTTCCTACTTCTACGCCTAGAAGTCCTGCTCTTCCTCTTCCTCTTCGACCGTGAATCATCCGAATCAGCATCTGAAACAAATTGAGACGGAGAGAGAGAGAGAGAGAGAGAGAGAGAGAGAGAGAGAGAGACATAAGAAGAGATTAGGGATTTTGAGATTGGGGATTTTGGGTTTGGGTTTGGGGTGGGGGGAAACCTGAGCGGGAATGGAAAAATGGGGGAAGGAAGAGATTAGGGAATTTTGAGATTGGGGATTTTGGGTTTGGGGTGGGGGAACCCGAGCGGGAATGGAAAGGGGGGGAAGCGAGAATGGAAATTTTTTTGGAATATTTTTTTTTTTATTTTCATTACAAATGAATATTTAAATAACAAAACGACACTTTTTTTTTCGCAACGGAGGATGTCGTTGCCAAAAAAAATTATTTTTATTAAAATAATTTTTTTTTTTATAGTTAATGAATTTTTTTTTTTTCATTTAGTAAGGTTGAAAATTATTTGTTTCATATTTATTTTCATGAATAAAAAATTATTTTTTTTCTTTTTTATTTGGGAGAAGTAGGGATAAATTTTCCATTAAAATAAAGTTAATTTTTTGTGGTTAATGAAAAATATTTTTTTGCGACCCTTTTTTTTTTTTGGTTACTAAAAATCAAGAACTAATTTTTTGTGGTAGAGGATAGGAAGTGGCAGTAGTGGTGAAGGTGGTGGATAAGAGGTGATAGTGGTGGTGGTAGTGATGGTGAAGGAGATAAGTGGTGAAGTTGTGGTAGTGGTAGAGGAGATAGAGTAGCAGTGGTGGAGGAGAGGTAATGGTAGTAGTAGTGGTGGTAGTGGAGTGGTAGCGATGGTGGTAGTAATAATAGTGTAGAGGTGGAGTAACAACAGTGGTAGTAATGGTAGTAGTGGAATGGCATTTGCAGTAGTGGTGAATGTGGTAGAGAAGATGGGTGGTGAGAGAGAGATGAGTGAGAAACAGATAGAAAAGAGAGATAGAGAGAGAGAGAGAGAGAAAGAGAGAGAGAGACAGACAGACAGAGACAAAGTGATGAGCGAGAGAGAGGCAAAGTGGACGCTAAAAGTGCATTTTCTTGTAGTGGAGAGCTCGGTAAATAGAGAAGAGATGAAGGATAGAGTAAGCAAAGTGAACATAATGGGAGAGAGAGACAAACAGATAGACAGACACATAAAGAGAAAGAGAGAGAGAGAGAGAAGAGTGAGAGATAGAAAAATAGAAAAATAGGCACAGAGAGAGAAAGAGAGAGAAAAGAGTGATAAGTGAGAGAGAGACAAAGAGAGAAAGAGATATAGAGAGAAAGAGACAGGGAGACAGAAAGAGAAAGAGATAGAGAGAGAGAGACATATAGAAAAATAGAGAGAAACAAGAGATGAGCGAGAGATAGACAAAGAGAGAGAGGTGAAAGACAAAAAAAGAGACATAAAGAGAAGAGAGATGAACGAGAGAGACAGAGATAAGAGAGATGAGCAAGAGATGAGCGAGAGAGAGGTGAGAGAGATAGAGAGAAGAGAGATGAGCGAAAGAGACAAAGAGAGAAAAGAGATGAGAGAAGAGATAGATGACTGAGAGACATAGAGAGAGAGAGAGAGAGAGAGACAAATAGACAGACAGAGAGAGAAGAGTGATGAATGAAAGAGAGAAAGAAAGAGAGAGAAGAAGATGAAAAAATGGGTAAAAAGATATAGACAAAGAGAGAGAGATAGAGAGAGAGAGAGAGAGAAAAAAAAAGAGCGAAAAGAGATAAACGAGAGAGAGACAGAAAGAGATGAGCGAGAGAGAAAAAAAGAAGAGAGAGAGAAGAGAGACAGAGAGAGAAGACAGATGAAAGAGATAGAGAGAAGAGAGATAGACGAGAGACATAGAGAAAAAGAGACAGACAGACAGACAGAGAAGAGTGATGAGTGAGAGAGAGAAAGAGAAGAGAGACAGAGAGAAAGAGAGAGAAGGACAGACAGAGAAGAGTGATGATGAGAGAGAGAGGAGAGAGAGAGAGAGAGACAGAGAGAAGAAAGATAGACACATAGAGAAAGGAGAGACAGACAGACAGAGAAGAGTGATGAGTAAGAGAGAGAAAGAGAAGAGAGACAGAGACAGAGAGATAGGAAGATGAAAAAATGGGTGAAAAGAGAAATGTTCAAAAGAGTAAGACGATGCCGTTTTTTTTTTTTAAAAACTTTTGTGATAGAAAAATACCGTTGCATTTATTTAAACCATTTTGTGACTATATATATATGAAGCCGTCTCAAAGACACAATATATATATATATATATATATATTTATTTATTTATTTATTTTTTTATTTTTTGCAACGGTACTATTAAAGTCGCTTTTTTTTTTTTTTTTTTTTTTTTTTTTGCGACTGCAGCTTGTACCGTTGCAAAAAACTCTATTTTTTTGCGACAGCAATCTCTACCGTCGCAAATACTCTTTTGTTTTTTTGCGACCGCATTTATGCCGTCGCAAATACTTTATTTTTTGCGACGCAAGTTGTGCCGTCTCAAAAAGTCGCATTTTTACCGTAGCAAAACTCTATTTTTTTGCGACAGCAATCTCTACCGTCACAAATACTCTATTTTTTTTTGCGACAGCATTTTATGTCATCACAAATACTCTATTTTTTTGCGACGGCAAGTTGTGCTGTCTCAAAAAGTCACATTTTTTGGCGACGGCAAGTTGTGCTGTCGCAAAAAGTCATTTTTTGCGACGGCAAATGTGCCGTCGCAAAAAGTTTCGTCTCTTAAGCCCAGTTTTCTTGAAGTGAATAGAAACTAATTTAACAAAAATAATATAAAAAAACTATTTAAAAAAATTATATCTACCCTCCCAAAAGATAAAATTATATAAAACTGATAAGTTTTTTATTAAAAAAAAATTTCAACAATTTAATTTTAGTTTCTTAAAAAAAAATTCTTAAAATATATTCCAAAAACTAAACTAAACAAAACTTTATAATCAAGAAAGTGTCACCATTATTCATTAAAAAAAAAAGAATATCACATTTCAAATAACATACAAGTTAACCAATACAAAACAGAAATAATACAGACCTCTTTTTTTTACCCCCCACAACCCCCACAAACATATGTCTGCTAGAGATAGAAGAAAAAAAAAAAAAAAAGTTGGCCAATCATAATGCATTGGGGGTGGTGGGGGTTCCCAAAAAGATTTGCTTGACGATTTTACCTTAAAATAAAGAATTTTCCGTTGCAAAGAAAACAACATTTTTTAGGGTGAATTACACTAACGGTCCCTATAGTTTGGGCCTTGTGTCACTTTGATCCTTAACTTTTCAATTGTGATACATTTGATCTTAAATTTTAAATCTTGTTCCAAATGAGAACAATTGAAGATACTATTGCTCAATTTCAAGGGCAAAGTCGTCAATTTGATAAAATATAAACTTTTTGACAAAAAATTTTAAAAATTATTTCTACCCACTAAAAATAAAATTATGTAAAATTGATGAATTTTTTGGATATTTATTTATTTACCAAATTATTTTTATTATGTGTTTGGATGATGATCATGTAATGGGTAGTTGTATTTATTTTCATTAAATTAGTTTCTATTTTTTCAAAAGTCAAATATGGCGACAACTTTGATATCATTATTAAACCAATCTATTAAATCAAAAAATCTAAAACTAAAATATTTCATATATTAAATATATCGATTACAATAAAAGCTTAATAACCACCCATTACATAATCATTATTCAAACACATAATAAAAATTAATTTGGTAAAATAAATAAATGCCTAAAAAGTTTATCAATTTTGCTTAATTTTATCTTTGGTGTGTAGAAAATATTTTTAAAAATTTAAAAATATTTTTTTGACATTTATTTTTGTCAAATTAATTTATATTTTATTAAATTGACAACTTTGCCCTTGAAATTGAGTAATAGTATCTTTAATTGTCTTTATTTGGAATAAGATTTAAAAAATGTGTCACAATTGAAAAAATCAGGAACCAAAGTGACACGAGCCCCAAACTATAGGGATTATTAGTGTAATTTGCCCCATTTTTTATTATCATTATTTGTAATGAGATTCAAAATTCATAGTCAAATGTATCACAATTAAAAAATTAAATATGAAAGTGACACAAATTTCAAATTATAAGAGACTATTAGTATAATTTGTTAAAAAATATATAAAAAATAAGGGTAAATTACATTGACACCCTCTGAGGTTTATGTTTATTACAGTTCCTCCCTTACCTTTTGGAAATTACGTCTCTCTCTTTGAGGTTTAAAGTTTCATTACAGATTGCTCCCTCTAGCAATTTAATTTTTTTAAATACCAATTTTGCCCGCACTGGGTAAATTATATTGACACCCCTCACATTTTAGAAATTACAATCCCCTCCCCAAGATTTAAAGTAGCATTACCAATTGCCCCCTCGGTTAGTATGAGTTGAAAAAAAAAATTAATTGAAAAAATTTTTTGTTAGTCAAATTTTTAAATTTCTGTTTAAAAACCAACGTAAACTCATTTTTTGAATTTACGTTTTTTCCTTAAATTTATAAACTGAGACAACCATTTATAAACCAAAAAAATTATCAAATAAGTTTTTATGACAGTTTTTAAAATTTTTGTAAATATAAATTGAAAACTGAAAACGAAATGGTTACCAAATAGACCTCAGATGGTAAAATATCGTAAAATTAACAAATAATTAAATAAGCTACCAACGTAAAAAATGACTTATCAAAAGATTCTTAAGCTATATATGGTTTGATTTTTTAATTTTTTTTTAAAATTAAAAATTAATTTGGTTAAGAAATAAGAAATAAAAAATAATTATCATTTTTATATAATTTTTATCTTTCAAGTGTAATAAACATAAACCTCAGGGGGGTGTCAATGAAATTTTTATCTCACGTTGGTTTTTAAACAGAAATTTAAAAATTTGACTCACAAAAAAAAAATTTAATTAATTTTTTTTCCAATTAAATTTTTTTTCAATGAATTTTTTTTTCAACTAATACTAACCGAGGGGGCAATTAGTAATGCTATTTTAAACCTTGGAGAGGGGATTGTAATTTCTAAAATGTGAGGGGTGTCAATGTAATTTACCTAGTGAGGGCAAAATTGGTATTTAAAAAAATTAAATTGCTGGAGAGAGCAATCTGTAATGAAACTTTAAACCTCAAGAAAATGGATGTAATTTCCAAAAAGTGAGGAGGGAACTGTAATAAATATAAACCTCAGGGGTGTCAATGTAATTTACCCAAAAAATAAATAAAACTTATCAATTTTCTAGGGCACACCCATAAAAATAGTAGGCAGCACAAGCAACTTATCAACCAGAAAAACTTAAAGCAAACAAGTAGGCGACAAAAACTGAGCACCCATAAAAACTTATCAACTTATCATTTTTTTTTTTTTATCCTTAAAAAAATGGGGAGAAAATGGCCCAAAATAAATATTTACAAAATGAAAATAAAATAAGGCTCAAAATTAAATTTTTGAAGAAAAAAAGTCTAATCCGCAAACCGTCCACACATCCGCGAACCCTATCCGCACAAACCACAAACCGCACTGTGGCGCGGTTGCGGGTTGTCTTTTTCCCAAACCGCATAGATGCGGGTGGGTCCAAACCGATCCGTAAACCGTCCAAATCCGAACCGTGAACAACCCTAACAAAAACCATATACATGTCCTTAAATAGTTCCATGAAAAAAGATTGGGAGCGTTAAATTAAGAATTTTAGTAATTTTAATTAGTATGTAGGTTTTATGAGATGTTTTGGCTTAAATTTTTTTTTTTTTTTTTATTTTTTTATTTTCTATATCATTAGTGCTTTTTTAGAACTCCTAAATTAGAGGAATGTATCATTTCTAATAGTTCTATATTGGGCACTCCTATTAATTTTGACATTACAGGCGAGCAACCAAAAATTCAGGGTCATTCACGTGGAGAGAATGTGTGTGGGGCCTTGTTTGCATTCATTTTTGTAAAATTTTTATTGATAGGTAAATTAATCGGATGATAACACGTGACAGAGAAGTCAAAGTGAAGGTCTTGAGTAGGGTTGTAAATTTGGCCCAGTCCCCCCTATGTTGGGCCCCATGGGCTCCAGTCAAAATTCGAGCAGGTCCACGGGCCAAAAAATTAGGCTTAAGCCCAGGCCCAAACCTAGGGGATATTCGAGCCTTCCAAAATTTTATTATTTTCCACTAAAAAAGACATTAAACCTCAGACGGGCCGGGTCTTGAGTGAGGCCTTAAGCGGGCCGATGGGCCGGTCACGGTCAGGCTTCAAAATAATAGCCCAGGCCCAAGGTCTCGAGCTAGGGTCGAGCCCAAACAGGCCTAAATGGGGTGGGCCCACCCTGGGCCGCCCACGGGCCATGAAAATTTTTACACTCTTGGTCTTGCATCAGTTAAGAGGCAAGTGGCATTAGAAGAGTTGATCATGTGCCTTGGATGTCTCAGATGATGGGGCAGTTATCAAGCCAGGTTAAAATAGACGACTTGTAAAAAAAGGGCATGTGCAGAATGAAAGTTTTTATTTGTTGATGGAAGGTCCAAAAGACCTAGGGACACATATCAACTCAAAAGGAGTGAAGATCGACAGACAGAAATGAAGGTCTAATGTGATTGGAAGGCCAAAAAGTCAGGAAGTAGTTGCAACAGTTAAGTAGTGACAGTTATAGGGTTTAAGGAGGTCATGCGATCGTGGGCCAGAAAAGAAGGAAGACATGGTTGAGATTTGGGCATTATAAAGGCAATAAAGGAGCAAGAGATGACATCATCAACAACACAAAGAACTAGTTTTAGACTTAGTTTTATCTTAGGAGTAGTTCTATCCTAACTTAGGAGTAGTTTCTCTTTGTAATTTGTAACTTTTGCAAATATTGGTGATTTCATCTTGAATTTATCTTTAGTTTGCTCTGTTTACCTTGTTCGATCTTGCTAATTGTAACTTTTGTTCCAAAGAAATCCTTATACTTTCAAGGCATTTGAATAAAAAACACAGTTGCATTTGAATCAAAAACATAGTTGCTTAATTAGTTTGTTCAATTGTTTGTTTAAATTGTTGTTCAAATCTTGTCGACTAGGAGTGAGCATAATTTTTACTAACAGGCTTATACACCCAAACCACACAAGAAACCAAACACAAATTTTTATTCTAATACACACATGTGGACAGTAATGTTAAGAATTAAGAACTCAAACTCAGGAAAAAAAAAATTAATTAGGAAAGATATTGTGTGATTGAGATTTTTTTATAGTACACTATTTTTTTAGTTTTTTCTTGATATGAATTATTGGTCTCCAATATTATTGATACAAAGTTATTATCAGCCCTTTCCTCTAGTAACACCTTGTAGCATTAGTACCTTTCCTTCGAGGCTAATGAGGCCAACTTTTAGCCTCACTAGCTAATCTTAAATGTAATAATTCTGGCTTTGATCAGCTCTAAATTATTGATCAAGATAATTCAGCCTTGGTCTCAATTGTAGCTGTAATAGGTCACTCCTATAAGTTGAGCTACCAAGTAAATGCATTTTAAATTGTCATATTATTTATTTATTGATCTGGGAAGGGAAGGGAAGGGAAGGAGATCGGTTAAGTTTGGATGGTAGAAATTTTGGAAGAATGAGAATACGAGTCTCCATAATTCCAACGCTCAAAACAGATTGAAACAGTAAAGTGGTTTTTGATTTTTGATTTTTTTTTTAATTTTAGTATGAATTAAATTAAGTAGGATTCTAATTCGATTCTCATGATTTCTAGTCAAGGTTTTAAATTAAGTAGCACTTGTACCCTTTTAAAACTTTTGAAAAGTGTATTTGAATCCTTTATTTTATTTTGGGGATCTTTGGTGTTGTTATGGGTTGGTTTTGGAGGAGTATAATCCGATTTAAATTTGTTGGGTTTGGTTGTTCGCACTTATTCTTGTCAAAAGTTCCTTGGAGACTTAGAAATTGTATTCTAGGATTGATACCAGCCTTCCTAAGGGTCGACCCTTACCTGCTGGTGAAGTTTCTGGAAGTTTTGCTGGAAAATAGAGTAGACACCAGACTGGGGAGGGTCGACCCTCTTATGTCTGTGTGTTAGTTGCTGGAAAATAGGGTCGATCTCCTCTTGTCTAAGGGTCGACGCCCCCTTGCTTGTGCAGATTGTCTTTTCTACCTAAAGGGTCGACCCCTGCTTCTTTTTTTTTTTTTTTTTTTTTTTTTCCAGATTTTGGGGTTCGAATAGACCCTATCTTTGGGGGGTTTTGGGGCCTATTATTTTATTTGACCTTGGGGCTATTTGCTACTAGTATAAATAAACCCAAACCACTTTCCTCTCATTATTTTTTATCCTCTTTTCCTTTCAACCCGTGATTTCTCTCATCTCTCTCTAAAACTTAACTTTTCGCACTTAGATCTTTAGATCTACTCACCTAGAGCCATCTTTTCACCTTGGTCCTTTGGGAAAGGTTGTAGATCTTGTCAAGGGCTTTCTATTGATCTAAGTGGTTCATGGTTTCGTTGCCGGTGATTTTTGGGTTGTTTTCTCTTCGCTTCAAGAGGTAGGGATTTCTTTGCTCATTTCCAATACTTCGTCTATAGATAGACATGTGGTAGATTTTATTACATAAAAATTATATTCATTATGAATTTTCTTGAAAGCTATGAAAGGGGATCTAGGGTTTGATATTTGTGATTGGAGTTGTTAACTTGTTTGTTGTTAGGTTGCTTGGGAAAAATGATTTATTATGTTTGTAAAGAAAGGGAAAAAAAACCCTGAGTTAATGGATTTAAAAGTGAGGAAGTTGAATAATCCTTGTGTTTTGCTAATATGGGTTGTATAATTATGTTTATACCAAAAGGAAATAAAAAGAGAAGTAACCACGGTATTGGTATTGTTTTAGACTAATCATGTGAAGTTAAGTTGCATTATGGTTTTGATACTAATGGAATTGGTTTATAAAATAAAGATGATGGATTTGGTTTTGGTTTTATAAAATGACGAGAATGAACTCTTAGAAAATGGTTAGAGTTGTGTGGACTAGAAAAGAAACAAAAGTGGTTTTTTTGAAAGAAAATAAAATCATCACCCTTTATAAACGAATAATGAACTTGAGGTCGGATCTTGGAACCTTCACATATTATCATTATTATTGGACTAAAAGTCATGCGAGAATCGGATTTTTGTTTTCCTTTCGTATTAGATGTAGAAACGGATAGATATGAATGTAAATGGTGGGGTTGGATATTTGAAATCTCTTACCTATAAAAATATGGATAGTTTATCTATTTTGGAGATTGTATATATGTTTAGAATATATGTTTTGGGCTATCGGCGGAGGATAACTATGACTGTTGTAGAAATTGCATGTGGACTAGGTGAATTGAAATTAACCACTTGTGCTTGTCATTGAATATAACTATAATTATATACATTGGATATGTATGGTTATTTGGGAATGTAAAGGGGATGTACTTCATATGTGATTATGTGTTTATATACATTGTGTATGTATTACACTTATGTTGTTATACATTCTAGTATGTTAAGATGGTTGAGAATGTGCTTGCGCTTCGAATGAGAGATACCATTACCTTCTAGCTAGCGCTTGGAGAATTGGTCGCGCTTAGAATGAGAGGTACCAGTACCTTCCAGCTAGCGCCTGGAAAACTTAGCAGAGGTACCATTACCTTCCAACCGGTGTCTGGTAAATTGGGATTTTGTTATGGAAATGTGTATTTTTGACTTGGCATTTTGTTATGGAAAGGTGTATCATTGACTTACCGTGCTTAAGGCAGGTAGAGCAGAATTCATTTATCATTATTGTCTCAGTGTATCTAGGTATATCATGGGTTATGATGGTTATTGTTCTAGAAGGTCGTGTTGCCTCAATTGTTGAAGCAGATAGTTATTGATTGCTTGTTGTTTTCCTTTTGTATTAAAGGCATACTTAAATAGTTATGAATGTGTTAGAAACGAACGTAAGTATTGTGTTGAGATGGTGAAAAACGTGAAAGACTTTGAATACTTGTGTGAACATGTTTTGAAAAGGCAAATCAGGTATAAGTCTGGGAAGTGAGAAAAAACGTAATGGGCTTGGTGAAATTGTTTTCTTCAGAAATTTGTCATAATCATATGAATTTTGGGAAAAGGTAACAAGAAGAAAGAAACTTTGAGAAAAGTTCTTATATACATATATTTCTGTGTAAACCGTCACATTATTTATACAATATGAGACTAAGCATTCATAATCATAGCTATCTGTAAGTTGCTATTGTTTAGGATCATATTGAGATCCCTACTGAACTTTATGTTCATCCCACGTTACTAATCCTTTTTCAGGTGAACATCGAGAAATGTTTCAAGGCCATGTATCTTCTTTACCTGCTAGCCACGGGGCCTTTTATTTGTGGGCGGAATGCCATTGATGTAAAAGGGTTAAACCCTTTCTTTTATTTTTAAAGATGTAAGCCTACGGACAATTTATTTAGTTATGCTCATGTTGTATTTAATTTACATTCGGATGAGAGAATCTTTATTTATTCTTACTCGTTGACGCAAAGAGTTTTCCGTATGTTATCTCTGAAATTGAATTAAATTAATGAATCTGGTAATGGTTCCAAGAAATAAAAAGTGGGGCGTTACAGTTTTGGTGTTACGTAATGGCCGTAACAGTACCGTAACGGCCATAACTGTCCATTAGACACCGTTACACTCTTTTACAATATTATGAATACCTTCATTTTTTCAAAAAAAAAAAAAAAAAAAATTTAAACTTACAAAAAAAAGAACAAATACTCAAGTGATCCAAGTCTAAAGAAAAAATCTAATATGAATTTTTTTTCTTTATAATTTTTTTATAAAATTTAGGGCACAATTTTTATTTTATAATCCTTTCATTTAATAATTGTGAATATTTTTTATTCACTTAATTTAGGTATTAGTAAAAAATAATTTGTAGTCATTTAAAATCAATTATTATTAAAATCATTAACTATTGAAATAAAATGTAAAAACTTCCTTTTATAGTGATTTGAAAATATGAAATATATTAGATCATACTTAAAAATTAACAAAAATTGATCAAAATTTATTTTAAATCCTAATAAATGTAATTCTGAAAAAAAAAAAATATGTGTGTCGGTAAGTTTTATTCAAATTGTGCAAAAAATAAAAAAAAAATACGGTTCCGGTTACCGCACCCGTTACGCTACGGACTTTACAGCCTGCAATCATTACTGTGTCACTGCAACCGTTACGGCGACCACAATCGCTTTTCAAAACCTTGTTTCTAATACTTTTTCACTATTCCAAGCCCCTAGTTTAAATAAGAGGCAATTACACTGTAGTGAGACTTTCAAAATTTAATTACTTATCAATGAAAAAACTTATGATCTTATAATTTAAGGAGAAGTGATTGAGACTCCCTCAAGTCTCCACCCCCACACACACGTGGGGGTTGGTGATTGAAAAAAAAAAATTGGCCAATCACAGGCCAGTGGGGGTCGTGGGGGTCCGGATCTTTTTCCTAATTTAAGGTACATTTATTATTATTAATTTAATAATAATTTTACAAATCTACACCGTAATAATATTTCCCCTTAACTTTTTTGAGATTTTATCCTTATGCTGCGAATACACCACAATATATTAATTGAAATAAAAATTACATTTGTGTTGGATGGTTCCTAATATGTATCGGTCCAAAATCAATTGATATGGTTGGCTGCTATAAAACTCTTTTGGTAGTAAACAATTAAAAAAAATAAAAATCACAACTACAACACTCAATTTTGATATTCTTGACATTGTCTATTCCAATACCGTCTTTCAAAACCATGTGCTCTATGCTATCATGTATATCTAGAGTTTGATTTATTATCTCAAAACCATGTGCTCTATGCTATCATGTATATCTAGAGTTTGATTTATTATCTCTCTCTCTCTCTCTGATGATTAAACAAGTTTTAGTGCACGAGTCTCTTATTGAGTGACTTGATCAAGCTTACCTAATGCGTGACCGACAGTGTAGTGGACTTTCTTGATTTAATATGGTGTGGTTGGTTGGAGGATTTGAAGAGGGATTTAGAAATGAAAAGGGAAAATGTGTGTGAAACTAGGTGAAATATAAGTATATTTTATTTTCATTTCACCTACTTTTTCTCTTTCCCTTTCCAAATTCCTTCCAAAATCCTCCAACCAAACACAGCAGGAACACAATAATTATATTTTCTGGTTAGATTTTAATTACTTGTATATTAGTTGATATTGGAGGGACCTGCCAAACTTCTTCCAGCCTAGTTCCTGAAAGTTCTAAACTCTTTCTCTTCTCTTGATTCAGTATTGACTCCCTCCATATCCAACTTTCTAGTCATTTAAATAAACAGTAAAATATATAATAAGAAGACAACAACAAAGCCATATCCAACTCGCTTTTTTTATATTTAATTTGAGAATAGGAAAATGATATTTTTATATAATGTCTATACAGAGTCTTTTCACAATAGTGGTATGAGCATGTTAATTAGATTTTGATTTTATAGGTGGAGATGCAATTGTTACTATTCCTCATTGGTTATGATATTGGAGATGTGAATTTAAGCTGTTGGGCATCCTTACCTTGCAAATCAATTTTTCAAAGTTAGTTATAACAAGGATTTGTATAATTTGATTTCAAAGTCATCTATGACGTTGAGTACAGGATTAAATAGGTTTGAATATTGGTAAGTGAGTGGAAGTAACCAAAAAAAAAAGGGACTATTATTAAGTTATAGTATTAATAGAGTGGATTGCCATAGATAGTTACACAATTGACTACTACTCACATGAACTGCCCATGCAGCATATTGAAATAAATTACGATCCCATGTCAATTAACAATTTACCAACGAATTTGTATCATAAGTTTTCGCTATGTTTTCTTATAAACTGATATGGATGTGAAGGTGTTCCTATTATTTAAGAAAAAGTTAGGAATACAAAAATCAATCACAAAATTAGACACAATTCTCTCATAAAATATAAGTCTCACACTCATAAGAGAAAGTTATGTTTGGTTCTATACAAATAGAAGATTTGATTATTTAAATTTTAATATTTTGTTATTGTAAAACACATCAGTTTGTTAAAAAAAGAAAATATATATATATATATATATATAGTTGGAGGAAAGAAGATAGGGAGAGTAAATGAGCCACCAACAGCTTGTTGCTAGCTAAGCTAAGCCAAATATATGGTTTAGAATGCACGTGGGTGTCAACGTTGGTTGCAACTTTAATTGCAAATAGATGAGATAATCAAAAAAAATAATTATATTATATATGATGATTTTTTGTGTTAATTACTTTCGAATCCTATTTATAAATGTTATGGTAACTCAGTTTCTATTTAAATTTTTTGAATCAATAAATCTTATTTAATAAAACTGAGAATATTATCAGTTTTTTTTAATTTTTAAAATTAAGAATATTATCAATTTTGCATAGTAATGTTTCAGATAATTGTTTCACTAATTGATAAAAAAAAATAGAGCATAAGATTA